>JAUESR010000196.1:3587500-4187500 GCA_030914345.1 Drosophila koepferae | reverse complement strand
ATAATTTATTATAAAAAAAAATTAATTTAAAAATGTTATACATACTAGTTTCTTCAATGTATCCTTAGAGTAGGAAAAAAAAAAAAAAATTAATATATATATATATATATATATATATATATATATATATATATATATATATATATATATATATATATACAAATATTTCAAATAATAATCCCTTAAATCATTTTAATTTTTTATTGATTTATTTAATTTATTTATTTATTTTTATTTTTTATTTATGTGTTTTTTTTGCTAGATCTATTGATTTACTGTCTAAGCTCAAGCAATTTAAGTTTACTTCAATTTGTTGGTCGCCAAATTGGCTGGCGGCAATAATTATAAATCAATAATTAAAATTGTGGGCTAGTTGTTTTTTGTTTTTGTTTTTTTTTTCACTTTTCACTTATTCTGTTTCTGATCTGCGTTGAAGGTGAATTTAATTTAATAATACATTTAAAAATGCATTTATATTAAATTTGATGTTTTCATTTAAATGGCGCATTAATTAATTCACACAGAAAAACACAGAGAAAAAATATCACAAAGCCAGCGATTAATGGTTAGTCAAATATGACAGCAACTTAAATTGACTTAAATTTCTTTTTGCCTCGAATTGGAGTTGAATGCAAATGAAATGTAAACAGAAGTGGACTTTAAGGCGCAAATGCAATTCAATCAGCGCACAAAATATTAAACTGTTAATTGCCCCGCCCAGCGTCTCGCACAGCCCAGCCCCAGCCTCCGATTGTCTAGCGCACAAATCAAAATGCAAATGACGCGATTTACAGCCTGACATTTGTCGAGCGACACTGCAATCTATGTCTCTCTCTCTCTCACTCATAGTCTTTCTCTCTCTCTCTATATATATATACCAATTTTATATTTATGTGTGTGCGTGTGTGTGTGTGTGTAAATAATGATTACTGAAAGCGTCTGTTGTTACTGATTACCCATAATTTAATTGTAAATATGCAAAAAGCAAAATAACCTGAATTATTTATTAACAAATTTTATTGACAGTCGCTGCTTGACTTAATTACTGGTATATATTTTATTAATTTCGCAAAAAACGAAATGCAGTGAAATAAAATCAAAGTTATAATATGTGTAACTACATATATGAAATATCAAGTAAGATTCGTGGAGGGCCCCAGAGACCGAATCATATACTATATGCATATATAATTCTCATATATCATATATCCATAATAATACCAAAATGTCAACATAATTGACAACATGAGCGATTGAGACAGAGATAGATAGAGAGAGAAAGAGAGAGAGAGAGAGAGAGAGAGCATTTCCTTTAGTATCAACTAAAGGAAATAACTTGAGAGCTGCTAGCCAATTCGGACTTTTGTATATTGGCTTTTTGGGTATTTTGGCACAGCCACATTCAATATCTTTACCAAAGCAAATATTTCGTGCGTTAAAATTAATTGAGAGAATAACTGAGTTGATTATAAGAGTCTCCATCTTAATGAAGTATCGATTCTTCTATCAATTCTAGAGGAAGAATTAACATACTTACTGCTTAACAGTTTTAAACAGAAACCCTAGACTCTTACCTAAACTCTTAGAGCTGTTAGTATCTCTCTCTCTCTCTCTCTCTCTCTCTCTCTCTCTCTCTCTCTCTCTCTCTCTCTCTCTCTCTCTTTAGCTCATTTAATAATCATAGCTCGCAAATAAAAGTTGATCATTTCGTCATTTCTGTAAGTAAGCATAAGTAAGTCTCTTACTCACACTCAGACATAGAACACAGAGCGCAGTCGATTGCTTAGGCTCTTCAACGAATTCGTACGCGATCGGATCGGATCGCAATCGTTTACCTTAGCTCTGTCTTTCTCGTTGTTCCACGACCATGAGTCTAGTGCAGCAAAAAGTCTTTTGTGCATGTATTTGTATGTAGACCATGGATTTCAATCGTGAATTGAGTATATGCATATGAGAAGAGGAATATGTTTGAGCTTCATTGTGCGAGTGTTAATCATACCTCTTCACAAACGTTGTATATGCGAGAGAGCGTCACACGAGTCGTTAAATTCAAAGCGCTCAACAAAAGACAAAAACGAAAGCAACCGAAGTCTCTTATTCAATTAGTTAGCAAATGATTATTATTACTTTTATTATTTTATTTTATTTTATTTTATTTTATTTTTGTTGATCTCACGAAGAGCGCTTAAATAATAAATCAGTAGGCAGCAAATAGCGAGGCTATGCTAATACTATATTTTGTTTGCATTCGACCATATGCATATGAGCTAAGATATTATAGCTACATTTATATGTTTGTTTATATAATTGTCAGCTATTCAAGAGCAGCAGAGAGTTTATTCTCAGTTGAGCAGAGTTTGTTCCAAGCCTTCTTCAAACTAAACTAAGATTTAATAAACAGCAAATCTGAACACAATATTTGGAATGAATAAATATGGCAACTATCTATAAAAATTAATATTGCAATAATATTAATATATTAAATAAATATAATAAATAAGAGAATGAATTAGTACAATATATGCATGTGCATATAAAATATAGCCATATGTATATATAAAATATAAAAATGCATATAAAATATATCCAAATATAAATATATATAATTGTTTTAAACACAAAAACTTTTTATCTGAATTGAACATTATTTTTAATGAGTTCTGCGCATTATAATTATAGTTTTTTTTTTTTTATTTTATTTTATTTTTATTTTTCAATTCTGGTCAACACTTATGTTCTATTAAAGTGAGTTTTTCCTTGGGTGTCGGGTGCACAGCGGGTCCACTTATCCGCAATTGGATTTGGCTTGCGAACACATGTTTGTATGCATATGTGTGTGTGTGTGTGTGTGTATGTGTGTGTGTGTGTGTGTATAAATGGTGCTGGCTTGTTAATAATTCAGTTACAAAATATGCGCAGAGAAAGTCAATCTGTGTGACAACAAACATCAGACAGCAGACCGAAATGCCAGCAACAGCAGCAACAACAACAAATTTATAAATAAAATAAAAACAACAACAGCAGAGGCAGCAGCGGCAGTGCACAAAAAGCAACGTAATTAATGGAGGTAGAAGCATTTAAGCCAATAGCATTAATAAAGCCACCACAAAATCAATATCCGGATACGAAAATGCGCCCGTCGCCTATAAAAACTAATTAATAATTTCCGAATGGGCTATTAATTAAGCCTAATTATCTGTGCATGAGTCTGGACCCGCAACGTGGTCTGTACTTTATCCGAAATCAAATTTCCGACTCCCCGCACCTGCCGCCGGCGCCTAACATTGGCATTTTTGGAGCCATTTTCAGAGACCCCAAAACGCCCCTCCCCCCCTCCGCCGCGCTCAACATTTCATGTTTGTGGCGTTTACATTGAAACGTTATCGCGCTGGCGCGTCCATCGCATCAGATACGTTTGTAATTTTTATGCACAGCTCCAACAAGCCGATGTCCCGCATAATGGCCATGATGGAGCTGCAATTAGCGGCCCGCATGTGCCATAAATTTGAGCTCTATGCCGGGCAGCTGCTGGCAGATAGGTAATAGGAGATATCTCTGACTGGTTGACTGGTTGACTGGGCGAATGAATAGATGTAGGTGGATAGGTGTTTGCTAACACTGATATCAGTGATAATTGTCCAGCCTGATGACGTACTTTGTTGCATTTGCATTTCTTTTGGCTTTTTGCATTTCTTTGTGCTTTTTCTTTTGAGTTTTGAGTACACATGTTTGTCGTATACTTCAACTGCTGCGTATTCTAGTTTTTATCACGCTCTTCTCTTTGTTTATTTTTTCCTCATCTCGCTCACACACACTCACACACACACACATAAAATCTATCTAAAAACAAAAACGAAAAAAAAAAAAAAAAACATAAACGATATCAACAACAAAGATATGTCCCAATTTGGTTTAGGTGCCAGCAATACGCATTGGGGCTATGGATCGGCGGCGTCTGCCTACTCACCGTACTTAGCCAGCAGTGGACTCTCCTCCTGCACCACGCCCACTTCGGCACAGTTCAACAATCCAGCATTGGGCTTCACCTGCTCATCGAACGATCAGAGCAATAACCAGGACTTTAGCGGCGGCACCAATCGCGATTGCGTGCCAAGTAAGTAGACATTAGTAATTCGTTTTTATATATATTAAATAAAATATTAAATATATTGAAAAGTATAAAAGTGTTTAAGGAACTCCTCACATAAGTGCGTGTAGCTTTCTCTAGCAAAGCAAAATATTTGGAGCCATCTCTTGGCAGTCGTATGAATGCAAGGACTCTAGTTTGCCCTATGTTTGCCAATAAGCAATCGATGATCAAGCTATCAGAAAAACTTTCTTTCGAATAGATAATTATGTAAAGCAAACTCGTATACACATTCAATTTATATTCCATACCTTATGAATATGTTTGATACAAGTTAGTCTGTCCTAAGCAATATATAATTTATGTACCAGACTGAGTTTTGAAAAATATTTAAAAATATAAATTGCATGAAATAAGTAAATGGGGCAAGCAGTAAAATCTTTCTTTCTTCTTATATTTAACTTTACGCTTAGCACTATTCTAAGCGAATTCAACGAGTAGCTTGCAAATAGCAGTTGAACGTTTCATTCTTTGCGTTCTGTTCGAGAGCTCAATCAATAATCATAATCATAATCATTCGCTCTCGATTTGCAGGAGAGACTTTGGTTCTTCGCATCTGTGATTTCTGTTAAGCGTCGTGAGTTGAAGTCTTCGTGTGATGCTCTCTCGAGCGAGCATCATTTAGGGAGAGATATAAGCGACACTCCTATAATGAAGCTCAGTTCGTGAGCAAACAAATTCTTCCTCTAATATGCACACACAAAAGACGTTTTGCTTTATTTAAAACTCAGTCAATCACTCGTGAATCAACGAGAGAGAAATAGAGCAAAAGCAAAGTAATACGAGCTGATCGCAAACGAATTCGTTGAAGAACCGCTGCAATCTATTGCTCTCTGAGTTTTATTTCTGAAAGTGTGACTAAAAGATGCTTACTTACAAACATCAAGCAATCGTCAACAGTTATTTGCAAGCTATGATTTCTCTAGAATAAAATATAATTATGAACAATCTCTTAAGCAATCTGTAATTAAATATACATAAATTAAATTTCAAAAACTTGGTTCAAGACTCACAAGAAGTAAAAGAAAATCATATAAAAATAAATAGGGAATACAAAAATTCAAAGCGGTAATTTCGCTAGAAAATTCAAATTTTGAAAATGCCAAAACACTTCCAAGGCAGCGAATACAGAATGGAGAAAAGGCCATGTTAGAGTGGAGGCTCGCTGCTAAGTACAAAATCGCGGTTGTAACTCCGCGTGTTAATTTTGAATGGAAGCTGAGTCTTTTCTTATTCATATAATAATGTATAGTAGTACAAAACTAATGTAGGAAGAATCCCCTAATCATCGATAGCTAACCAATTTGAGAACTGGAGTCGGATTCCTTCACATCTGACATTAACAGCCCGTATGTACAGTGCCGGTGATAAAAATAGCACCAAAGCAAGCCAAACAGCTGTGAGATATAGAATTTTAAATGCAAAGCTTAGAAAGTTCTCCTTGATACATTTATCAGTGAATTGATCTGCAGATTACTTTTATAAAAGCAGAAAACAATCAATTTTTTTTTTTTTCACTTTAATAAATTAAAATTTGTTTGTACAGCTTTACGTACCGCTGCCTTTTAGCTATATTTATTTATATAGGATACATATAAGATATTTTATTTGATATTTAAGGAATACGAGGTATGGGTAGGTCTTATGGATACGCTAAAAATGGGAAGATTCTCATGTCAAGACACGATCCGGCAGGTTTTGAGGTTGATGACGACTGAAAGCTGCAGTACATAGTCGCCTGACCAGACTGTTTGGATGGGAATTTAATCTCCCTTGATACTTATAAATTATTGCAACAAATTACAATCATTAGCAAAGATTTTATGTATTTCTAAAAATATATATCTTCATGCCCAACGCGCTTCCTTATTAATGTTAAGCATTTATCTGACTAAGTTTATTTCCACTAGCACTCCATATAACCTCTAACCTCATCGTTTCTTTGCAGTGCTGCCCGATTCGACGGCCAGTGACTTGGATCAGCATCTCAGCAGCCTGGTTGGCTCGACCAGCGGCCAGATGTCGCATCATAGCTTGCTGGGCGCCAGCGGACAGACATCCATAACATCGACAGTGAATGGAGCGAGCGCTGGCAGCGGCGCCACCGCTGGCAGTGCAACGGGCGCTGGCGGCGGCGGCGGTGGTGCCAATTCGATTCTGGTGCCGCGCTATCATACCAATGCCAGCAACGAGTACAATGTGCATTCCAGCCAGAATGGGCCGCGCAGCCTGAGCGACAGCTCGCAGGCCGAGTCGCCGGTGCAGGAGGACTTGCTGTCCACCAATACACCCAATCTGGGCAGCGGCACTGGCGCCGGGGCGAGCAATGGTGGTGGTGCCAATGGTGCGGCGAGTGCAGCTGGCGCTGGCAGCGGTGGTGCGGCGGGCGCATCAGCTGGAGCCGTCAATTCCGCCATGCTGGGCGCCAATCAAAACTTTCCGGGCATTGTGAACCAGGCACAGCATGCCTCCGCCTCGGCCTACGGTGGCGGTGTAGGCGTGGGCGTGGGCGTAGGCGGCGGACATGGCAGCGGAGCTGGAGCCTCGGCCGCTGGCTGCAATGGCTCGCTGTATCCGGTGCTGCCGGCCAGCCTGCTCTACTCGCAGCTCTACACTGCCGCCAATCAGTCGGCGCACGGCTTTCACTCGCACACGCTGCCGGCGCACGCGTCGCCCAATTCATCCGTGCACGGCGAGCTGCAGAGCGTCATGGACCACATCAGCAATGTGGGCGTGCGGCAGCAGCACAACATCATGACCGGCGGAGGCGTGGCGCATCCAGGCGATCTGACGCTGATCGGCAACTGTGGCGCATCGGTGCGAAATATCGAGGATGGGAACACCAATCGGCAGGTGGCCGCGCTCGCTGCCCATCGCGGCCACCACAACCCAACTGACAATGGGGGCAGCGTCTGGAGGCCATATTGAGGTCAGGTTCTGTGGTGCGGCTCCGCAGTTCTTTAGTGCCACGAGCACGACGAGGGGCGAGCGGCGGAGAAGCAGCACGAGCCACTGCAAGGCAATGATCATGGGAGCGGGCATCGGGATTTGGGCGGGGATATGGGCGGGAATGGAAGCGGTTGTGGAATTGGAAGTGGAAGTGGAAGCGGGTGTGGGGGCTTGGGTTACTGAGTGTACATTTCTGTATATACATTTTATAAATCGTACCAGAACAAGGTATATATATGTATACATATATCTTCTTCTTTTTTTTTTTTTTTTTTTTTTTTTGTATGCCAATGATAAGAGGTTTTAGTAGAATTTGTTAGAGTTCATCAAACTCAAAGCTAAAAAAAGCTAAATAAAAATAAAAATAAAAATAAAAATAATAATAATACTAAAAATAAGTAACAAGAAGATAAAATACTATAAATGGAAAACTACTTTACGTGTGTATAGCGTAGCAGCATAGCAAAAATTACTCAACTAGCAAATGGATGGTGCGAAGAGCAAAGGACGAGTTTCAGAAACGCTTTCGCCTCAAATTCACAACGATTTCGCTGGAGAAAAAAAGAGAAATTTCTGGCGAAATTGTAGAGGCACTGAGCGTGCTGAGCATAGATTTGCAATAGATTTTTAGATATTTTAAAAAAGTCGTCGTAGCCGACGATATCAGCCCCTCGATAGTCATGAAATCCAGCCCCAAAGAAGAAGAAGAAGAAGCAGAAGAAGAAGAGCAAACCGCATCACTACGAATACTAGATTCGAAAAAAAGCATCGCATACGATGTTATAAATATATATATATACATAAATCTTCTTTTTTTTTATGTAGTTGTTCTCGATGTTTATGATATAGGCTCCGCTAATTTAGATGTTTTACTCTTCGTTTTCATTTCGTTCTCTTGAGTTGACAATTGTAAATTACTGTATAGCAGGAATTTGGAGTGAAGGAGTAGCAGGAGACGCGGAAGAGGCCCAGTTGAGGGTGCTTGACAGTTAATGCGAAGAGCCGTTGTATATGAGTTCCTAAACCGTAATCCATGTTCGTGAATTTGTTTACTGTTTTCATGTGCTTCGATATGCGTGTGTATGTACTTTAAATGTGTATAAATCTGTGCAATGTAAGCTAAATAATATTTAATCGGCATATACCTAACATATATATATATATACACACATATATATACTATATATGCATGTATACCTATGCAAACACCTATAAATAACGTAAATTTTTTTTGTCTAGTCCATAAAGCTTTACCACTTAAGTGAATGACAGCATTATTGGCTACTAGTTTCAGCCTCAATGATTCGAGACGTTGCAGTTGACAGCGCGTAATCGAACTGAGGCATAGAAACAATCTCAACAATCTTATATAGAAATCACACAAACAATATCGCTAACTTCAAGATCTACAAAAGTTGTCAAACAAAAAGGATATATTAAATAAATTAAAACAAAACAAATATATATATAAAAATATGAAATAAATAAAAACAGTCGTCGCATAAGCGCCACAATGGCGTGGCATTAGTCTTAGAGATCTATTCATTTGCAAATGTCCAGTAGCACATATATTTTTTTTTTTTAATTAAAGTTGAAATTAAAAAAAAAATATTATATTAAAAATATAAAAAAACCAAAGCTGGTCGTAAAGTATAATTGATGTATACCAAAAAAAAAATTATAATAATAATAATAATAAAAATTTTAAAATATAGCAATAAAATACAAAAAAAATCTTTGTGTATAAATAGAGAAAGCCAAGTCAAATCAGCTTGACGAATTTGAATTTTGCATGAACATAGCTATAGCTATATATGTACTCATACATATATATATATATATATATATATATATATATATATATATATATATATATGTATGTATATGGGACAGACTTGTGTGCAGTAATTAAATGTATTAAATTGTAATGCAAAATTTGATTTCAGGCAAAAGATTTCAAGCGTATACCAAAAACGAAAACAAAGAAAATATAAAACCAAAACAACAAACACAACAAAACCAATGATCAGAACTATTTAATTAAAGAAATACATTAATAAAATCATTATGGAAATTAATAACAATCGAGAATTGTGTAATTCTTTGGGACTGCAATGATTCTTGTTGGCTTGCAATCTAGCGGGAAGTATAGCTAAAATATATTGAGCTAGAGCTCTCTACTTTTCGGCATGACTTTTTAGCCTTAAAGCGCACGTTTTGCCTTTTATATTTAAGCTTTGCTGAGCTGCGGGCTATTCGGTTCGGGTTTGGAAGGCGAGCCATATAAATTGCTTGCCACTTTTTACGACACAATCGGGACAATTGGCAAAGGTAGAATTATATTGGAGACGAGGTGAACAGCAGCTAGCTGCGGTTTAGATTGGCGGGCTACGTAATTTTCCGCTCAATTTATTTCACATTGTGGCAACCAATTAAGCTGCAAACCGGCAGCAGCCAACGAGGCCAAGAGCAGCGGACCAACAGACCAGACAATGGCAACAAACGCGCTCCACCACCACCAACACCTCCTGCTGCCAGCCTTTAGAAGTGCATATAAAGTCAAAGGAGTCGTCTGTGGCTGAGTGGCAATGGAGTCGAAATGTTCAAATACTTTTCAACTACATACATACATGTATATGTACATTAGTATGTATGTATGTACATGCATGACCGCAATAGGTTAGTTAGCTCTGGCAGCTGAGTGAGCGCTTCGACTGCTTATGGAGTTCAGATTTGTAGTTGATGTTCGTCTGGGGCAAAGTTTTAATCATTTTATTTGTGTCTACTTAGAAGAATTCGAAAGATGGTTTGCATAGCAAATTAGCAGTCAGGCGGCGCCCCGAAGTATGCAGCACAATTTCTGACTACCCCCAAATGCCATTACCAAGTGTGAGAGTGTGTGTGTGTGTGTGTGTGTGTGTGTGTGGCAGCGCTGAATAATTAAAAATGTTACCCATTACTTGCGTCGCTTGATAAAATTTCAAACAAACATAGTAAGACACACACACACACACACACACACACACGCACACTCATATGTCTTTGGCAGCAACTGAAGAGTAGCTTAGCTGCATGGAGACTGCGATGCCACTTGAGATGCTGTCTGCGAATCCCATTCAAAATAAAGTGTGTTACTTCTCATCACTTCTCGCTCACTCTCTCTCTCTCTCTCCCTCTGTAGCTCTCTCTCTCTCTTCCTCTCTCACTCTATCTCTGCTTGCGTGCCTCGCATACTAACACTTTTCATATGAGCAACAAAGAGTCCCTTGGCAACCGCATTGACTGATTGACGAACTGAAAGCAGCGCTGAACTAAAGGATATCGCTTGCTGTCATAGAAGAGACTTGACTATATAGATACCTTATAGGTAGTATAGCCCAAGGAAAGTTCATATAATAATAGATCACTTTCGATGCTATACTCTCGCATGCTGCTCAACAGAGACCAAGTTATGATCACATTTGAACAATGTTTACCTGCCTCTAAATACACGGTATATTGTAGCACATAAGTCCATGTCAAGCTACTCATTTGCTGCTGCTTTAATTAAGGCGATAAAGCTGAGTCAGCAAGCGGTGCCTGTAGAAAAAGAAAGATTAAATTAAATTAAAAAATATCAAATGAGTAGCATGTTCGAGCGGGTATGCAAATTAGCAAACAGCTTAAGAAATTACTCAAAAAATATATAAAATTTATATATACCATACACACATATATCTATATATGTATGTATGTATATGTGCACACACATGTCTATCTGTTTGTGTGTGGCTTGCAACCCTCAGGTGCGCTTGGCTTTTATGCGTACAACGACGACAATCATCTTTCTGAGTCGCTTCATTTGCTAAAAAAAAAAAAAAACTTTGTATCTCAATTATGCAAGTGATGAGCATGTGTGTGTGTGTGTGTGTGTGAGTATATACAAATTTTATGATGATACCAATTAAAGCCACTCACATGACAGCCACCGTGCAGCTGCTGCTGTGTCTTGGCGCTCGCTTAATTAGCAACACCTACAACAAATTCCAGCCTTTAGTCAGCCCCCTTGGCAATGCCTTGGAAAGCGGCATAACAAACTTTTTAATTATGTGATAATATATTTAACTTGTTTATGCAGCCCCACCCACGGCCCCGCCCCCTCACGCTCCCCAACGCCTTTGCTGCTTGCTTTATTGACGCCGTCGAACGTCAACTGACAAAGCATTGAGAGCATGCCCGTCTCTGGCACACCGAATATGAAATTGCCTTTATTTAATAATTGTTATTAGCCGAGAAAGTGTGATTTGAGAATTTAAGAAGAAGAAGCAGTAAATGCACAAACGAATTAGCCAAGTGGATGTTGTGAGACTCTCTATAGATAAATATCCTAAGCATGACTCTAAATAAAATATTTAAAGAATAGAATATAAATTTAAAAAGGCTTTATATTTATATTTTCCTACAGTAAATTAATGTGAGAATATGATTTTTGTAAATTTTTAATAACATGATTTATTGAAATTCTGTTTAATGATTGGATAATTGACAGAAACTTAATTTCTCTTATAAGCTTATGGTTTATAGCGACGTGGATGAGTAATGATAACATCATACAATTAATATTTGGAAAGCCAAGTTTGAAATATTAATATGTGGTTAAGAGTTCTCTAGATAATACATAAGGAGTACAAGATTATATTTCAAACCATTATATAAATCTTCGGAAATCGACGCGTTCATACATACGGACGGACGGACGGACGGATGGACATGGCTATATCAACTTTTCTCGTCACCCTGATCAAGAATATATATACTTTATGAGGTCTGCCACGCCTCCTTCCGCCTGTTACATACATTTAACAAAACCATTATGCCCTGGGTATAAAAATACTATTTAATTTATTTAAATAATTTAAATAATTGAAATATCTTGATAATATTTTTTAATGTCGAAACTCAATTGAAAGGCTAGTTTTTTTTAAATTTTTTTTTATCAGTTGTATCTCAACAGCAGGAATATGTTAAACGAGTATAAGCTAGAAATCATAAGACATCACCTCGAACATTCATCACTTTTATTTCATATTCTATTCTGAAACTCTACTCTAACACTCTACTCTAATAATATAATCTGCGATGGTGCTCAGTTCGATATTAGTTTTTATTTAGCTGAGCTTGGCTTTTTATACCCTGGCTTGTCGACTTTGACCTGACTTGATGCCTAAATGCTCAGCGTCATTCAACGCCTTGTACCCGAAACTCCAAGTTTCCTCTGATTTATTTCAACTATAGTTACTCTGATGATCTCTTTATTGATGACTACCTTCAGTAGATTTTAATTGCATTGCTATTACTATTACCATTACTATTGCCATTGTTAATCCATCACATCTCTTCGTTGCACATTTGCTAACAAACTGCTGATACTCTATACTAGAGTGTACAAAAAATTACATAAAAATACTTGTAATCCCACAAACGAAATACAACAACAACAACAACAACTGTAACACCAACAGCACCACTAACACCACCGCCAGCAACAACAACAACAACAAACGTTAACAATTCAAATGAGCAGAAAAGTTCCGAATGACTCCCAAATGGACTCAGATGCAGGTGAATGGCCAGCAAAATATTGCAGAGATTTTGGTCGGCGCAAATTATGCGACGACTTTCTCTCTCTCTCTCTCTCTCTCTCTCTATCTCACTCACATGCATTACCTTTTTCTTTCTCGCTCTCCTTGCCTCTCTCCCTTTGCTTTCTTTCCCTCACTCTCTTTATCTTGTTGGTGCATTTGGAAATCTGTTGCCGCAACTCGCGTTGTTCGCAACGCGCAAATATTTAACGGCTGCTACATACATATGTGCACCCTGCCACATACACACACACACACACATACGCACTCACATTTCTATATGTGTACATATGTATGTGCACACACAAACGCTGGCGCTGACTAAAAGGTATGAAAACATTCTTTGCTGTGGTTTCCATTGTTTTTCTACATTTCCGTTTGGTTGGCGTTGCATTTTTGGCATTCGCGCTTTGATAGCCTCCCCGGTGGCAATGGCAATCGCAGGTCGTAGGTCGCAGTTCACAGGTCGCAGGTCGCAGGTTGCCGTTAGCCAGTGGCCTCTGGCCAGTTCACATGGTTTACGGTTCACCGTTGCCCAAATGAAAGGATAAATGAGCTCAAAGCTACATTTCTCTGTGCATTATTTGCTCTGTCATTGTTATTGGGGCATTTGAATAAATCGAATGCCCAAATACATTCAAGCCCAACTCGAATATCCTCTCATCTATCCACGAAAGTTACTTTAACTCGAAACTTTGCGCTTTGCAATCGCTGTGACTCTGACTGAATGAATTTCAAAGTGTTCCAATTACCTCTTAGACAGACAATATTTTGCTTGCATTCATTGAACTGATAAGCATAATTAATTATAGAGAATATCGATCTCTGCTAGCTGCCATCTGTCTATCGAATCTATGAGTTCGATAAAAATCGATTTTATTGAGCACTCTTAGCTCAATACTCTGTTTGCTCGCTCTGTTCGGAGAGTTAAGCTAAGACCATTTAGAGTTGCTTTATCAACTAATTGAAATGTATTTCATCCGCACGACTCCTGTTTATCTGAGCCTTCAAGCCCCAAGAGCTCCCAAAGCCCTCCCCGCCCATCCGCTGACCAGTCGACAAGCAATCATCGGCCACATTTGTGTTTAGTGTTCGCATTGCAATTTTTGGACAAGGCAAATAGATGCGCCATCGAAGTCCACATGCAGTGTCTGCCTCTGGGAGGAGCACGGATGGACAAAACTGTCAGACAAATCAAACTCAACTCTCAACGATTGGAGCACGTTTTCAATATGGTTTGTTAGTGTGGCCACCACGGCGTTGCTGCTGATGAATGTCGATGTGAATGTGAATGTGAATGTGACTGTGACTGTGAATGTGGATGGAGTTGTGGGTGCGTCTGTGGGCAACGGACGGATATATACGTACATATATGGTGGCGCTGTCAGCCGTATGTGGAGAGGGTCGGATGTCACCTTATTTTGAGGGCTGCTGGTTCGTTCGGTTTTTGGTTAGTTTTTCGAGCATGGCCCAAATGCCGAATATTGATTTGAATCAATTAATTCGTGCGGTTGTTGCTGGAATTACTCCCTCGAATCTAATTAATTTTAATGCTCCAATACATACAGAAATTCACACACACACACACGCAGAGAAAGAGAGAGAGAGAGAGACATAGGCGACAGTTTGGCAACGTTTTAGTTAGTCGCAACGAACGAAAATGTATATTGAAGTCGAATTATGCAATTTGCTACTAAATTGATTGCATTTGCACAGCTGCAGATTTGGCTGGGCAAAGGAAAGAGACGGCGAGTGCAGCTAAACAGAGATGGCATACACTAGAGCGCATAGTATACAGTCGAACTAACTAGATGCACACATGTACACATGTACATGCATGTGCATGTAGAGAGTGGCATAAAATTATTACAGACAAAAACAAAAAAAAAGAGGAAGAGGAAGAGAAAGAGAAAGAGAAAAACAAATAAAATGCTGGTTCATTAAAAACTAAGTCTGGACTCAGATGGGACTGTGACTTAATCCGATTCGATTTGAAATTAAAGAGATATTTGTAAAATTACTTTATATGGAATTAATATATGAATATATTGGAATATGAATTGTATGAATATAAATATTATACAGGTATTTATAAATCAACAGAAAAATCAAGTTAGATTTACATATGTAATCATCGATTGTCGCATCGATCTCATGGTGCATATATTACATACTATAAGAACATTCTATAATATCCTTCTGGCTGTTGCTCATTATATTTCTGAGCACTGCTCTTTTATGTAGAGAGAGTACCACAGCTATTCAGCCTAGTCTCTCAGTAGATCAGCAACATTATTAGAGTCAACAAACAGCTAACGAGACGGCTCCGTATCCTCATACAATTCCTGGTCTTGCTGGAAATAAAAAAAAAAAAAGAAAAAACATAATAATCTTTGTAAATTAAAGTTTATTAGTTATATATATGTATGTATGTCTAGTTATGGTTAAGCATCATTAAAAATATCAACAAAAAAAAAATAAATAACTAAAAATAAATCTTATAAAATAAAATTAATTTTCAATCATAATTTAGCAGGTTATATTAATTTTTGTTTTGTTTGTATTTATTTTTAAATTTTTTTTTATTATTATTTAAGCGGAATTTATATTTTGGAAATACTAAAAAGGAAAGAAAAACAAAGACAGAGAGAGAGACAGAGAGAGAGAGAGAGAGAGAGAGAGAGAGAGAGAGGAGAGAGAGAGAGAGAGAAAAGTACGAACTCTAATATGTGCTATAAGTTTCTATATTTAATAATTAGTAATGTCAATTTTAGTAAATTAGTTTGTTGTTAAATATAAGAATAATAAAAAGTGTTACTTCAACAAATTTTTCCTTCTCTGCAAATTTTGACTCTTGAACAAACTTTGCAATTACGAATAATGTTAATTGTGCAATATTAAAATATATTATATATAAATGAAACATATTCTCTTTATTTGCATATTTGCCTGCAACATCTATGGCAACTCTCTCAATTCATCACAAAAATTAAAAAAAGTATAATTTGTATATCATTTGCATTTGCATTTGCATTTCTCTCTCAGTGAATAGAGTACTTATATTTTCGTGGTGTTCGGCAGCATGATTGCATTTAATTTTGCATATATTTATATTTTAAATTGGCGGCAAAAATCATATTTCATATTTAATAAAATGCGCTGCATGCATTATTATTATATTCATTATATTAAGCATATTTCTATTATTTTCGGCTGGAAGCAATCAAACTGTTAAACATTCAAAGCGCTGACCACTCCAGCCAAACGCACAAAAAGCGAAACTCGTTGCGTTTACCGCACAAAAGGTTAACCCATACACACACACACACACACACACACACACACACACGCACACACACACGCACACACACACATTGTTGTTGTTCATGTTTTCGGCAGCAGCAGCCGCGACTATGGCACCAAAAATGATTTTGATTTTTGGCAATTGCAAAATAAATACGATCATTTTAAAATAAAATGGCAACAACAATGCACAAGTGTGCGTGTGCGTGCGTGTGTGTGCCTGCATACATGTGTATGATATGATTTGAATACATTTTGGGGACCCGGGCAGAATGATTTGAAATCGTTTTGCGGTTTTTACGAGTTGCAAATCATTTTAATTAAAATATCAAAATTAGAAAATGGAAAATGATTACATTATTCATTAGTTTTCATTACGCATGTTTATTTATTAGCAAACATTTGTGGCTCGTTGCACTTTTCGTTGCGTTTGCTGCACGCCTGGCGCCATCTAGCGGCGCCTGTTGCGCCCCCAAAACAAAAAAAATGAGAAAAAAAAAAAGAAAAAAGAAACTCGAAGAGGAAAAAAATAACCATAAGCGCAATTTTCATAAGCAGCGAAAAGCTTGCAAAGTTTTCTTAACTTTTCCCACCGAGCAGCAGCAAAAAAATTACTTCCGAAATACTTGAGGGTTGCCCAGTACTCGGGTGTGTGTTTGTGTGTGTGTGTGTGTGTGTGTGTGTGTGCTTGGATATTGCTGCGCGTCTGCGCATAACTTTTAACTTAGACATTCACCCCCTTACAGGATCTGACTTGGCGTTTCCTTAGCGCAACCAAGTCCAAGACGTTGGCCAAGGCGCAACTTTGCATTGCTTGGCGGAATTTTTTTTCTTACTTTTCGCAGCCAGCTGATTTTTTTTAGAGCTGAGTTGCCGTCCAAAGCTAACAGATGGCGCCAGCTAAAAGCTTTGCGTTCCACGAAATCTTAGGTAAATTGTTTCCTTTATTCTCTGGTTGTTTGCTTTCTTCTTCTTCATCTTTTTTTTTGCCAATCTATATTTATTTTTGGCAAATATTTGCATATGAAATGATAACTGCTAGTTCGAAGAAATCGCCATTATTTTATGTGCACACACGCACACGCAGGTTTTAAGGGTAAGTCTCACACACACACACACGCCGAGAGAGAGCCGCCTCATGCTCTGTTCGAGCGTAAGGCATTTCGACCAATTATAAGTTGTGGTTAACCGCAACATTTATTCAAGAAAATGTTCGGCATATGCCTGACTGGGCGTGCGTGCGAGCGAGCCGGCAATAGTTCAAGAGCAACGGACTGGGTTGGCTGAGCGAACTGAACTGGCAACGACTCGGAAGTCGGAGGTGGGAGATGGGAGATGGAATGATGCGAGTGAGTTGTGTTTGTATGTGGAAACTAGAAAGCTGGCAATATCATTGAACTGAGCTAACTGGCTGGCTGCTATATCATATTAAATATTCATTAAATAACAAATAATTTGATGGAAAGCATAGGAATTCCATTAAGTAAAATTCAGAAATGCAAGGAATTAACGGATGGAGTAAAGGGCTGGGGTAAATTTATTTTTATATTGAAGTGGAAATTCGCAGTTAGTCACGAATCGAACTCAGCTAATGAAAATTATATTTTATTTACATTTTTTTTATGGAGCTTGCAGTAAATATTTATTAATAAAATAAATAGAGAATGGATTAGTTATTCAATTAAAGTAAAATTAATTATTTTTTATTTAAGATTTCGTTCATTGATACTTTTAAGCTAACAATTTGTATGAAGAGAAGCTTAAATTAAAAATAAAATAGTATTTATTATTATTATTTTTTTATATTTTTTTTTATTTATTTATTTTTTTTTTTTTTTTTATAGAATTTTCAAATAAAAATATTAGTAATAAACAAGGTCTAGAGAAAATGTATTTGCAGTTATTATTTATTTAATAAATATTATTTATTATTATTATTAATATTACTTATTTTAATTTTTATTATTAAAATTATTATTCATATTATTATTTATTTTTATTTTTTTAATACAATTTATAAATGAAAATATATGAACAAAGTCTACAGCAAATGTATTTGCAGGTAGAACAACAGATACTTGGACGAGTGCTGAGTCCTCAAGCGCTCATATCTGAGCTGAAGCAAGGCAGAGCAATGAGTAGTAGCTCTTGAAGACACTCTTATATTTGGATCATTTAGCCTTAGCCCAGCTGCCTGTGAGCAGAGCAGAGACTGGGAGCAGATGCAGCTGTAGTTGAAGCAGCAGAGACTTGTGCTAATACTGAGCAGAGTCGTCTTATATAAACTCTTATACATTGATCAAAGGTTCAAATTGTAAGAAATTGCAGCCTCAGCTCATCTTAGTGTGAACTGAACTGAGATAGATCCAAAAGCATTGCAGCTAAAGTAGCGAAAATAGATCAGAAGTGCTCAAGCGCTCTTATAAAAACTCTTATACTCTGATCTAATGTTCGCGTTAAGCAGTTTAACTGTAGCCTTAGTTCATCTGTCTGTAAAGTTAAGTGAGACTGATCCTATGTATGTGATAGAGCTAAAAAAAAACTTAAGCTAGCGCAAGTCGAAAGAGCGCAACTACTTTTATAGGAGAGCTAAGGCATGAATATTATAAGAAGAGTTATTTCTCTTCTCAAACTTTCAATTGCAAACTCAGCTCTGTATGTGAACTGAGATAGAGCAAATGTCAATGAAGAGCCGCTGAGTGTTGGGCTAAGCACTCTGAACACTTAAGCACTCTTATAAAAACTCTTATACTTTGATCAAAACACTAGCATATGAAATTTACATGCAGCTTCATCTCATCTGTTTGTAAACAGAACTAAAGCAGAGCAGGCGAGCGCTAAGCAGCGCCCTCATGAACTCTTATACAATCTCTTATACTTTGATCACACTATGAACATTACATGCAGCTCAACTGCTACTGAAATGAACTAGCTTTAAGAACGATTAGCATTGCAGCTAGAGCAGCCGAGACTTTAGCTATAGCTAATTCTGCAAGCGCTCTTCTCTGTGCTCTTTTACCTTTATCAAATTGAGAAATTTACTTCTCAGTCTTATCTCATCTGTCTGTGGCATTGGCATAAAAGACGTAAGCAACTTAGCTCAGTGCCTTGGCATGTTGAATTAATAGTTTTGCAGGTTGAAACGAATCGCCTTTTGTTGGGGCAGCGGGAGACACTAGCTCGGCAAGGTGCTCCAGTCTGGCAGCCAGGCAGCCAGGCAGCCACAGGGCCAACGTAGCGACATTAGTTTAGTGTAAAATCCATTAAAAATCCATTCTAATATATGTCACGCTAAGGCAGCGCATGCCACAGCGCATAATGAGTGACGGGCGGTTGGGTGGTTCAGGCTGGTTGGGTGGTTGGGTGGTTGGCCTCAGCTGACAGCTTAAAATAAGATACCACATGCTCTTTGTGCGCTGTCTTTGCACTTTGCTCACATTCCCCACTTTCGCAGTTTTTGCCACTTTTTCGCTTTTCCACTTTACCTTTTGGCTTAAGTGCGACGATGCCATTTTTCAGCGAGCCGCAGAACGATGCGAGGTGGTGCTCGTGGTGGTGGTGTTGGTGCTGGTGGAGGTGGAGGTGGAGTAGGTATTGCCACACTAATGAAACTACGAGATTGAGGGACGAGCATAAAGCCAAAGCAGCTTCAATGTCCTACTGCTAAATATTTTGGCATGCTCAGCAGGCGAGCCCCATCCAAACTCTGCATGTTATGGCCGCCGCTTTTTATTGATTTCATAAAATTTTTATTAATAAACATTCGTGAAATATCCTGGCTTCAGAAAATTGAAACACTGCGGAATTTTTTAATGGAAGCAAACAGCTAGCCGACAAAAAAAAAAAAAAAAAAAAAAAGAAATAGAAGAAAAAAAATATATGAAAATAATAATAAAAAGACGAAAACGAAATTCAAACCAGCAACAACAAAAATTGAGCTCAAATCAGCGTAATAAAATGTGCCAAGAAGAAGCAGCTGAAGGAGCTAAAGTTGCTGCTGCTACTCCTGCTACTCCTGCTGCTGCTGCTGCTGCTGCTGCGTCTGTGGCAGGAGGCATGCGGCAGGCGGAAGCGCCAGCAATTAAAATGGCCTCGTCGACCAAAGAGACTTCAAAAAATGCCAAAAAGTTCAAATACTAATGAATTATCCTTTATTAGGATAATGTATGATGTGGTTCTCTGAAGAGTTTGCCTTTTCACGCAGCACCAACAACAACAACAACAACAAACAACGTCGACAAGTCGAAAATGTTTCGCTGGCTTTTACATAGACTTACAACAGAAATGAAAGGATCCATATGCTAGTCGAAGCAGCTTGAGCAGAGAGTGAGTAAATGTGAATACATATTCATAATTATATTTAAATAAATTATTAAAAAACATATATATTCAATTTAAGTTTAAGCACAAACGTAATTAAAAGTAAAGTGTATTAGAAATTCGTTGTGATGCTGCAATGCCAAGTTCTTCTTCAGTTGTTCTGTAATGTAGCGCTCTGACGCTCCGGACTTATCTCCGCCTAGGGTTGCCAGTCACTTGTTGGCGATGGTGGTGGTGGTGCTGGTGGTGCTGGTGGGAGGGCTGGATTTTGGGGCAACTGCGGCTAGGATACTGTTGGCAATTTATGAAAAGAGCCAAATTAATCAGACTAATAACGAAAACACGCCGACGAAAAGGCGGCTGGGCACAAAAAAGAAATGGCTCGCAAGGGCGAATGCGGGTGTGGATTCGGATGGTGCGGGTGGTGCGGATGCCACTACGGAGTGGAGTGCTCTGATGAACGCAACAACAAGCAGCAAAAACTTATGCAAAGTTTTCTTAATGAAAAGATTTACGATGGCAATACTCAAAATTAGCAAAAACTGAGGTTGTGGTAAACAATAAGCGCTGCGACGAACTGACAGCGAGAGCGAGAGAGACAGGCCGGCCGTAGCCAGGGGGAGTGGCAGTGGGCGACTGAACTGGACTGAACTGGATAGAAGTAGTAGCTGTTGCCTGGCTGGATACTTATAAAGTTTTTACAGCCAGTGCAGACTTCACCGCCAGCGGTTGAAATAACAAACTTTATGAGAAATTTGTGGACCTTCTTGTAGTTTTTCTGTTCCAGTTTGTTGCCGTTGCCGTTGCCGTTGCTGTTGCTGTTGCCCTTTGCTGTATGCGCCTTGGGCAACTGACCAGGGCTGCACTCATTTTTGTGGTCAGCTGTGGGCAGTCGATAGAGCGCTCTGGCCTAGCCGGCCCAATTAGCATTCATCTTTGAATAAATATATACATCTATATACATTCTGTTGACTCATGAGCAACGCACACCAAAAATTAGAAAGAGATGGACAAAAAAAAGAAGAAAAAAAAAAAGAAAAGAAAAGAGACAGCAATCGAAAAGTGTACTAAATATGAAATTAATAAACTGCATTGCTACCATGACAACGTGCAACCAGATTTTGAGCATTGCGGACAAGGCTTAGAGTTTAGCTAGCCAGACGCCATTGTGCACGCTCGTCCAAGCAGAGATTATTAAAATAATTCGCATGACATCAATTCGCTTGCTTGACCAAAACATATCCAATACTTGTTGACTAATTAGAGACATGGAATTAGTAGTAGTAAAGCAGTTCAGAGTAGTGCAAAGCAATATTCAACTGAACCTCGAGTAGAATAAACATAATGCTTGATTAATTATCGAGAGACATGGAAAAAGTATTATTATATAATATAATAGTATTATAGTAGAAGAGACATCAATTCCGTTCATATGGAATTCGAAAGTATAGTTAGTAGAGCTGAGCAATTCATTTGATTGGGAATATCAAACTGATTCTTCCTGCTTTATAACAAATATTCCCATACCACTCTCCTGATAGCCATTGAAAAATAACTCCATTTAAACTTCATTGCAGATATGCAACAAGACCATATAAAGTGTATATAAGATAGTATGAATGTGTATAGAGCATCAATAGACATGGAAATTTGAAAGGAATTATCGATAAGAACACAAAATCTAGCTGACTGTACTAGACTAAGTGATACGCCATATTTAGTGACTATAAAGAGACATGAGAATAGTAGTAGATCGTATGAAAATAAAACACATGTTCATCAGTTTATTACAGGACTAACAAGTATTCCACACTTGCTGCCTACTGCATTTATTGGAAAATTGAATTACTGGATGTTTTTTTTAAACAAAAAGTCCATAGGCGCATTCTCCAATAGATTTAAAAATCCTTGAGAATTCAAATGGCCGGAAACTTTGAAAATTGTTTTTTTGCATAACTAGTATCAAAATGTTTTCCCTTTGTCTGTCAGCATCTATATTGATCTAAGTAAGCTTTATTAATGGATTATTCATTTAAAGATTACTACTACGACTAAAAAAAATTAAATTATAATAATTATAAAAAAAATTCTTTGTATTTGTGTGTATTGAAGTCGCGTAAGCATCAATTCACAATTTCTTAACTGCTACAAATTGAATTGAATTTCTTCTTTTATTTAAAATTTTTTTTAAAATCGATTCCATGGAATGCCACAAATACCACTTCCTTTAGCCCACACCCAGAAACCCTTCCACACGAGCAGCAGCAGCAGCAGCATAAATATATACATATATAGAGCAAAAAAAGAAGGGTTAAAACAATAGAAAATGTTGCCAGCGACAATGTGAACCAGAAACACGACGAGTTGGGCTGGGTCTCTCCAGTTGGAGTTGAAGTTCGCATTGGAGTTGGGGTTGGGGTTGGGGTTGGGGTTGGGGTTGGGGTTGGGGTTGGATGGCTCAAGCTTCGCCAAACAATTCTTTATGTGTATTACGCTGGGAACGTATTTAACGGCCCGTTCAGCTGTTGTACTCTATATAGTATGCCACGTATAGTCCCAGCCCCTGTCCACGTCTGGCGTCTGGGCGAGCCAAATCATTATTACAACAACAATGAACTCTAAGCGCTGCTGTTGCTGCTTCAGCTTGTGTTGCTGCTGTTGCTGTTGCTGTTGCTGTTGCTGTTGCTGTTACTGTTTCGACTTCTGCATCTGTTTTCAACGCCGTAAGCTGTGCGCCCCATTTGCTTGGCATTTTTCAACTGCTGCAGTCGTGCCCGCCCGTCCGCTGTGGCTCAGACGAACCCAGTGCGGACATCGAATCCTTTCGTTCATAAATCAAGTCTTTGGTTTAATTAAATCTTGTGTTGGCGGTAAAAACGCTGAAAGAAAAAAGCAAAATGAAGCAAACAAAACAAAAATCAGCTAACAATATACTAGCACGACTAGCATATACCCTATACTCAAATATGAGCTCAACAAGTTCCTCATCATTTCAGCTAAAATTCATATCAATTGAAATATATAAATTTTCCATATATTTTTTATATTTTTCTGACCTTCAAATATAGTCTCCATTTACGTAGTATTACAGAGGCGACCTCCTGCTTGCGCCCAAATGAGTACAAGAAATGTGAGCCAAATATTGTACATAGCTGCAGGCGCTCACTGTATAGGAGCGCAAGCAAAGGAGTGGCGACAGACTGTTAAGAGTGACTGTTAGGAGCCAAGCTAAGGGCAATGCCAACACAACGTCACGTTATAAAATTTCGCCGTGGTTGGCCTTCTCACATTTTCTTTTTCTAGCTCATTTCCGCTCTCTGGTTTCCATGCTGAATTTTTAGGCTCTGCACTTGAAACCATTTACACAAATAACAAACGATATTAAGTTTTTTCTATCGAGGAACTTTAAGCATAGTAATATGTAGCACATATATATAATTTACATATATTTTATAATAATATACTAAACATGTATATTATTAATTATTACAAAATTGCAGCTAAAAATTAAATAAATACAAATATTTATTAATTTAGATTTTAGGCATATCTCTCAACATTTGAAGTCTTACGCTCAATTCACGAGATCAACCGAACAAAACAAAAATCCATATTAGCTCACTCTCGCTCTGTGTAAGACACTTTGTTTCTTTTCGTTTTTATTTTCGGTTGAGCATCTTGAATTGAACTATTCGTGTGAGGTTTTCTTGTTTAGGGAGCGTACGATTGACTGACGCTCGCTCAAAGAGGCTCAGTAAGTGAGCTGATAATCCAAAGAGTCTATGCAAACACTCCCTACATTCACATATGCTTGCACATAATCGCTATTGATGTGCTTCGCGAACTAAACAATAACCAATACACGCACAAATGATTTTTTACTTCATAAAATTCAGAGCAAAAATAATAAATAGTTTTCTCTCCGATCACAAACGAGCTCCTTGTCGAGCCGAGGCAATCGGCTGTACTCAGCATATTTTCTTAAAGTGTAAGTAAAAGATCGAGAAACAATCAACAGATATTTGCGAGCTCTGATTTTAGTTATATCATCACATGAATATATATATATTTATAGTTAATTATATTTTTCAAACAATACAAGACATATCAGAAACTATTGATATCCTATATTTAATGTATATTTATTTGAATAAATATTTTTAACAATTTTTTGGAGCTGAGAAAAATTATTTCTCAATAATAAATAATAATAAAAATTTATAACGTATAATAACATCAAATTTTTGTTAAATTTTTAAAACAAATTTGAAAACTATTTTTCAGTCATATATTTTATAAATTATAACTATAACAAGTAAGAAGGCTGTAGTCGAGACGGCTCGACTACGAGATCCCCTGAACCCTGTCAAAAAGTGATACTCTTCTTATTTACGCACTTATGAGCGCGCGCTCTGCTAACTGCGCAGTTGCTGCCGCGGCTTGGGGGTGGGCTGGGCTGAACTTTGGACGCTTATAACTCCATTTCTAGAAGGACGATCTTCAGGAAACTTTCGGAATATATTAAGAGCATCTAAATGTACCTATTTGCCAAATTGCAAGTCTCTAGTATTTGAAATGCGTTTTTTTCAAATTGAGGGCGAAGGGGGCGTGGCATCCAAAATCTGAAAATTACATAATCTGCGTATTCATAATATCTATCTAAAAATATTAATTTATAGTCTCTAACTAAAACGGTGTAGAAGTAACGCCCAAAAAACAAAAAAAATTTAAACGAATTTTCGATTTTTTATCGATAATTTGGAAATGTGATGAGTTATCGAAAAAACAAAACAAACTCGTACTGCGTAGCTAACATACGAGTATTCATGTAAAATTTCAGCTCCCTAGCTTTTGTAGTTTCCGAAATCTCGACGTTCATACAGACGGACAGACGGACAGACGGACAGACGGACGGACGGACGGACGGACGGACGGACGGACGGACGGACGGACGGACGGACGGACGGACGGACAGACGGACAGGGCTAGATCAACTTATTTTTCGATGCTGATCAAGAATATATATACTTTATGGGGTCTGCGACTTCTCCTTCTGCCTGTTACATACATTTTCACAAAACTATTATACCCTGAATTCCCATTTTCAATGGGTTCAGGGTATAAAAATTTAAAATTATATTTAAGTCATATATTTTCAATAATATAAACCAGAATTGTTGTTGTTTGACCTGAATTTTCTTGCCGATATCTTAGCCAATGAATTAAACTATGAGCTAAAGAGCTAATGAATCCATTGTCAAACTTTTGCTATCATTTAAAATCCATGTAAAGTTTTGCTGCCACTTAAAGACGCTAAAAGAAATAAATGCTATGAAATTGAATATTGTTGTTCCATGGACGCTAAATGCAGGGAACGAGTTTAGCTATTGCCGTTGTCGTTCGTGTTCTGGAAAGAGCAGAGCAAGTAGAGTGGAAAGATAGACGGATAGAGGAAAAGGCGAGCATTTAAAGTCACGGAACTAAAATGTGAGAAACCGAAGAGCTAAAAACAAGTGATGAAATATAGTGAAAACCGAAAGGGAAACGTTAAATTGAATGCAGGACACGTTGCAGGATTTATGACCAGAAGAAGCAGCCGCCAAACCCAGACTAATAAACACTGAGAGCGAGGAATTAACACGAGGGCAAGAGAGTGAGAGAGCGAGAGAGAGAGGGTAAAACACAAGCAAGACACGACAGCAGCAAAGTGGCTGTGAGAATTATAGGCAAATGCCAGCGGCATTTTGGCCAAATATTACGTGATGCAATGTGCTGACGGGTTGCCAATGGGAGTTGAAAACTGAAGTTGAATTTGTATCTAGATTTTGGATTTGGCATTTGGCATTTGGATTTGGACTTGGACTTGGACCTGGACCTGGTGGTTGACTTGGCGATTCGGCCGTGCGGCAAACGGCAAATGAAACGCAACGAAATGTAATGAAATCCTTTACCGTAAGAATTTCATGGACGTCAACACGTGCTGCGAGACAGAGCACCGTTGACAGCCCACTCCAGCCCTACAGCTCGTCGTCGCATCGGTGGCCACAGTCGCAGCCAAATCCCCTTTTTGGCACAACTTGTAACAATTTCTAATTCATATGTTGCCAAGGCAGCGCCAGGCTCGACCCGAGCTCGATGATTTATGGTGGACGCACGCGAATACGAAATGAAAGGCGAATACCACGCCACGTCCTTGGACTTGGACGGCCTCAGCTTCAGATTCAGCTTCAGCTTCAGCTTCGGCATTGGCTTTAGCTTCACTCTGTTTAATCATTCAATAGGCAATTTGTTTGGCTCGCTCGCCGAACGCATCGAAATGAAATGAAATGAAATGTTTTACACATTAGACGCCGACGAGCCGACGAACTACTTGCAGTTGGGCCTGCTCGGCTCTGGTCATGCATCTTCAGCAGGCATATTTAATATCATTTGTCTTGTCTACGGACTCCAGAGTGCGGTTTGAATGCCTGGGCCCAGCGCACTGCCTTACCAGCCCAGCCCAACCCAGCCCATGGCAGTGTCGTCTCATGTGTGAGTGGCGGGGGCTGAAGTGTAGGTCGGGTCGGTTCGTGTTGTGATTTATGATTATCAAAGTATTTGTTACCTTTATGTCCAAGTTATTTGCTCGCACATAAATCATTTCGCTAACCCAACTTTGGCGCTTTGATTAATTTCTTCAATTGCTGTCGCGATTGGCGCCTGCGATTGGCGGCGTGGGCCCCCACCTATGCCAAAGCATTAACGTGGCCAACATAACTCACCCAACGGTCAACAGGCAACGCACAAATCAGCTTGGCAAACGCAACTCGAATTTATTTTTATTAGCCAAGCGATATGTATTTATAGAATATATATATTTATATATTTATATATGTTTTCAAAAAAATATATACATATATTTAATAATTATTAAAAAATATATTGATTTTATATATTTATTTTAAGTTCTTTTAATATCATATGTATTTATTAATCTATATTCAACTTTTAATCAAATTTTTTGAAATTTTCTATATTTAATTTTTTAAATTTATTTTTTTATTTATTTATTTATATACTTATTTATTTATTTATTTAATTATTTATTTATTTATTTATTTATTTGCCTTATTTATTTTAAATTCTTTTAATATTATATATATTTATTAATCTATATTCAACTTTTAATCAAATTTTGTTAAATTTTCTGTTTAATTTTTTTAGTTAATTTTTTTTATTTATTTATGTATGTACTTATATATTTATTAACTTATTTATATATTTAATTACTATTTTTTTTAATTTATTTATTTTTATTTATTTATTTTTTTATATATTTATTTATTTATTGATTTATTTATTTATTTATATATTTTTGTTTATGCTCTGACAGCAGAGTTTGAGGATCGCCATAGAAGGCCAACTTTTTGACACATTAGTTAGAGCAAAGGCTTCGGATATCGAGGAAAGCAGGAAAATGTTTTACTTAAGCTTACAGCTTACAAACGTGAAATATAATTTTATAGAGAAAACATATTTTCAATAAGCTGAAATACCTAGTCTTCGAATTTTCCAAATTTAAGCATTAAACATATTATTGATTAAAATGAAAAATAAAATAAAATAAAAATAAAATAAAAATAAAAGAAAAATATTTGTGATTAGCCAAAACCCAGTTAGATCTATTTTCTCTTGATTATCTAGTCTATATACTACAGCGATTTTCAGCACATTAGTAAACTCGACATTCTCTTGTATGTACATAAAATTTGATTCGCTCAAATGGTCAATCACCTGGTTTTGCGCTGGGACTGGAGCTGTGGCTGCGCTGGGCAAAGCCTAAAAGTAAACTCAGCGCCATGAATTATATATTTGGATTTATTTGAGGCCAAGTAAAACAAATGACCCAACAATCGTCGTCGACTTTGGAAAACGCACATTAAAAAAAAAAAAAAAGAAAAAGGTCGGAACAAAAAGCAAACAGAACACAATCAAAATGGGGGAATGAGAAATGAAGTGCGGAAGAAGGCGACGAAGCAGGCGAAGGCGACGAAACAGCGCAAATAAATAAACGACAAAACACAAAGCATATTAGGCTAAGCTACTTGCGATTTCCGTTACATGCCCGCCGGCCAAGGCAGCTGGCTATAAAAATCCGGAAGCTGATTAGCCTTCCGCCAGAGCTAGCCAGAGCCTGGCCTGCGAGGGGCGACCCACTGCGACCCACTGGCCAACCGACCGGGTGGTTGAGTTTTATGAGGTACAAAAATTAACAACGCCTTTGGGGTTGTCTTGAGGCGGCCAGCGACGACAAAAAAAAAAAAAAAAAAATGAGAATGGGAATAAAAAAAGTTGCCAAGTCTCATAATCGAAATTGGTCACAGGTGGCCCCCAGCAATTGACCAATACCATGGCCCCCAGCCTGACCCGCCCCTGAGCCCAACTCCAGAACCGACCCCACTGTCCGATTTGACTTATTGAAATTAAATGTGCTGGGCTGCAGATAATACCCATTTAAGGCGTGTTTAGTTAAGTTGAGTTTGATTTGGGTGCTACGAGCTGCATCCTTCTCCCATGGCCATTAGTTGGCATTTACTTGAGTCCCAGTCCCAGTGGGGGAAGGAGCGCCCAGACAGCTGATTATATCAAGCCCCACAGTGTGTCGTTTTCATTGAGAATACTTAATATAAGCCGAGCACTTATTAGGCAGTATAAACATATTGAAGAATATTGCCGAGTCTGCTCTAGTCGGGCGTGCTCGACCCGGAGGTAGCCTGAAGAACAATTGTATTGAACTGTCGGAAGTATTTGTACTTATGTGTAGTACATATACATACATATTTTTCAATATTGACTTCAATCTGTAGGTACTTCAAAAAGGCTTATGTGCCTCAGGGGTTTCTAGGCTCTTAGGTATAAACAGAGAACCAGAGATAAGCTAAATCCGCTATTGATATTGAATAAATATAGAATAGAATAGGTTAGAATAGAATAGATTTCGATTTTGTTTTTTAGATTTTTTTTAGATTTATTTAGATCTTTTGAAGCGAATCATCCCTACTTGCTGCAAACTGGTCTGCTCTGAAAAAAAAAAAAATATATATATTTTTACTGGGAGACTGTTTATAATAGACTTCGATTGTAAACCTTATTTGCAGTACACATAGTTATAGAACAGACTTTAACATACTCAAAATAAAAACAAATAAATAAAAAAAAACATTTTTTAGTGATGGGATCTGAAGAATAATGTCAACAAAATCTAAAAGTATTTAAATAAACATAATTTTCTATTTATTTATTTTTTTTTTTATATATTATTTTATTTTATTTTTATTTATATTACATTTTTAGTGTAGACTAAAATTTGTGCGAAGCTCAAAATTCTATTTAGAAATTTCTAAGCTAAAGTTTAAATTCTTCAACAAATTGGAAATGAATTTTACTTGTTTATTTTAAATTTATATTTTAAGTCTTTCTAAAAAAACAAAATATTCAAGCAAATTTCAGTTTTTGCATTAGCTTAAGTTAATATAATAAGAATAGCTGCCCAAAGATACAGTTACTTGACCTATAAGCGGAAGCAATCCCCAAGCAAATTGCCTTCTCAATCTCTGCTGAGATTACACAAGTTTAACCGATAGAATTGACGTGAGTCTTAAAGGAAACCGATAGGCAACGGTTGCTTCTAGTCATTTTTCCGTATAATATTGATAAGTTCCAATTTAGACCAACTACTTCTCGCCATTTTCGATAAGAATTGCAGACTGGCAAAAAAAAAATATATAAAAATAAAAGGAAAAAAATATTGCTCAATGGAGTGGGATAAGTGTAGTATAGAATGACAAACAAGTTTGAGAGATAGATGGACAATATACTCTTGAAGCTCGTCAACGGACACTTTGTCCACTAAGCCGAAGTGAACCCCAGACGACAAGCTGACACCGAATGTGTCAGGGCAAGCTGAAGACGGCCTGACATGCTGGGCGCTCGACTCGACTTGACTTGACTCGCCACCCCTCGCCTCGCCTCGCCGCGCCTCGCCTCGACTTGTCTCTGTTGTAAATTTTTAATCAAATCTGTGAAACGACAGCAGTCATTAATTTTCCTTCCGTGTCCAAGATTGTGACCATTTTTCTTTTGGGCTTTGTCACGCCCGCTTCGACTACCTTTGTCACATTTGCATGTTGGGCCAAAATCTGCAGCTCGTAGACAAGACTGACCACAAGCTTTTAAAGGCGAGCAGACACAAGCCGATTTCTTATCTTAGCTGAACCGAATGCTTATGGTCCGGCTTTAAGCTGAATCTGCCTTGAGGAAATTAAACTTGTTCCTATATTAATATGTATATAATTAAGATGAAGCTGATATTAGTTGCTAGAGAATTTCCCCATGATTCATGTTTACCGTCATCGTTATATAAGTTTCTACCTACATCGAAGTATGCATTGCGTTTCCCTTATTTTCATTTCCTTATTTCAAGCAACTCCTTGAATCTATATCAATATCAATATAAAGACTGAGAAAAGGTATAATGTTTTTTTGATGTAGTAACTGGCAAAAGAAGACGTCGCAGACCCCATAAAGTATATATATTCTTGAGCAGCGTAAAAAAATAAGTTGATCTAGCCCTGTCCGTCTGTCCGACCGTCTGTCCGTATGAACGTCGAGATTTCGGAAACTACAAAAGCTAAAGAGCTGAAATTTCACATGAACACTCATATGTTAGTAACGCAGTACGAGTTCGTTTTTTATGTTTTTTCGATAACTCATCCCATTTCCAAATTATCGATAAAAATCGAAAATTCGTTTACATTTTTTAGGTTTTTTGGGCATAACTTCTACACCGTTTGAGCTAGAGACTTAAAATTTACTTTTTTGATAGATATTATAAATACGCAGATTATGTATTGCTATTATAATTATTACTATTTTTTTTTTTTTTTTTTATGCTGTGTTTTGAGTACCCCAGTCGATCCGTCTCGTCTAAAGCCTTCTTATTTGTTTTTAAATTTAATATACAAATATTTAAAACAATTATTTGGATGGATTAATGGATTAATTATTGATTAAATGGCTTTGATTATATTCAAGTTAAATTTTTACACAATTCATTATTTCATTATTCAATTTGTAGTTCACTCTCCACATGTATTTCTACAATTGCAAAATCTTAGCACGTCTTGTAAGATTTCTTCGTATGAAATGTTTCACAAGGCTTTGCAAGCAATCAAATATACTCAGATATAGTAATATGATTTGCTTCGTGCCTCTCACTCATTCAGTTTGAGGCCCTTTGGGCCACAGCAACATTACTTAATATGGCCAAATAGTTTTGAGCCAAAGAGTGAAACATATGCCGCTGACACATGGCAGAGCCGTGGCATGGCATGGCATGGCATGGTAGTAAAGGCGCAAAGCGTTGCTGGCAATATATGAGGAGATGCTGGGCGGCTGGCCGCTTTGAGGCACGATGTTAGCTTGGATAGATGGATGATGGCATTTCGGACATTGATAAATCACATATGTATACTTTTCTATAGAAAGCATGGTACTGCGCCACATGCCGCTCTATCGCGGGCTATTTGAAAACGCGACGTTGCAAACAAACCAATGTACCTCAACTAAACCTCCCACCCACCCATACGCACATACACTCCCTTCTGGCAACAACATTTTTGGATGCTGTCATGTGATGTGCGCTCTCGCACACACACACACACACATGCTAGCTCACACACATTGCCAAATTCAACAATTTTCTGCAGCGACATCAAATTACGAACTCATTATTGTTAGCGACGACAATGGGCCTTGGCCATGGACAGAGGCAGCGTTCAGTGTCCCGTGTCCCGTGTCCCGTGTCCGTGAGTCCATCGTCCATCCAGGGTTCGTTGGTGCCGTTGGTGTTTGCATTGGCGCGAATTTCGCCAAAAATTCGTTAGAGTCGCGTGGAGGGGCAAGGGGAGTGGGGTGTGGGGCCAGCATGTGCTATGTGTTTTGGGATATTTGTTGACGTTGATAGCGAGCTTTTGGGCGGGCCAACTCGTTGCGTTTCGTTTGGTCTCTTTTTCTTTTTTTTTTTTTTTTTTTTGTTGTTGCTCTTCCTTTTATTTTTGTTGTATTCTAGCTTCATTTCTATTTTGATTTTTTTTCCTTTTAAATTTGGTTGTTGTTTTTGCCCTACTCTTGTTTTGTTGCGTGTAAAACGCATGTTGAAAACGTAACGACACCCGAAGCGTACCCACATCAAACTGACCAAAATGCATGGAATGCCTATGAAAATTGTAAAGCCGTGCTCGCCCATAGACGAGCCGGCAGGTCCGGCAGCAACAGCGCTGCGCTCATTAAATGACACTCACAGCAAGCGAGCCAAAAATTGCACGCTATAATGCACAGGACGCGCGAGCGACTGAGCTTACATATGTGTGTGTGTGTGGGTGTGGGTGTGTGTGTGTGTGTGTGTATGTTTCGTTGGTTGGTGTGGGGCTCATAAGGGGCGTGGCGTTGCATAATTTTAGTTGCGCCATCGTAGGCGCCGAGAAGCTATGCCATGGCACCCATACGACCACCAATCCCTTGCCTCCGCCTCAGTCCCGATTCCTGCTCCCGCTCCCGTCCCTGCTGCTGCTGCTGTTCCCCATAAACCTACAATTTCTATTGCTTGTCACACGCAGAACGCAGAGGGTGCTTTTGTTTTACGCAAAAGAACCCGCTGGCCCCCTCCAGCACGACCTCTTACACTCATATACTCATATACCTTCTCTTTAGCAAGCGGCTATATGATGTTCGGGCTTGCTCTATGCGATCTATACAAAAGAGATTTCTCGTCAATTGAATCTTTATTTATGATTCTCTTTGAAATATTGAAATGTTTTCAAAGGAGGTCAAATAAACTTTTTATATGGAATTTATAGAGAATTTTTATTTTATTTATTTATTTTCATTTTACTACAAAACATTTCCATATATATTTTTTAAAAAGTTATGAAATGATAAGTAGACAAAAGTTAATGAACTTATTTTTAGTTTTTAAGTAATTTTTATTATTAGTATTTTTCCTCTTAGATTTAATTATAAAAAAATAATATTGAACTGATCTATGCTTAGAAAAAAATTTATTAAAAGATATACATAATAATATTTAAACTAATATTTCTTAATACAAAATATTATTGAAATATATAACAGGCAAAACTTAACGAGAACTATTTTGCTTTTAAAAGTTTTTAATATTTTATTATATATATATTTTTAAATTAATATATATATAAATATTATTGAATTGATTAGTGCTCAGAAAAAATTGCTAAATATATGTTCTGTGAGAGACGAAACTCAAAAATATTTTGTTTTGTAAATTTCATCTCAAGAATAATAATAATAAAATATATTGAAAGAAAAAAGTTCTCTTAAAAATATTTACTTTCTAATTTCGTTTACAAGATCTATGTATAGACCAGAGTTCTCTAGGAACTAGCTGAGAAATAATATAAAATTAGATTCAGAGCTTTTCACCACATATATTTATTTAATTAATTAAGCTATAAATAACTTAACAAATGAACTTTTATAAAAATATTCTATTTGAGTAATTAGTCATTATATTCACAATCAAATGAACTGTATAAGACAAATCTTAACTTATCATTGGAATACTCTAATAAATGTCTTAGAATGAACATCTCACATCTGCTGGACGTTGCAGAGTATTTGCTGTGCGAACTGCGTGGTAATTGTGATTGCTTCTAGTTTAGTTTTTGGCATCGAGTTTTCGTTTACGTATTTTCTCGTTTTTCGTATTTGCGAAAAACCGTGAAAATTACATGCCGCTGACGCAGCGGCGCCGTCACTCATGATGAGGCTGCTCGGTTTTTTGGTACGGCCAACCAGGCAGCCATCCGCCCACATTCTCGGCTAGGACTCGCTGCCGCTGCTGCTGCTGCCGCTGCTGCTGCACTTTTATTTTCGGTCATTTTATTCGCGACGCGCTGATACGGCACGAAGTTGTCCCTGACCGCAACATCGCATGTTGTAGGTGCGCCAATGACGCTGATTTTGTTCCTGCGCACGGGCGACACATTATTAACAGTTCCTGTGACAAAGCGCGGCCCCCGACTGCAGCGGAGAGTGGAGTAGTGAGTGGGGGCGTGTGTGTGTGAGTGGGTGTTCGGCATGGATAACTCTTGGTATGACCAGGCTGGGATGGCTGAAACGAGAATGGCACAGCACAGCCACCTGTCATATTACGAACAATGGGTAAAGGGGCAACCAGGCGACGTTGTTGTTGTTGTTGTTGTTGTTGTTGTTGCTGCTGCTGCTGTCCTTTGCCGGCTGTTTGCTGTCCAACAAAATGTTTTGTGGTTCCCATTGCCCGTTGCAAAGTTTGTGCCTCCGGCTGGTTGTTTATTTTAGATACGCAGCAACACATCTCTGCTCAACTGCAACTGGGACTCATTGCCAAAATGAGTCTTTAATAGTGGAGCACAATTATGTAAGTGTCTCTCGTTGACTTCGGATGCAACAAGATCGCTAAATATGGAAGTTAATATTAAATGCGAATCAAGCTTAAGTAAATTGAATAATTATATTAATAGCGAATCTCGAAACTAATTTGAACTGAATGAATGAGAGTTAATGATTCAGATTGTATCTTATTTTAAGTTTAAGTTGAAGACAATATTCTTATTAGTATTAATTTATATTATTATTATTAATATTTTCATTTAATTTTTTTTTTTTATTTATTTATTTGTTTACTTATTTTTCTTGTTATTCTTAAATATTTTTTTTCTTTCAGCTTACTTAACAACTTAATCTTGTTTACATTTTTATAATATTAATATTTTATTTTATTTTATTTATTTATTTTAATTATAAACACACTAAAATCAAGTATCATATATTTACTGAAATGCAGTCTCGAAGCATATAGAATATATATATATATATATATATATATATATATATATTATATTAAACGAAATTACACTGCGAAATATATGTTAAACTCGAGCTGTTTCAAGACTCTTCCGCAAAGGTAATCAGTTCTTCAGGCTGCAATCAGCATTTCGTGATAATTTCTAACTATTGTCACGAGCTAATGAGACTTGCAACATACTCTCATATGTATATGTATGTGTTTAGAATGAAATTCCATAGGCAATCAGTGCCTTACTATTATCATAATATTAAAATAGTTGCCTCCACACGAAACGTGCCCAACACACATGGCAGGACAAAGCTCTGCCGCTTCGGCTAAAAAAAGGGACATCGAAACCCGGACGAGTGAGATATCCCCGAGAATTTAATGTCTCGTGTGGAAATCATTAACAAATGGCATAGAATTAAATTTGGCTTATGAGTTGGAACTGACAAATCGCCAGCAGCTGATATGCTCGACTCTGGCGCTCGAATACGAAATTAACATGCTAAAGTAAATGAGGCAACAATCCCTTGCCCCCCCCCCCCCCCCCCCCCCCCCCAGAGCACACACACACATACATTCGTAACATTTGGGACAAAATGTGTAAAAAGCGTAAAAGGCAGAAATTAAAAATGAATAACATAAAATAAGGCAGACTTGGGTAGAAAGAAAATGGAACTCGTAGCGGGAATTGGACTTGGAATTGGAATTAGAATTGGAATTGGAATTGGAATTGGGTTCAATGGGGTCTGAGCGACAACCGGTTGGACCTAAACATGAGCAGGGCTGTCGGAAGCAAATCAACACGTCTGGTTGGGCCACTACCCACGGGCCACTCGATCTCAGTCAAAAGCATTGCGTGTGTGTGCTTCTTGGGGTTGTTTCATTTTAAATTGGTCGTCGTCGTCGTCGTCGTCGTTGTCGTCTTTATGTCACCTTTGACACCGTCTGGTCATTGGCATGACGAGGCATCCAAGGCTGTCGAGCAAGTTCTTGTCGGAATTGGATTGCTTACTTGCGACAATGACGTCGTCCTGGCGACCATTCAGCTCCAGCTCCAGCTCAAGCTCACAATAATGACAGGAAGTTGGCTGCCTGGCTGACTGGCTGACTGCTTGGCTGACTGGCAAGACCATCTTAAGAAACGATAATGACAACCTAATAAACTGTTGCCCCCGACAACAGGTCACAATACGATGCCAGCAGCAGATGCTGCGCATCAGTTTGAGGTTTGAACGAGCTACATAGGAAAGATACGAAGGACATACACCGCAGCTCATGCAGGGCTGAGCGCGTGGCGCTCAAGCGTTAAATAGAAAACTTTATGTCTGCTCCGTTACCTGGCAACACTTCCCTTGGCCCTGGCGACATTCAATTGAAGCACCTTTATGCCACACGCATGCCTCAGTGAAGCACACACTCACACACACACACGCACACTCGCACACGTACTCATATCGGCTGCTCATTGCAATAAGTGGGCTTTCAATTAACATACTGCCTCTGCCTGCTGGCTTGCTGGCTTCTCCCTAGGCAGTCGCATTCCTTGATGACACTCCACGCGTAAGCAATTTGACTTCAGGTCATTATTAACGCCTTCAGTTGGTGGCGCCTGCCGATGCGTTCGGCCACCAGCTCCAGCTCCAGTTCCATATTCTGCAGCCTTTGGCGCCTGCTAATTATGCCATCATTAGAGAAACACACAGACACACACACACACACGCACCCACACACACACGCACACACACACACATGTGCACACATGCAATAAATTGAAATGTCATTGTCTCCGTTATGCGACAATTTGCGGATAGATTGCGTAGGTGTGAGGCCAATGCCGCCCCTTGCTGATATGCTGTGTCCTCCTGCCCGTCCCTTATCCTGCTCGAGCCACACTGTTTGCTGTTTATTATGATTTGCCTGTCAAGCTGTCTATCTGTCTGCCTGTCTCCCTCTCTCTCTGCATTTCTATCTCCCTCTCTCTGCTGCCTGTCTGAGCAAGTGTGCATATCTTTAATTGTCAAATTTTCGCACAGCAATTAAATGATTTTCCGCTGTTAATTTCTGCAAATTATCGTAATTATGTGCAATTGAAATTGCTGCTGCCCCCAGCCCTAAATTGATTATAAGCAATTTGGGCTGATTATTATACGAATTATATTCAATTTTTGACAATATCGTACATAATTTTGATGGCTAACATGAATTAGCTTTGGCTTTTCATGAAGCTCTATCAACTATGTTGCTTCATATTGCTTAACTTATCAGATAATACATTGGCTAGAGCACTCACTATATGCAACATTAGTCAAATCTGTTCTCCGACATCTTGGGCTCTCTTTACTGCTTAAACAGCTCCTCCTTCTTCCTTCCACAATAGACTTCAACTGATCATACTCATCTGTAGTATTACGAATTATGTATTCAATTAATCGCTTTATTATATACGCTCTGTTCTCGATATCAACCGAATAAAATCCGACTCATTCACTCTCGCTCTGAGCAAGAGCATTCGGCTTTATTTATTTTGACGCTCTCGTAACGAACGGCTCTCACAGTGAGAGACAGTAAGTGAGCTGATAACTAAAAGAGTCTATCCAAACGCTCTTCACCTTCACAGCCACATGCATACACACGTTTCACGAATACAATTGATGTGCTTAGGGAAAACAACTCTTGCATTCAAAGCAATACACAAGAGACTTTTAGCTTCATGAAACAGAACAAAAAATATCTTATTAAATATATATTATAATATATATATTATATTATATTTTATATATTATTTCAATTTATCATTTTTACATATTTATTTTAAGAATCGGCATTATCTCTTTCGGGTCTCTTGTTGTGAACAGCATTTATGCTACAGATAAATTTACTAGGGATCAAAGCTAACCGATTTTATCACGTTGATCATAATAAACTGATATGATATGATCATCCTATAAAAACTATTAAATTAAATAAATAAATATTATAAATAAAAGTAGCTAACAATAACAAGTATAAAAAAAAAACGAATAATTTGAATATTTTGCACTTTTTTCTAAAATAAATTAAATTGTTATCTAAATACTTAACATTATGTTCTCTTCTAATATAATAGTAAGAAAAATTAAATATTCTATTTTATATTGTATTAAGTAGATATTGAGGGAAACATTCACGAAAAAAAAATAATAATCTGTAGTCATAACAATGAGTAAAATAAATAGAAATTGAAATTGAAATTATATTAAATTAAATCTAAAAAGAAGAAATAAAATATTTATAGAAATACTTATTAAAAAAAAAAAATATATATATATATATATATATATATATATATACATAAAAATATTTATAAATAAAAAGATCAAATAAAAAATACTATATTCTGGTTTATATATTATATTATATTAACATACAAATAATTAAAATATTCATGAAAATACTTTATATACTAAATAAAACTATTTATTTATAAAATATTATATTTAAAAGATTTTTTCTTGCAATAATTCAACAAATTTTATATTATGATTTTATGCATTAAATCATATATTATATTATATGAAAATAAAAAAAAAAAAATTAAAATGGTTATCAAACTACTTTAAATGAAAACTGAAAATATTTCTATATAAAAAGGATTTTTTCATTTGCAATAAATCAAAGGAATTGTGAATGAGTTTTGCGAGCAGCATTTTCCAGGGCTCAGTTGCATTAGCTGCTTTGTCATGATTATTAGACTTTATTTTTCTCATTTCTCCTCTTTTTTTTTTTTTGGGTCTGCTTGGCTAATTATGTTATTTATTTAAATCTGTCAGCGTAATTTAATATGCGCTTAGCGCTCATTTATTATTCGGCAACTTGAACCGAATTGAATGGGCCAAAGTGCATGCAAATGGCCAAAGTCCTAGATCCCACAGAGTGTGTGAGAGGGGGGGGGGGGGGGGGGGGGTGGGGGAGGGGGGGTTAATGGAGAGAGTGTGGTGCCCATATCCGAAATACGTATGTATGTGTATGTGTATCAGTGTTGCCATCTTTTCGCCAAAAAAACAGGACAGTTGACACCAAAAAAAGGACAAAAAAGGGCCAAAATATTTTTAAAAAGGTAAAAAAAAAAAACGGATAACATTTTTTCTATTTCTAAAGTATAATTTTATTTTAATTTTCGTTTAAAAGGTATAGCACCTCATCAAAATTGGTATTTTCGTTGCTATATGTATTTTTTGTGCCAATTTGGCGTACACAATTTTCCGGTAGCTTGTAGTTTTGGCAGCATTTGCCGTTTCGTTGTAGTCCAAACCTAATCCAAAGATAATATATTTAATTGTATGTAATTGTTAACTTGGCTGAACACCCTTTCCACCTCAGCATTTGACGACACGGCACGGCAATGACAGCAAAGTGATAACAAATGCACCCAGGTCCGAAAAGTTTCTGTTTCCTGCTGAGTCTGTGTGGTTCTGAACTTGAGTCCAGAAAGATACGATACTTTCTGTATCTCTCCATTCTACAAGTTTTATTTTTAAACTGCACTTGCAGTATTTGCAAAATGCCTCATCAATATTATTGGGAACGCGGCGGATCCATTTTTTTTTTTTAGACCGCGACATCCTAAATTTTAGTTTGTAAATTTGACAATTTTGTTAAACTTTTGAAAACTTAAATGATCGATCGATAAATATATTTTCGATTTCAGGACTACAGCGTTTGAAACAGGGATACATCGTAAAATATCTTGCAATAAAGCAATATTAAAGCGATGTTATTGATTTACTTGACAAATTTTATAAACAACCTTCAACAATTAAAAAAGGATGAAAAAAGGCCAATATAATATAAAAAAGGCATTTTTTCCGGACAGGGGCTGTTTCTAAATTTTTGCGGCAGTTGTAATTTCAAAAAGGACAGATCTGTCCGGAAAAAGGCCAAGTTGGCAACACTGATGTGTATGTGCGCTGATGCCCTTTACCGGTTGGTTAGTCTCACTGTCTTTCAGCAGCTTCGTTTGGCGTTTTTCGCTTTCAAGTTTGCCCATTAATTTCAACTTTTTATTTGCCAGCTTTCTATCCACGCCAACTTGCAAGACCCGGCTATAAATTCGACCGGCCGTTTTAACCCCTTAAATTAGGACTGGGTCGGGTTGAGCGAGGGGGGGGGGGGGGGACACGCTGAGCGCCGTGCAAAAGAAATGCGAATTAATTTTCTTAAAAGCTTTTCTTGGCGGCGCTGATTATCTGACCAGCTCGCTCGCCCACTCGCCCACTCGCCCACTCGCCCACTCTCTCTCTCTTTCTCTGTCTCTCTCTCTCTCTAACACACACTGAAGCTGCACTGTTTATTTGCTGTCTGGTTTTCTGGGCGTTTGCCAGCTACTCAAAGCCTCTGATTATTTGCTGTAGTTAATTTATTTATTTCGAATTTGTTTTGCATTTTAATTGAAATTTTATTAACGAAACTTGATACGCTACTTAAGAAACTATATACAATTTTTTTTTTATAATTTTCATTTTTATTTTTATTTATTTCAATTGTGCTTAGATTTATTTTTCATAAATTTTCAAATATTATGTGATTTTTATATATATATATATTCAATTAGTTAATTAGTTAATAATATACTTGGTTTTCTCTTTTCTTTGTCTTATTTTTTGTTCTTTTTTCTTTGCGCAAAAAAAAAAATTGTATTTCCTTATCGACTTAACGAATATTTGCAATATTTTTAGGGAGCATAATAATACATATGTTCAATTTCTCAATTTACACAGATTGGTAACTCTCTCTCTATATATATATATATAATGTGTGTGTGTTTATATATACTATATATATTTTAATAATTACCCAAAAACCTCGTTCATTCCCAGCCGCACCTAATAACGTGCGTAATTAAGTACATTTAGTTTGGGCAATGCTAATTAGTTTAAATTCGATATGTGATCCGGCTTAATCTAGAGGTTATAAAAAAAAAAAAAACATAAATTTTACACACTGTGCGAGGATCGCTTGAACAGTTGTGAGCTGAACTTGCGAACAAGTTGGAAATTTCGAATTATATATTAAATCAAAGCACGATAAAAGTTAAACAAAATAACTGCAAAAGTATTTTTTGTTTAAATTAAAGCTCTGCTTAAATATATAATTAATGATATAAATTGCATTTGAAATGAAATTTTATACATAATTTTTAATAACTTTTCGTTAGCTAAGAAAAACAAAAATTGCAGAAACTTTTGTGATATGAAAGGCTCGTCTGCTCGAAGCGCAAATACTTATTGGGCAACCCTCGCACGCTGCGATATGACCTAAATTCAAAATTGAATAGCCGCTGCGCCAGCCTATGGCTGCGCCCGTTGCCTCTGTCCTTGTCCCGCCAGGCAAGTGCCCAGCAAGGCGGCCGCCAGTCGCTAGTACGGACGCCAGACGTCCGCTGTCGGCTTGGGCGTGCGCGTCCGTATTGGTCCGCCCGCACCGCTGGAGCCGCTGGCCGAACGCGACGTGGTGCTGACATCGTCCAGATCGATGGTCTCCACAGGCGAGGGCGAACGGCGCGACGAGCTAACTGGCGGCGAGGCATTCGGATTGGCATTCTCCGCATCCGGCGGATTGTGCGTGATCAGCGTAACGCAGCGCTTGATGAGATTAACGCCATCGGCATCAGCGCCAGCCGCTGGCAATACTGAAGGCTCATGCTGCTGCTGCTGCTGCTGCTGCTGGGGAACTGAGCTGGCCGCAGCTGCTGCCGCCGCGTTGCGTAGCCAAGGCAGCTCACTGTAGCTGCCATAGAGCTGCGTGTAGAGCCACTGGCTCGACTGCGGCAGCAGCGGGCTCTGCAGGAAGAGCTGTGCCGCCAGCGCCGGATTGAAGCTATGCGCCGCTGGGGCAAAGTGACCCGCTGCACCCGCTGCAGCAAAGCCGCCAAATAGTTCACTTGGATTCTTGCTGCGCTGGATCAGGGCTGTGAAGGCGCCTCCACTGGCTCCACCGGCCCCACCGCCGCCGACTCCAGCGCCGTTGCCAGCGCCTCCAGGTGCTGGCTCCACTAGCGTCGCCACGCTGCTGGCATCCGCGCTTAGCAGCGTGGGGCTGCGACTGCGTCCCGCCTCCGGATCGGGCTCCTCCTCGTCGTGCGTCAGCGAGCTAATGCTCTTGCGCGGCGAGCCCGTCACCGAGATGCTGTCGCTCTCGAAGCCCGCGTCGATGTTGCTGCTGCTGTTGTTGTTGTTATTGTCATGATGCTGCAAGCTGCTGAGCATGAGCGGCGGCGAACCGCCCACGCTGGCATTGCACGCCGGCGGCTGCACGAAGGCGCTCAGCGTTGCACTCGTCGTGGTCGTCGGAGATCCCTCCGGGCTGGTGGTGCTGTGCGCCGCGCCCACTGTCGCCAGCTGCTGCTGATTGTCTATCGAACCGAAGGTGCAATCAGTTAGTAAAATCCAAGCAAATTTCATACAAATTATTCACTAATTACCGCTTAGACCTCGCAGACCGCCAGTCGCGCTGCCCGGAAAGGTGGCGCCATGGTGGTGCGCGAAAAATGGTCCAGCTGGAAAGCCCGGACGTCCGCCCAGCGCCATGTGAGCTCGCCAATCGGGCGCATGCAAATGACTGTGCATCCCAACCAAATGATGTGCGAAGCCTGCAAAGAGTAGAAGAGAATATGAAATTCATGCAAATCTTCTAAAAAAAACGTTAAATGAAGTGTGAGTGAAGTGAATGAAGGATACGACTAGGATAACTGAACTTCTAAGCTTAGCTTATCTTTAAGTTAGTCAAGCTTGGCTTTGCCTTTAATAGAGAACAATAATATGAGGCATAGATGAGACATGAGTGAGCTTCCAACAATTTACTCAATCAGGAATGGAGAAAAAAATATATATATAGTAATATATCCGCGAGCACACACCAACACTTGAACATCCAATAAACAAATCACACCAAGACTTGAACGCGATCGCTTCCCATTATCTATTATAAATATTATATATATATATTATATAAAATCACGCCACTCAATATATGTTTCTATAGTATATAAAAGACAAACAAATTCTCGATCACGTTTCAATTCAGATCAAAGACCATCCTTACATCACGTAATATACAAATTTTATTCCATTATATTTAATAAAGAACATTATTGTTTTTTATCCAATTATAACGTTGATCTTCATCATTATATATATATATTGTAATTTTTAAATATCTTACATAGCAAAAATTCAATTTTATGCATTAGGTAATCAATTCTGTGAGCTCCTACAAAAAATATGATTTTTAATAAGAACTTATTGCAAATGCACTGGATGAGGTTTAGTCTTTAGTATATAACATTTGTAGAATTACCATTGAAGCGCTTATGAAATAGTTTTGAGCAATAAAAATTGTCTAGCTCATGACTTGGCCAGGTTAAGGGTAAAGCGAACGCTGTGCGTCTGACCGAAATATGAGTTCACGTTCAAGTCAGGCAGGCAAGTCCAATGGCATGGCCCATCCAACCGACCACATATAGCCCACTGTGCAAGACCAAAAACGTTGCCGCACATTTTGGTCGCTGCAAAACAACATTGGGCAAGATTACCGCCCACCAAAAGGCTAACCCGACGCCCCCGCATCTACATGTGATCAACAAGCCGCCATATTGCTGCTTATGTAAATGCATCTTTGCGTCGCCCTCAACCAGCAGACTGTGCTGAATGTGCACGCCCAATGAGAGCTGCACGGCAGCAGCATGTTACCTGCGAAAATCTGGCAGGCCAAAAGGAGAGCCAGAGCCAGAGCCAGAAGCCGGTTAAAGCCAGCCAAAGCAACGAAGCGAGAGCTGAAGGTAAACTCCTAAATAAATTCATTAAAATTATCCCAGTCAACAATGTCGTTGCACCGTCTGGACGGCCTCTCTCTCTCTCTCGCTCCCTCTCTGCATTGCTCCCCCTCCCTCTCTCTCTCTCTCTCTCTATCTCTCTCTCACTCTCTCGATGCGTCGTCTCGACCCTTATGGTCCAACTCCTACGGCATTGTCGCTATCAAATGGCAGCCCACATTTGCGGGCTTGTGAAGGAAGCTGCTCTGGCTGCAAGCCATTGGGTCTACAGTTGATTGGAGTTGGAGGTTGCAGCCGTGGCAAGAGAGCCAAGGGGAGTGGGGAAGGGGCAAGGGGAGCGTGGTTAGAGGGGCTGCTACCAAACAGGCTCAAATACCAGGCCGCAGTCGCACACAGTACGCGGTCGACGGCGACGCTGACTGAAGATGCTGCTCTAAGCAAGGCACAGTTGACTCATTGTGTCATCTATGTGTGTGTGTGTGAGTGTGTGAGTGTGTGTGTGTGTGTGTGAGTGCTTAAGAAAACGCCAAGGCAACAAACATTGAGAAAATCTCGTCTTGCTAAGCGCCTCTCGCTTCTGCTCGCACAGTGGAAGACGAAGACCGACCACAACACACACACACACACACACACATACACACACATACACACACACTCGCACACACATACGCCGCCCACATGCGCGCTCTCAATTGCAATCGCTTTGGCTCTCTCCGTCTCGCTCAGTCAGTCGCGTCGAGCACTGTCTGTCGTTCTCTGGTTTGGCTGTCTCTGTCCCGCTCTGTCGCATTTGAGGCCAAATACTTGGCCAAGTTTTGCCAAAGTTTGCAACCAAAATTTCACCGAAAATGTGACACCAACAACCCACCAACGAACCAACCAGACCAACCAGTCAGACAGGGACAAGACCGAGCACAGGAATGAGACTGGGCGCCCAGTCGGAGACAGAGTCTGAGCCTGAGACAGAGACCGAGACCGAGACTGAGACTGAGACTGAGACAGAGACTGAGACGGAGACGAAGGCGGAGGCGGAGGCGGAGGCGGAGGCGGAGGCGGAGGCGGAGGCGGAGGCGGAGGCGGAGGCGGAGGCAGAGACGGAGGCAGCACAGCAGGCATCCAAGGCGCGGGCACATTCGTAGACACAACAAGACTGACGATATATTTGCTGGGGCGCATTACTTGATTGGCATGCTGCGTTATCCTTATCTTCTGGCATACTTTCAGCTACAACTACTTCACGAACTATATATACAACAAGTTGAAGTTGATTCAAAATCACATATGACACTTGATACCGCTCCCAAGTACAAGTGTCTCTCTAACTAGGTCAAACAACTCGACTCTGCTGCATTGATGGCTGCCAGCAGCGTCTGTCTGAGATCTTGAAAGCTTGCATTGTTATTAATATTATTTTTTTTTCTCATTTTATTTTCTTACAACAGATAAGGTATTGCACAATAGCTGAAGTTCTTGTTAAGACGTGGAATTAATTTTAGGTTTATTATATATTATTTTATTTTATTATTTTAGTATTTTAAAAATATTGTTTTAGTATTTTTAAAATATTATATTATTTCAAATATGTTAAGTTTCTTATTTATTTATTTATTTTTTTTCTTATATATTTAATTTTGCAGAACTTGTATTAAAATATGTTTCGTTTTAAGTTTATTAGTTTGTATGTTAAAGGAATGATTTTTTATCAGATTAATTTTACTAAATTCATATTTTATATAATAAATATAAATATATGAATTATATTTATATAATTTATAATAATGCACTCAAAATGATATCAAACTCAGTTTCTGATTTTGGTTTTAAAATATATAACAAATATTATATTGCTTGAACCATATTGAATATTATGACAGAGCAACTGTTTTTAATTACATTTATTTTATTTTAGAATTTTTTATTATATATTTTATATATATCAATATTGTTCTGTCCTTTAAAAAAGGATTTTTAAATTTATTTTTTTTAAGATTTTGCCTAATACATTTTTGTTTTTTTTTTTTTTTTTAAATTTAGTATTAAGGCACATTAAGAATTTAAAGTTATTTCTTCAATATTAATAGATATAAAATATCACATACACTATATATCACATAATATTAAAGAAACAACTTAAAATTCTGAATATACTACCTGAATACTAAATTTCTCGAGCTCATATAAAAATTTCTTTTATGTTGTTAATAATTTTATATATAAAGAATTTTAAAGAATAAGAATAATTAATAAATATTTCATACAAAAATCTATTTTTGCTTTAAACAAGTCTTGAGATCTTCGCATGTAAATATATATATTTATTTATCATATACATGCATATTATTTGTAAAATATATAAAAATTATTTAAAGCCTATGTAATAATTTAATATCTACTATTTGGAGAATCAATAAATATTTTATTCACAAGAATACTAGCTAACAGTCAAGTTGCATGCTTAACTATTATATTATGTATGTATTTAATATAGATGAAATTCTCTTAACTATTATACATAATCTAAATGAAATTCATTTCATCACAAACCTAACTAGACTCTACTTTGCATATAAATCATGTTCGAATTTAAAAACTTTGATGCAAACACAATAATTCAACTATTTTACTATCAACAACATTCTGCATTTGATATTATTTACGCTCTTCGTGTTCTTCTTCTTCTTCATCATCATCATCTTGCATAGCCCCACATGCATTAACGCACTCATTATAGTATTTATTTTAGTTGTATATCATTAGAAAGTTGGGAATGTGTTGATGCCATTAGCAAGCTCAGTGCACCAACTGGTCCTTTTTATGTTAATATATACAACAAATATATATATATAAATATATATATTATATGTGGAGAGATAAAACTATTTAGGTATATGACGTCGACTATGTACATCGCCAGCTGGGGTATTTGGTTGGGGCCATATTTGTTGGATTTTAGTTGTGTCACACAAAATGGCAGCAGTAACAGCCCACAAAACTGCGACGATCACAAGCATTCACACACACACACACACACACACACACGCACACACAGACACAGACACGCCCACGCTCTCGAGAATCATTTGAAGCTGGCAGCGGCACCCGACGGTAAAGCAGCGAAGGCAACGGCAACGGCGACAGCGACAGCGACGACGACGACGACGAAGACTTCGATGCGGCGGATGCGGCGGCAGACATTGAGCAAATTGTGTTTCCATATAATATAACATCACGTCGATTTTGGTAACCCAGACTATATGAATGTGTGTCAGTGTGTGTGTGCGTGTATATTTGCGGGCAGTGGCCAAGCCCCCACACACACACATACACACTCGCACACTCGCATATATGTGCAAAGAGAGAGAGAGAGAGAGAGACCGCATGAAGGCATACCAAGGATGGCGACAGTGAAACCCCATAACAAAAACCTAAATATGCGGTCCTGTAAGGAAACCCTATGTGCGATAAAGGGTTAGCCGCGCTTGGTGTCAGTTTGGGGTCGGGCTTTCTTCGGCACGCCACGTAACGGTATTCGTCGGAGTCGGGTGTTCTCGTCTGGGCCATTGGGCTAGGTGGGCGCCCAGCCTGTTGACGTTTGTTGGGTTTCGGTGTGGTGGCAGCCATAGCCCAGCCCCCATATATGAGTGAGCGTGTTCTCTATGTGTGCGTGTGTGTGCGTGTGTGTGCGTGTGTGTGCTATGTGTGCTATGTGTGTGTGTGTGTGTGTGTGACAGTGTCTGTGTAGCGGGGCATAACGCGGTGCTATTGGTGCGCCACAAAAAGCTTTCATGCGTCCAACTTCCCACGCTTTTTTTGCCTTGTTTTTCTTTTTTTTACTTTTTTTTACTTTTTTTTGTATCTCTGTGCACCACATTGCGGCATGAGTTGGCAGTTGGAGCTTGGGGAAAGACGTTAGAAATTTCATTGCAGCTTATGTGTGAACGAGTGTGCGAGCGCGGAATTAAGGTCTGAAATCTATTTTATATAAAAGTGACCAAGCTCTGGCAACACAATGCCGTAATCTCTTAGAGAATATAGCTCTATATGGGATTTATTGGCATTCCAGCGTATGCTAAATCATCATTCCATTGCCTGGAAACGAACGTCTTTTGGCGTTAAGCGCACTTGCCGTCGGCCAATACAGCGTTTACGTTTTTCCGACGGCATTTCCACTCGACGCAAGCATTTGCCGCATCAAGCGCAACGCCACCAACCCCCCACCAACACATCCAATCAACACGACGAGCCCACAATGAAAACGAAAGGCGCTCAAGGCAGCAAAAAAAAAAAAAACAAAAAAAAAAAACAAGCCGAAGAGAGCAAGAGAAAAAGGGAAAATAAATAAGCTCAACAGCGCGCAACAATTTCTCACCACAAGACAGCGACTTGGAAAAAAAAACGCGTTGAAGTCGTAGTCGTCGTGGCCTAAGCAAGTCGCCATCTAACTCACCACAACGTGTGGTGGGTGGCTGGCCGGCAGCGAGGTAAACAGCAACCCCACGCACACACACACACACACACACACACACACGCACACGCACACGCACACTCGTGCACGTTGAGCGAACCAACGAATCAGGGGAAATCTAGCCAAAGTACATGGCTCGCAAGTCACTCGACTCAATTTCACCAGTCGCTGGAATCTCACTCAGAGAGAGAAAGCGAGTGCGAAAGCGAGAGCGCGTGTTGAGCGCCGAGTCGCTGAGCTGCTGAGTCGCGCTCACAGTTGACGCCTGCGCCAACAGTTGTAGCTGTCGCCGACAGCGACGACAGCGGCAGCAGCGACAGCCGCAGCAGCAGCGACAGCGCCAGCAACGAGCGCTTCTGTTGCCTACTTTTCAGCGAATGCTCCAAATGCTGGTTACTTTGGTGCGCACTTTGCGGTAAATGTCCTTTTTTTAAATTCGGATTTGGCCTTTGTTTTTGTTTTTGTCTAATTTTGTAATTTCTTTTTTATTTTTTTTTATTTATATATAATATAATTGGGCAATCAGCAAAAGTGGCTGCATGCAGCCCGTTTTAAAAATATAACCCAAAGCGAGCGGCTGTGGCATACAAAAGCTACTACATCTTAAAGTTCACAATAATAATAATAATAATAACGATGATGATGATGAAACCTTGACATGTGCGTGTGCGTGTGTGTGTGTGGTAACATCTGCAATCTCTAGCTTCTAGACTATAAACTGTGAACTTGCAACGCATTGAAGCACACGAAGCCTAAGCGAATTGATTTTGTGCAGCAAGTCAGAAATTAGATTTTGTAATTTTACTATAAAAATTATTTATATATAATTATCATATTTATTAATGAGCTCTATATATGTATATCGTATTGATTCTGCATTTGACACAGACCCAACAAATCTGTTAGAAACTTCAGTTTGAGTTGTGTAACTACAAGTTTTATTATTATTTATTATATTATTTATAAAATGGGCTTACGGCTTTTATTAAATTATTAAAGGTTATTCTTTCAAATTGACTACAAGCTTAAAAGTCTTTTAATTTTGACTCTGCATATTTTTTTCAGATTTTTTTTATTAACTATTAGCTACAGCAAAATTAACCACTATTTCTTTTAATTCAACTCAAATATAAAATTATATATTATATGTATAGATAATATATTATAAACCATAGCATTTCATATATTATTTATGATTAAATATAATATTATTATTAGTATCAAGAATATTATTTACTACCTGTAATATTTTTAATTAAATATTAATATTATTGAGATATTAGTTTAATTATTTTAAAAATGCTTAAAAAATGCTGATGTTAAAACAGAAGAAAAAATATCATATTAATAATAACCAACGAAATAAAAAAGAAATTGAATAAAATATATAATAAAAAATAAATATATTTGTGTATTATCTAAAGTTATTATAAAAGATATTTGTACATTAGATTCAAATACTTTTAAAAATATTATTTTTTGTATTATTGTTTGCCACAAAACAGCAAATTTTTTGATTTCTTGCAGGAAATAAAAATAAGTAAAGAAATAAATATAAATTTTAAATTATATTTTTAAAAATGTTTTGATAATTAGAATTATAATTATTCATAACAAATAAATATAATTTGTAAATAATTGATACAAAAATATATTTTACAAAAAAATATCACCAAACATATTAGTATATAAATATCAGACTTGCAATTCTCTGCTAAGAAATCTATATTTGTATTTGAAATTTACAAATATTCAAACAGTTAATCAAAATACAAAATAGACATAGCATGATTATCTGTTTTCATTTTGCTTCCGCTAGTTATCGATATTGTGACTTCTGCTCCATCTACTTTGGCATCCATTGCTGATGCTGGCAATTTGTAAAATCGTTTCACATAATAAAGACATTGAAGCAGCTGTGGCTGCTTAACGGAAGGCAGCCGACAGCAGGCAGCAGGCAGACAGAGTTCAATTCTATTTAAGCACCGCCACAGGTGAGCTCAGCGCTGTGCTACGCTGGTGTGGAGCTTGATCAATTTCTCAGTTGCAGTTGCTGTTGTCAAGTGCCTGTCATATCAGTATTTACACGTGCGTATTTGCCGTAGCTTTGCAAATTGTTTTGGCAAATTTGCTGATATTTTGTAAGGCATGACACGAGCTTAAAAAGACCCCAATTTCAATTGGCAAACCTTAACTCAGACCCAGACCCAGACCCAAAGTCGAAGTCGAAGTCGAATCATTTTGTCACCCCAACCAACGTGCCCTACACACACTCGCATTCCCACTCCCACTCCCTCTTCCACTCCCATTCTCATTTTCATTCTCATTCCTTCAGACTCTGACTGGGACTCCTCCGCACGCACAATACGCACAAATTTACCGTTGCACAAGTGTTGTCAACACATGCGAGTGGTGCTGGTGGTTGGGGAATTGACGGGGTTGGTGTAACACACATTCCAGCCCACCGACCCACACACACACACGCATTGGCCATGTGCGTAACAGGCCGCAAGTTATTACCTAAAAAAAAAAAGGAATGAAAAAAACGTAGCATACTTTTTGGGGCGCGGCAAAAAGAAATTGCAAAGCGGCGGCAACTACGGAGTTGTTGGCATTTGGCAAACATATTTTCGCAAATGTTATAAATAATTTTAAATGCACACCTTGGCCCCCTCCTCCGCCCACCAATATGTCGAGTGTCGAGTCGAGCCGTGCCACATGTCAAGCAGCGGGGTCAGGATTCAGGGGGTCAGGGCATTCAGCAGCTTTCCGCAATAGCCACGACCCTTGGCGTATTAGTGTCGCATTGACACGTAAATTGACATGAAATTGAATCAATGCTGTAATATGTCCTTGGGGGGCAACGACACACACACACACATACAGCACGAAGGCACACACAGCCCTCACAGTCAGGGCCACGGACAAGCAAGGACGATGACTTTAAAATTTCCTTTTTGCCAGCCAAATTGAGCTGTAGGCCTTCCCCACGGACTTGCCAGCCTCACGGTGACTGTGCAAATTTGTCTGTCTGTCTGCATGCTTGATTATTTGTACTAAATCATTTCATTTTTGCACAACAAGGGCGGGGCGAACAAGAGCCAGCGGGCGAGTGAGCGAGTTTATCAAGTTGTTTAAAGATATAATGCTTAACCCTTTTCGAAACATTCTACATACAATTATATATTACTTCAAGCATACAAAAAGGAAACGAACCAAAAAAAAAAAAAAAAAAACAAGAAGAAGACGAGAAAGAAACGTATGTTTGCATTGATATATTTGGTAGGGCAAACACTGAATACCCTTGCAGGCATTTGCATGTATTAAATATATATTTATATTGCATAATATAGTTGGCAAAAAAGAAAAAAGTACAGCTTTGCTAAGCTCTATTGGGATGCTTGAAGATTTTTTACATTTCATAGTTGCGCTCAAATGATAAAATATAAATCTTTGACGGAGCTTATGCATTATGAATGCGTTTCCAGCCATCCAAGACTGAGACTTTATCAATATATGTATCTTAGGCAATGCAGAAATTATAATGCTATATATAGTTGAATTTTGAATTGTTAATACATAATAAATTAAAAATTTATAGAAATACAACTAATGATAAGTTTATAATTGGCTTGACAAGTAAATATTAGTGAAATGAAGACTAGCTTGTCATTTTATAGAATTAGTTAAAAATAAAAATAATTTATTATAAATAAAAATAATTAATAATTAATGGATATATATAAATAAATAAAAAATAATTAATTTATTAATTGAAAATAATAAATTTAATTAATGAATATATATAAATAAATAAAAAATAATATAAATACAAAATAATTTATTCATTCATTAAAAATAATATATTTAATTAATGGACATATATTAATAAATAAAAAACTATTAATTTATTAATTAAAAATAATAGATTTGAACAATGAATATATATATATATATAAATAAAAAATAAATAAAATAACTAAAAAACAATTAAATAATTCATTAAAAGTAATACATTTAATTAATGAATATATATTAATAAATAAAAAATAATGTATTTATTTATTAAAATTAATACATTTAATTAATGAATGTACATATATAAATATATAAATAAATAAAATAAATAAAAAATTAATTATTTAGTTTTAAAAATATATTTAATTTTTTTTTTTTTTATTAATTTGTTAACTAATTTCAGAAAAGGCTGGGATTCGTTAAATTTAAAAATATTTAAGTAGGCTTTTTATTTTATTTTATTTTCGACTTTTAGAAATAGAACTAGAAGACGCATAATAAATATCAATATAGACAGAGATAATAACTGATATACAAATAAACTAAATAAATACAAATAGAAATAGAGATAATATACAACAAATTCTTCATATATGCTCTACAATAGTTTTTTTCGATTTCATCTTATATATAACATTTTGAGTATTTTAAAAAATATATAAATAACAAGAACAGCTTTAAATTTCATTTAAATAAATTCTAATTACTTCCACAGCTCTCTTTATGATAGCATAAAATTTCAAGAAATTCAAGATTTGATCTGAAATATGCATGAGGAAAAACAGTTCATAAAAAATTGCACAAGTTAAGCCTTAAGCGACAGCTGCTCTAGACGAGTGCGCTAATACAGGCGCATAGGCCTAAGGACTCGAGTGAATATATAAATAAGTAAAAAAAAAAGAGAAACTGGTGTGCGTGTGTGTGTGTGTGTTTAATGATGGTGTGCGTGGTGCGCACTTTGATCTTTGCTTCAGCCTTTTGCATTGCCTTTGACGTGCTGCCGCTCAGAAGGTCCTGCAAGGCAAACACAACACAAAGCGGCTGACGGCAAAAGGGTTTTAAATAAATACGTTTGCCAGAAATTTTAAATATATATATATATATAGCAAGTATATATAGATTTATGCTGTATATATACATTATATACATATCTGTCTATATATGAGCTACTCAAGACAATGTGCTGAAAAAACTGATTTCAAGCTGAAAATTAATTTAAAACATTAGCACCCGCATACACACACACACACACACACACATACACACAGACAGTGTAATTATGCACACATGTGTCTACTTTCAGATGGGTTTTATGACATAAATTACATCAAGCACAAAATTTTAATATAATTTTCACTAAAAACGCGAACGCGAAACTTTTTTAGTTGCTTCTGCTGCTGTAGCTGATGAAGGCAACTTCAAAAGGCTTGCGCACACACGCACACATACATAGACAGGCAAACGCACACACACACACACACACACACACACACACACACACACACGCACGCAGGAGAGGGCGCGCGTGTATGAAACAGGATATCCGTTGCGGAAGTTACAAATTTTCCACTTTCCACACACTCGTGACGTGGCCCCCGGGCACCTTGCACTCGCAGCAACGAAACGAGCCCGGGGGGGCTAGGGTCTGAAAGGGGGCTAGAGGCGTGGCACTAATGTGCCCTGCTTACGACGCCATTTAATATTTATTCCGTTCCATCAAGAAAAGCACTTGGCTTCGCTTTTTCCCAGCCAGCTCAACTATTTTGCTGGCAGCAGGCACCAGCGTCGAGTCCTTTTAATCATTTGGCAAACTTTCTGTGACACGCAGCACTCCAGTGTCAACTACATTTTGTGTATGCCAAAACTACACACACACACACACACACACACACGCACACATATACGCACACACACATGGCTAGTGCCTTTTAGTTTTTAATGTAATTTTGAGACACTTTTTTGCTGCTGTGCCACTTTGCAGTTTCGGTTCGCAAGTGCAAAAAACTTTTAGGGCGTCAAAGTTTTCAAAAAATAAATAAATAAATAAAAAATGATCTGCTCCAGCTTGTATCGAAACATTCTTAAACAAAACTAAACTCATTTCGAAACTAACATAAAACAATCAGAAAAAATGAAGAAAACATAAAAGCATATCTCATATATTGTTCATATTCAGGTTAAGTTAGCTGAAATTATGGAATCATTTTATTTATAAATATATAAAAAAAAACACAAATATTTTTCAACCTATATATTTTTTTAAGCAAAAATGTGAACAAAAATATTTTTTTTATTTTTTAAATAATATAAATCTATATTATTAATAAAAAAATTTTAAAAATATTTTTTCGTGCTTGTTAAAAAAAATTTTTTTTTTATATAAATTGATTTATTTTAATTATTCTAAATTATAATTTATTTAATGAAAAATTATAGAATCATGAATATTGTTATTATTAAAATTATTATTTTAAATTATTGATTTTTTTCTCACAAAATTAAATTTATTATTTCCCAATCTAATTTTTTGAATTATATTTTTGTATGTTTTATTTTTATATATATATTTTTTGTATATATATAATATTTTTATTTTATTTTATTAATTACTAATTAAAGAGAGAATTAGTTTTACAGCTATAGCTATTCGAAACACTCTCAGAATCAAAGACAATTATGAAATCCATCAACAGCTTTAGGAATATGTTAAATGCATTTGCCAAAGCATATATAAATTAAAGTTTCTGCAGTTTGAAAACTTTGTGGAAAACTTAATATTGAAAATGTTGAAAGCCAAGACTCCAATTGGCTTAGTTAATAAGAAACTGAGGCAAAAGGGAAAGTAATAGAGGCAGAGACAGAAGACACAGCAGACAGCAGACAGCAGTGAGCAGACAAGGGACAAGAGACAAATGAACGGTGCCAGCGGTCTCGGTGGTGATGGCTGTGGTGGTTGCACCACCTAGCGAAGCATTCACCCACTTGTCGCCTCATAAATTTCATAGCGAAATTGTTAAATTTTAATAAAATCAAAGCGTATCAAACAGGATTTGTTTACCAGGCGACGATTTCGATGCCGCTGTCGCTGTCGCCGTCGCCGTCGCCGTCGCTGTCGATGCCGACGGCAACAGCAGCGACTTTTCGCAGTCTTCGGCATTGTCCTTGCCATCGTTATCCTTGTTCGCAGTCTGGTTATATCGCGTGTTTATTGTTGCAACAGTCGCGTCGAGCGCTTTAAAATAATTTAAGTCTACGCCTGCTGCTGTCGAACCGAGGGCGCATACAGATTTGTTAAGGGTTGGCTGCGGGGGGAGGCGACTCCTGCCGCTGGCTCTGGGGTTGCTGCTCAGAGCTGCTCATCTTCGAATTGTGCGAGTCGAAGCTGATGCCGCTGATGCCGTTTTGTAACTCGTTAAAGGATTAAAATCATTTTAATGGATTTTTCAAGCTGTTGTTTTGTTATATAATTGTCGCCTCTATTCTCTCCCTATGTGTGTGTGTGTGTGTGTGCATTATGGGCGCATAAATAGGGCAAACAGATGCATTGGGGTTTAACAAAAAGGCAGCGCGAATCTGTTAGCACGCCTGTCGCCAGGACCCGGCGCCTGACTGAACACGCATTTGTCATCGTCCGTATGCTAATGTCCTTCGACTCTTAATGATAGCTGGCATCCAGCTCGGAGTTACAAATGTAAGACAGTCACACCAGCCGAGACAGTGACGAGTGCCAGAGAAAACTGGTTATGAAAATAAAAAAAAAAAAACCTTTAAGCCTCACAACAGAATATTTAGCGAGATTAGATGCCACAGTTGATGATGATGTTGCCACTCTATAGTTTTTATAATCAGTGAAGGTAAATGCCTTAAAGATAGTTTAGGGAAATCACAAAGAGATACTGAGGGATACAATGAGTGAAGGTGAATGCCTTAAAGATAGTTTAGTCATGAATTCAAAATATCGAGTTGTGAAACTGTAGAAGAATAGGTTGCAATGCATATATAATTTTGTGAAAATACTTGGACAACTGCTAGAGTCGATAATGTGAGTATGAATGTTTTAAAGATATCGATTTTTCTTCCAAGTTTCATATCTCTAGCTTTAATAGCAACAAAGTGAGACAAAGAGATATACGGACGAACGGAGAGCAAGATGAACATTGCTAAAGACCTTTGTCACTTTTCCTTACTGAACGAATTGGTATATAGAACTTAAGCTTGCATGTCCAATATTCAAATCTAGAACTTGAACGTACAAACTCTTAAGACGTTTATTTAAGTAAAACTTTTGTTAATACGCAAAAGACTTATGGCAAACAAATAAATAGCCTGCTTCTTTTTCAACATTCAATTAAAGAGTGCAAACACTTTTCTATTAACTCTACTTACTCTTTTAATATACATAAATCAATTTATCTTTCAAACAGCACGAAATCGCCATCTGACTTGTCTTGTCTGATTCTTTCTTAACAGACTTAATCAAGTTTTCTAGGTTTATAGAACCTAACATGAGTCAAAGTTCAAATTTAATATATTTTTTTATTTAATTTATTTTATTATTATTTTTTTATATAATTAACTCTTAGATACCTTCTCAGCTGACCTTTGACTACATTAACATGAGTCGAAGCTCAAATCTATTATTTTCATTTATTGATTTTATTGTTTTATTTTATTGTATTATTTTATTATTTTTATTTCATTATTTAATTTTATTATTTTCATTTATTTATTATATTATTTTTTTTTATTATTTTCAATTATTTATTTTATTATTATTTTCATTTATTTAATTTTTTTTTCATATTTAAGTTTGTTCTTTTATTATTTTATTTTATTAATTTATTATATTATTTTATTTCATTGTTTTTTTCTTGTTCTCATTTATTTTTTAAATATTGTTTTAAATTATTTATTTTATTATTTTATTTTGTTTTATCATTATCAAAATACAATTTACTCTTATAAACCTTCTACACAGAAATTTATTTCCAGCCATGTTTTAGCTCCATTAATCCAATTATTGGCATTTGACTTTGGATAATACAGAAATTTACAGCAAGAAATATCTAATTGCCTGTCATCGGTTAAATTTCGGAATAAAGTAATTGAATCCTCTTTTAATAAAAAGTTTCTGTTGCCTCGGGGCAGATGAAGTTAATGTGTGCCGTTCACTGTTATTTAACCCTTATAATGGGCATGTTTTTATAAACAAATGATTAGAGCTTATCGTGTCTATCCGCTGCGTAACGACATCAATACCTGCCCTAACGAGCAACGAGGCGCTTGGGGCAATGGGATTTTTGAGGGAAACAGCTTACATACCTGGCAACTTAAAGGGTAATCCGGCCATAAGTGGATCCGGGCCAAAACGCTGTGGTCCAAATGCGAACGGATGAAAGCCCTGATGGCGCACCTTCGAGCGTGGCTCACGTGGCCCATCCACCGTTACCTTGATGGCCTTCGTATAGGTGGCGATCTGTATCGGATTCGTTGAGATGACAATTGTCAGCGTAAAGCTCTTACCTGAAAGAGAATGAAGGAGATTGAATAAGTGATTTGGATATAATGTAAAGATTTAAAGCAATTATATAGACTCAGCTTGCAATTATATCGCATTCACTTATCCAGAAATGTATATGAACTGAGGTGAATGCGGCATTCGGCATGTCTCATGCTCAATTAACCCCAAACAGAATTGGCAAAGTCACACAGAACTGATGGCGAATCATTAACTAAACAAAGCAGCCATGCAGATATTACATGATTGAATGATTGAGTTGATTGAATGACCAGACAACATTCAAACTCTAACTAACTGGATGGAGTGGGAGTGGGAGTGGCAATGGGAGTGGGAGTGGGAGTATTTGTCTGATTGTTACCAAATGCATTGGTCAAACAGTGAACTGCAATATTAAGCAACTTTGGCATGGCAACCCTATAGTGGTTGCGCATGCCAGAGTTGCCATAACAGCCAGAGCTTCAATGAACCCCACGCGCCCTGACCAAAAATCTTGAAATATTTGGCATATTCATAAGGCGGCATGAACTTTCGAAATGTGCACAAGAATGAAAATGCCATTTCCATTGCGCTGACATCAGCTTCAGCTTCAGCTCAATTCACTCACTCACTGACTTTTTGGCTGCCTTTCGAAAAAGGGGCGCGAATACGAAATTCGTGGCGCAAACATTGAATGCCAAACGCATGAGTTAATCAACAAATATGAATGCTTGGCAAGGCTGCAGACTTTATTCCAGCCAAACACTTGAATCACACAAGTTCAGCAGAGCTAATTGAGAGAGAGTTTTTAAGCAAAATTATACAAATTTTTTTGGAAAAAAATAAATATTTTTTTTTAAATTAACGATATATGTATATGAATATATAAATTAAAATAAATTATTATTTGAAAACTAATATTGGAAACAATTTTAGTAAAATAAATTATTATTAATAAATACATGCTTTGTTAATTTGAAAAATGTATCTAAAAATTACTGCTAATATATATATATATAAAATAAACTTGAAAATTTCTTAAATAAAATACAATAAATATGAATTTTCTTTTCGTTTTTATTTTAATATAATGTAGTTTATATTATTATACAAAAAATTATATATATATTCATAAAAAGACAAGCAATAGTATTTACTTAAATTTGTAATATAATGCTTATTGTATTTAACAGACAAACTAAAAGCTAAAAGTTAAATATACTAAAGTGTATTCGATGATCATTTGATACCACACACACACACACACACATACGTGCAATGTGGGCAAAAGTTGAGTTGACCACATAGAAGAAAGACTATCTCCCTCATCAGATGCAAACTGTTTTCTTAGCGTATTTGAAACATGGCTTAACCGTAACTCATTTGCAAGTTTGCAAGCAAGTCGAAGGCGACGGCAAAGCAGGACACGAATAACACGCGAAAAGCAAACAAAGTTCTTAGATTAATATTAAATTAAACGAAGCATGCAAAAAATGCTAGAAGGCGGCAATCATTAGGACAAGGGCGGCAACAACAACCCAAGCCAAGCCAAGCCAAGCCAGCCTACAACATTTATTGCCTGAAGAAGGCGGCAATTTGGTGTGAGCCATGCGGCAGTCAAGAAGAAAACCCAAGAAATCTACACAAGAAAACAAATGAACATAAACAGACGAAACGAACCAAGAAAACCAACAAAATGAAATGAAACTTTTTTAATTATGCGCCCCACAGCCAGCCCAAGTCGAAGGCGAGCGAGCGAGCAACAAGCGAGCAGCGGCCATGGGTAGTTGGTTTTTGGTGAGGGCGTGGCAGCTGCTCTAGTAAGCGTCAACAAACTAACGAAGTGGTAAGCTAGAGAAGGCCAACAGACGACAGAGGACAGAGAACGAAGGCGCTGTCCCAGGCAACTGGAGACGCGATGGGGCACAAAGTGGCTAAGACAAAAGACTTGAATGTTGCGTCGACGGCGTTTTTGCCAAATGAGCAAATATTGCAAATAAATCTGTTGCTGTTAGCCATTTTGTGCAGTGTGGGCGTGGCAACAAAAGGCAACGGCAACGGCAAAGGCAACGGCGGCAAAGAACTTTTGCTGCTAATAAGATGAAAACCATTAAAAGTCGACACAAGTCGCGTCCGTTGCAAACCAAAGGAGAGCAGAGCAAAGAATGAGCAAGAAAATGAGATGAGGCAAGCATAGAAGGAGAATGGAGAGTGGAGTGGAGGTGGGTCGTAACAGGATGTTGGCTGCTGGCTGACAAGCAGCCAGAAGCCGGGTTAAAATGCTGTAATTTTCGCAACAAAGCAAAAATTATCACCACTTTGCAAAAGGCGACAGCGACGAGAAAAGCTCTGCACCCTTTTTAGCTATGCATGTGTGTGTGTGTGTGTGTGAAGCAGACGCTAAGTGATTTTAAAACAAAGTTTTTCAAACGTTTAACGTTACAATTTTGCCAAGTGTAATAGAAAATGTTACGTTTGCCGTTGACTCGTCTGCATTTTAACTTTCGATGCTGATAATGAAGCAAGAAACAAAACCCAGAGCCAGAGCCAGAGCCAGAGCCAGAGCCAGAGCCATTGCCAAGAGGGTTCGCATACTGCGCATAGGCAATTTAATGGCCATGTCGTCACAACCCTGCAGCCCCAAGCCCGCAACGGGGCTGTAGCTACCGCTGCTGTTGCTGCTGCTGCTGCTGTGTTAATGTCGTTAGTAGCATGGCGCCATAATTATAATTTGACATAAGACAAGAAGTCTGAGGTTGACAACAAAATGACATTTTAAATACACACTCCAACGGCGGCGGTATTCAATGAATGAATGGACAACCCTCCAGCGTTGGCACAAGCCCAACCACCCAACCACCCAACCGCCCAAGCACCCGCCCACACACACACACACACACACACACATACAGACGCTCATCTTGCCTCACTGTGCGTATTTAGACACTTAACAGATCATAATTTTAACACTTTGCCTAATGCCCATGGAACGTTTAATGGAAATGCCAGCGCGTGCAGAGAGAGAGCGAAAGAGAGAGAAAGAGGGAGAGGGAGAGGGAGAGTGAGAGCACATTGTGCGAATCTCTGCAGATTAACAAAGATTTAATATGACTTGTGCATTAAATCGCCTCTTAGGCAATGTCAAGCTGACCTGAGCCTGACCTGAGTTTGCTTTTATTTTCGACTGATGTGGAAGAGTAGGTGAACGCCACGCCCTCCTCGTTAGCTTCGCTTACTATGATGCACTGCAAGAAATAGCCTTGACCTCAAATATTTGGAACTCAATTGAAATTTTCGGCAATGGAATACTTTAAATTTCATTTCATTCCATTCCAATTTGTTTGCCTTTTTTTTTATTTTAAATGGAAATCCAATTGAAAAGACTTTAACAATTTCATGCAAATCAAAATCTCATTCGAGGAGTGTTATTCGATTTTACAGCATAAATATATATCTATTATGCCGATACTTTTTACTGCCGTGGTCGCTCTCTTTATGGACATATTTCTATATTCCTTTATCTCTTTTTCTATCTTTCTCTGTCTCCTTATCATTCAATATTGCTGCTTTCTCCTTCTTCTACGCTCCTTCATTCAGACTCTCTCTCTCTCTCCCTCTCTTTCTCTAACTCTTCTCTCATCTCTAACTATCTTTCTCTCTACTGCATTTCACTTCCATTTTGTCTTTGGCCATGTCATCTTCCGTTTTCCTCCGTCTCTCGCTCTTTCTCACTGTCTATCTTTTCTCTCCCTCTCTCTCCCTGTTGTTCTCTCTGTTTTAGTATCTTCATTACATCTCTTCAATTCACTTCGCTTTACTTTCTTCTATCCCTTTCTCTTCTGCCTATTTCTTTTGCTCTCTCTCTCTCTCTCTCTCTCTCTCTCTCTCTCTCTCTCTCTCTCTCATACACTGTCTGCTTCACTCCTTCCTAGGCCCACATTTTCACTCTTATACAACATTTTCCGCAATTTCTTTACAAATTGCATTTCAAGTAGCTTTAAAACGAAAATCTCTCAACGAATATTCGAGTCTTTTCACTGTTTCTTATTCTTGTCCCTCATGCCAGCTCCAGTCGCTGCTCATGCCCCGCCCAAGCTACGTCTCTGTCTGGCATAAATATTCATATGTTTATTTTATACGTTTTGCCAGCGAAAACGCTGCACTTTCTTTCTGCCTACACCTCACTGACCCCCTCAGCCCAGCCCAACCTACCCAAGCGCCACACGCTTTATAACTGCCAGCTTAGAGTTTTTCGATTTCCACTAACCGTTTGCATATTTTTTGTTTGGAGTAATTTTTCAAGTGGGTATATACGTTTCGATAGCAGTTAAGGTTTGGAAAATTAATTAAAATGAGAACGCCTATTGATAAAGTTTCTTATAATGTGGATCACAAATTTAAATATCTAAGTAGAGATTTATACTTATGTATGAGCATAAAAATAATTGTTATGCTTTGTTAGTCAAGTGAATATATAAGATTTATAGCTTAGGGAAAAGAGAATTTAGAAATAGCTAAAATGTTTTTTTTCTCATATTTATATTGTATATAAAACCGAATGAAATACAACAACAAATTATAATAATAATAATAATAATAATAATAATAATAATAATAATAATGATAATAATAAGTAAATAAGTAAATAACTTAGTTATATATTCCTATTAAGCATAAAAAATAAAAGTATATTAAAATATTTAATACTACTATGTATATTGAATCTAATCAAATATTATTTCAATGCAAGATAAATTGTAATGAAAATCTCTCCGTGGTCTTTATATATTCTTTATATATTCATATATTCTATATTTCAGGTATATAACTAATCATCAAAGTTCTTCGATAATTAAGCCCAACAAAAGGATGCAACAAAAGGATTGATTTTACATCTCTGCCTTTACATACAACTAACAGAAACCCAATTTAAAAGAAATATTTATATACATAGGTATAAGATATTTTAGGGAGCCACGTTCCAAATCGAATCAACTGGAATACACAATAAAATATATTTGAAAATATATTCAAGTTGTTCATGTAGAACACCAAATTTATTCATGGAATCAGTGAGTTGACAAGGAATGTTAATTAACATTGTATAGAAGGTTAGGCTCTCAAAGGGTAACCTATTGAAAAAATATATATATGTATAAATTCAGTTTGGAAATTAATTGTTATTTACTTCAAATTATATTAAATATAATCTCTATACCTTGGTTAATCTTCACTTTAAATCTGATCTTTTTCTCTATCCTCTTTGTTCGTTTAACTATTCCATGAAAATCACTCAGTGTTGCTTTCTCTCTCTAGTTCCCTCTCTCTCTCTCTAAATAATTTTCTCTTAAATAATTTTCTCAGCTGCTTTCACCTCTCTAACTGGCCTTGAATCAATGACAGATACCCCTCATCTATCAATAGATTGAACATAGGGTATTTCATGTTCAGCAAAAGGTTAGCCAACTGTTCTTTTGCTGTTTGGTTTGCTCGTGATACATTTGTTGTTTTCAGCTTTTGGCATTTGTCGCCGCTTTGCCGTTGGCTTTCACTAATGCGAAGGCGGCACAGGCGGGGTGGCTGGAGGCTGGATGTTGGGGGGGTTCAGGCCATGGTTTAATAATCATAAATTTTAACCCTTTTTAGCGCGACACTTGCCGTTCTTTCATTTTTTTCCCTTCCCGTTTGTTGTTGTTGCTTTTGTTATGTTGACATCCGTTTTGTTCTTTGGCAGCCGTTTAACCCGATTTGTAATACATGGCCCAAGGGCAGTGTCAGTGACGTTGACTTTTGCTAGAGCTGCGGCTGTTGTTGTTGCCAATGATGTGAACGCGCAAATTGCCCAAATGCCACCACAGACGAACTGCAGCAGCGGCAACAGCAGCGACAGCGACAGCGGCAGCGGCAGCAGCCAAAAAGGAAATTAAATTTCCAGTAAAGTCAAATATTATATTGGCAATAAATGAAGACGCAGCAGACGCGACACGATGCTACCAGCAATTACTTTGGCCCGAATCAGTCGGTGGTGCTGATGCTGCTACTACGGCTGTTGGTGGTGTTGGTGCTGGGGTGGTGGTGGGTTTTCTTGCTAAATATACGATGCCAGCACACAGGAAGCCGGAATCGACGTTTATTAAAACGGAAACTCGAGACATTTGTGCGGCGGCACAAGAAAGAAGCAATGCGACTTTCACGATAAAGCCAAAGACGATGCCAATGGCCATGGCAATGGCAATGGCAAAAAGTAACGAAGCAGACGCTGCCAAGGACATAATTCCGTCTTAGCTTTGCCAATGGCAAACAATGTCCTTGGCCAACGGCAGCACTGCCCCGATGCTGCCTGACTGATAAGCAATCGCCCATCAGGCCCGGCCCCCCATGAAAAGTGTCCCAAAATGTAGATTCACACAGCTTGAAAATGACCAACGGGGGAGCAGCAGCCAAAGGCCGCTAAATTGCAATTTTCAAGATTTAAGCGTGAACAATAAATGTCACATAATCTGTAAGTAGCTAAATAAAAGCGCCCGCAGCCAAGTGACTCCAAAAAAACAAAAAAAACAAAAAAAAAACAAGACCTGGCCATCGTTTCAGTCCCAGTGCCAGTCTCAGTCTCAGTTTCAATCCCGCTCGCTTGCTATTTAATTTAATTTATCGCATTTTAAACAGACGACAAACAATAAAATGAAGCGGACAGCTTCAACAAAATAATACAACAAATTTATTTGTTGTTTGTTTCCCTTTGGTCGGCCCTTAGGCCAGACGCATTGATTGCGGCTTTGTCTTTTATGTCTCGCAGCCAGAGGGTCACAATATGCCCAGAAGAAGAGCCAATCTATCGACCCTACAAGGCAATTTGTTAGCGTTACACATGATAAGCGCGACAATAGGCAAGTTCAAGATGTTCTATTGAAGTTATCGAAACAGCATTCAATTATAAGAATGATAATTTTAATTTTCTCTTTCTCTTTTAAACAAAGAGAACAAAGTTTAATTTTTCTAAATTTCAAGTCTCTAGCTTCAATAGCGACGAAATGGTTTGCATTAATACGAAGAGGCGATGGGATGGATGGATGGCAAAGCGGATATTATTCAAAATTTACATGCTCTTTCGTATCAAGAGCGAGTATTATAAGAGCATGAATTCGTCTTAAGTCTTAAATCTTAAGTCGCTTTTAATTAAACAAATAATTTAAAAATTCTATAAGAAAATGCTTGAGCTTTGACTTTGACTCATTGAAAGATTAAAGCTCGAAGTTTTACTTTGTCTTAAATATTATAAGCTTTCAATAGCATTTTCAGGAATATTTGAAAGTTTCTAATACTACTTAATGCAAAACGCAAAATCATAGAATTTATAGATAGATAGAGAAATAATCTTGACTATCTTATATTCCAACGCTTGTTTGCTTAAAAATTTTAGATTCAAGGAATATGTTATAATAATAATAATTGGAATAGTTAAAATAAATAAATTAATGCAAATATAACAAAAAAGAATATTAATATAAACATATATTAATATTAATTAAAATAATAAAATAAATGAATACAAATACACAGCATTTATAACAAATATATAAATGAAAAAAATTAAATTTTTTGAAATAACAATTAGATAAATTTATTAATAAGATAGAATAGAATAATTATAAATAAAATAATAATAAAATAATAAATATATATTAAAAAAAATTTAATAAATATACAAATAGTAAATATAAATGTTTTTTTTTTTTTTAATAAAAAATTTTGGAATAAATTTATGAATAGCAAATATAACTTTGGATATTTTTTTCTTACAAAAAAATTTAATAAATCTATAAATAACAGATATAAATATTTGTATTTTTTTATATACAAAAATATTAAATAAATATATAAATAGCAAATATACATATTTTTATTTATTTTTTTACATATTTTTTGTTTTCAATCTGTGTCTTAAATATAATTGACTAACAAAAACTATTAATAAGGCGCATAGCTTGAGCAGATATTGCTCTTCCGATAACTCAAGAGCTTCATATAAATTATAAATCGAACTGCTAAACGCTGGCATATGCAGTCGGAAACAGAAGCAAATCTTCACAAAGAAGAGAGCTAATGTCGCAAAAGTTGTATGTAGTTATAGCTGAAGCTGAAGACAAACGTACTTTTTTTTAATTTAAGAAACTCTCTCAGAGAATTACATTTCTCGCCATTCAGTTTATATTATAGGCATAGCTGAGCTATTAGAATTTTTGTTGGCAATCGGAGTCCAGCGCTTCAATCCCAATAGCAAGAAGCTTGTCAGCAGCAGCTGTGTTGCTCTTAGCTCTCTCTCTGTCTTACTCTGTCTCTGGCTATCTGTGTGTAGCTCAGCTTGTATGCTGCACGCCTCGCCACCTGTGACCCGATGCGGGCAAGAAAAGCCTATGACACATTTCATTATACAAATATCAATTAAGCCCATTGCAAATACTAATTGTGAGTGTAGGCGAAGGACACTTGCTGCCACCACCGAGCATTTGCAGCAGCAACAGCAGCAGCAGCACCACTACCACCACCACCACCAGCACCACCACCATCATCAGCATCAGCATCAGCATCACCAAAAATAGCAATAAGACGTGGCACAACAGACGCCAGCCGCTCCAGCCTAGCCCCAACCCCCTCGAGCTGCCTGCCACATGCACGGGCATACATGAGCTTGGCGTGGCATAAGGGCTGACTCAAGGCTGCAAATGTTAATGAAAATTAAAAATTCAACATCAAACTGAGCGACGCAGGACGAAGGACGACACAGGATTCGTCAACATCAAACGGAGCCGAAGAACCCAAATATATACTTCGAGGCGGTGGACTGAGCTCGGGCTTGGGGCACATCTCTAGAAAGAAGTGTTAATGTGTTATCTGATTTATTTATGTTAAGCTCACATATGTTTCTGAGTGTGTGTGCGTGTGCGTGTGTGTGTGTGTTGCTCGTGTGCGTGCTTGTAAATTGCTTAAATTTGTGGAAATCGTGACTTCAATTAAATTCCATTCGATACTCAAGGAATTTTCAACTGATGATGCGCAAGTAATTTCGGAAATTGGATACTGTATGCCAACTGCAAACATGCAAACAAACAAACAAACAAACAAACAAACTTGTCTGCATATGTATTGCTCTCTGTATGTGTGCGTGCTTGTGCGCGTGTGTATGTGTGTATGTACTTTTGTATTAAATCAAATTTTAATTGCGCATACTTGTCCCTCAGCAAATATTTGCAGCGAGCTCGCCGCCTTTGACTCGCCTGCCTCTGCTAGCCAAAATGCTAAAGCGACAAGGAATGTAAGGCAACACAACCAACCAACCGACCAAACAAGCCCACACACACACACACACACACACACACACACACACACACATACGTAGGCACGGCCAGCCACATACACGAGCAATCTCACTGAGTCACCAATGCTCCGCAAACAAACATTATGAGCAAACAAACAGCAGAACTGAATTTTAATAAACCACACAATGACGCTTAAATACCCTGACCAACAGGTATTTTAATTAAAGACCAAAGCAACATCAAAATGCAGCTCAGCCAGATCCAGATCCAAAGCAATGCAGTTAACTGCACAAAAAATGTTGTTAACAAGAGAACCCAAAGACATTAAAATTCTTAAGTATTTACACTCGTATTGCACCATAGATCTCATGAGAACTGTGCGTAATATCGATAAATATCGATATGCTTAGCAAAAGAAGATGCTACAGTAGCTATGGCATTATATAAATAATGGCATCAAAGTAATGACATCAATCGATATAGCCTAAATAGAGCAATTTCAATCCATTTTAATATCTAAAGTACAGCAAAAAATATTTTTTTTTTTTATTATTTTTAGACACAGGAGTTTATAAATAGTATTACTCCAAGCCCCTTTAAATAACCATAACAACTTTTTACAGCTCGTTGACTTCATGCAAACTTTAAAAAAGTTTTCGTGTTCTGGGACATAGAAAACGGAAGTTATTTAATAATGCATTTTTTCGTAGAATAGATTTGAGCACAATGAACAGCTTAATGCCTTTGTATATACATATATTTGATTTCTTAGTAATGTATGGGACGAAAACTTGAAACGAAGAAGAGCCTCAAATCCTTGAAATGAGCTAGAAATAAAAATAAACATTTAAACAAAAATAATAAATAAATAAAATAAATTAAGTGTAATATTAATACATGATAAATCAGTTTACTAAAAAAATAAATAAATAAATAAAAAAATGATTATTTCAATAAATAAATAAATAAATTTAATTTTATAAAAGAAAAAACATTAAATCAATCTAAATCAAATTTAAATTTAAATTAAAAAAAAAAGATAAGATATTTAAAATAAAATTAAAAAAAAAAAAATAAATAAATAAAAAATAAAATAAACAAAATAAAAACGAAAATTAATTATTTTTTAAATTATTAAAAACAAATTATTTTTAATTATTAAAATTGATTTTTATGATATAAATTAAACAAAAAATTTTAATATCAATTAAATAAATCAAACAAAAAAACAACAAAATAAGTAATTTTTGTAACTAAAATTAAATTTAAACGAAATAAATAAAAATAAAAATAAGTAATAAATAAAATGAATAAAAATAAAATTAAAAAAAAAAAAATTAAATAAGAATTAACTAAACAAAACAGAACGAAAAAAAAATATTTGTTGATACTAAAATGAAATGAAAACGAAATAAAAAAAAAAAATAATAATAATAATAATAATACAAATATTTACATTTATTTATACATATTTTATATGCATTTCAGTTAATAAAACAATTGCTCCCTTATCAAATATATTTCCAAGTGTAAAATATAAAATTTGTTCGAATTGGAATTTATCGATTTAGCTAAGTTAAACAATTGCCATTCATTTGCCCAAAAAGAAAACACTCATAAATGCAACTTTCAAGCATTTCGCTGGAGTCTATTAAAGCGCTTTATGTCACTGCTTTATACTATATACGATATTCATGAAATTTCGCCCAACTCGGGCTCATCTAATGCCAGAAGAAAACTGTTTTGGCATAATGTAAGCTAAACTAAGCGGCTGCGTTGCAAATCTGTCAAATGTCGGCGACAGCAGCGGGGCGACGTCGACGTTGGCTCATTAGAGAAACAAAAAACAACAACAACAAAAGCTGGCTAAAGAAGAAGAAGAAGAAGCAGCAAAATAAAATGTGCCCCAGTTGACGGCTCGATGCCAGCTTTCAGCTCTCACTGTAGCTGACACCTGGCAAAACTTTGCCAGTCGCCGGGCGAACAAAATGGCGACGTCGGCCTCATTGCAACCATTTTGGCCGGGTGTTTATCACATTGCTGCTATTAATTAAGCTTAACGAGGTTACCGTTCGCAACCACACCCAGTCAAGCAGAGAGGGCGACAGAGAGAGAGAGAGAGAGAGAGAGAGAGGGGGCGGCAAAGCGAGAGAGAGAGCGTGGCAGGTGGGTAGATGGGGTTAGCCAAGGCATCTTGGGCTGACGCCGTGCTAGTCCCCAGGCAACTTAATAATGAAATTTCGCCCTCATCTCATTAAAAGTCTTAAGCAGTTCCAGGCAGCAAATTGATGTGTGCTATGCTAAAAGGGTTCCACAACCAGCCTGGGCAACAGGCAGGCGCTGAGTGGGCGGCTGTCGCTTAGGATCAAGACCAGATCAACCAGCCACGCCCATCGCGGCGCCCCCGAAAAAAACAGCATTTGCTATACAAAGAAGCCAAAAGCAAAGAAACAAAAAAAAAGTCAGGCAGTTGCTCGTTGCCCGTTGCCCGTTGCCCGTTGCCCGTTGCCCGTTGCCAGATGGCAGCTGCCAACGCTGTGGCGCATATTTAATTTTTAATGAAGTTTAATGGATGCCGGAAGCTTTAAGATGGCAAATGGAAGTTGGCAGAGAAAAGCCAACGTAGCGTAATACGCCCCAAAAATAAGTATATGCCAACATATTGTTTACTTTGCAGCTTACAGCTGCCAGCGCATTTCCGCAAAGCCCCAAGACTTGGCATTCCATTGGATAGGTCAAACAAATGCCTTAAATAGGCAATCCCACTTCAATAATTCAAGCATTCCGGATATACGACTTACTCGCATATACTAGTATCTGCTCGTCATCTCAATTTTATATGAGAGCACGCTTACGTAATCAATCTTATGTGAATCTAATTAAATTCTCTGCTATGTATGTAGTTTCTGCTCAGCAATAAAATATTAACTATATTGAGAAGGGTATTCCATGCACACTGAAAGTCTGCCCATATCTAAACTATTTTGATTGCAGCTAATATTTGATTTATAGTATTTTCATTGCAGCTAATATTTTATGCATAATCGAATATCTAAGTATATTTGAAATTGATTTTTCTAAACACTTTCCAATATACTACGTCTATTTTATTAGTGAAATTAAATGAAATGAAATTGAATCTAGCATAGAAATAATTTCTACACATTTTCTAATCGAAATCATTTTTAATCATATCTCGTAAATATCCGCTGAACATTTCTTAATGTCTGCAAATGATATTCTTTTACTCACATTTTGAAAAAAAAACTCAGAGAGCAACTGATTGCGTGAGCTCTTCAACGAATTCGCTCGCGCATGGAGATAAAACTTTTGATATTCTTCGAATATTTGGCCTGAGTTCTATGAAGCAAAAAGTCTTTTGTGTATGTATTGGAGCGTCTATGAGGCTTGTCTTCACTAAACATCAATTGCAGTCATGAGTTGAGTATTTACATGTGTGTGTGTGAGTCAACAGCATTTTCATGGAACTTTTGGAGTTGTCTGCTCACATACTAAACCTTGTACATTGTGTGATCGTCAATCAGTCTCTAAACGATGTTCGGGAAAAGAGCGTCACACGATTAGTTCAACTCAAGACGCTTAACAGAAAACGAAAACGAAAAGTATCGAACCGAAGTCTCTTGCACAGAGCGAGAGCGAGCGAGTATCATTTTTTTTTTCGGTTGATCTCGCAAAAGGAGCATAAAGGTTTAAATTAAATTTAATTGTTAGAAGTATAGTATAGTGGTATAGTAGTCAGAGGAGACTTTATATATTGTATTTAAAATTACAAAAAAAAAAATAAGAAAGAGATTTTGAGTAGAAGAACTTTTTACAGCTCGTTGGCTTTGGACAAACTTGAAAAAGTTATTCTTCAGTTTGAATATGTTAAACGGAAGTTATTTAATAATACATAGCTCTGAGAGAAGAGATGTTTAAATGAATGACTTTTTTTTATATATATATTTAGTAGCTAAAATTGAGTTTGAAGCTATTTCTAGGCCAACTTTCATAAATACAAATAATAAAATTATAAGGTTACATAGATATTTGCAATTTCTATTTTCTGCCTATTCTATATTGCAATATTACAAGTAAAATACTAAATAAGCTCGATTGCTATTTGCTGTTCGATTTTGAATCGCTTGCTAACGCACTTAAGTATGACGCCCCAATATTTGGCATTCGATGCAATCGGCTGAAATGCACTTAACTAATGAATTGCAGCTGAGGCATGGAGACATTAACATGGCCATGAAGCGGCCGCATTGGCCCAGCCACACAACTGTACTTGCAGTCAGAGGCAGAGCCAAAGCCAGAGCCAGAGAGCGAGAGAGAGAGAGAGCTCATGGCTCAAGTGGCAAGGCGTTAGAATCAACTGAACGATAAGCACACCATAATGGGAGCGTGCGCCAAACTCCAGTTAATTAACATATTATTGCAAATTCAGCAGCAGCAAGAAACTAAGCTGCAGTTGCTTTTGCTTCAACTTCTGCTGCCGACGCGTCGCTGCTGCTGCTGCCGCTGCTGCTGCTGCTGCTAATGCACTTTAGTAATGCACTTCAATGTGCTTACACAGCCATGTGCAACATGCAGCGCACATCTCATTTACATGCATACACACATTGCAACAATAATTACATGTGCCCGGCCTCCCTCGCCGCCGTAGTCGTCCAGAAGATTTTAATTCATTAGTAGACAACGGCCAAATGCATTTCCCATGTGTGTGGATTATTCAGTTTCCGCTTGAATGCAACTGCTGCAGCTGCAATTGCAGCTGCTGCTGCTGCTGCTGCTGCTATTGCAATTGCTGTTGCAACAGTCGATGCGCCACCATTTTATCTAATTGCGCCCACATTACGCATACGCAGCATAGAACACATCATTAAAATTACGAGTGGACAAAAATGCAAAAGCAACTCCCGATCCTGATGTTCGATGCCCAACCTCAAGCGCTGCAGCGAGGGCGGTTCGAAAACTGTTACCCTTAGATTATGTATTTTTTAAAATATATTCAATTAAGCTACAATATAAATATGATTCTTTATCTAAAGTGCGCTAATAGCTTGAAGCTTGCTTCGTGCCCCAACGAGGGTAGCTTCAAAAGTTTGCCAAAACACATTTAACAAATAAGAAAATATTATTTCACGACATACGTAGTTGAATTTAGATTAAAAATGAATATAATTTAGAAGTCAAATTGGGCTATCGTCTAAAGAACTTCTTCAACCGATGAAAAACATATTCACTCACTCTAGCTCTGGGCAAAAACCTACGGTTCTTTTCGCTTTAGTCTTCGGTTGAGCGTTTCGTGTTAAGCTCTTCGTGTGTCGCTCTTTTTACGAACATCGTTTAGGGAGCGAATTGATTAACGATCGCACAATGAGGCGCAATAAGTGAGCGAGATTATTTAGAGAGTCTTTGCAAACACTTGAGACTTTCACATGCACACGTTATTGATGTATTTAGCGAAGACAACCTTCACATACAAATCATTACATACTAATAGTATGTACGCTCAAGATTACTCTCCGATCGCGAACAAACTCGTTGAAGAACGCGCGCAATCGATTGCTCTCTGAGTTTTTTCCCAAAGTGTGAGTGAAAGACGTCTATTTGCGGACAGCAGATATATATAATTGTAATAAGATTGTCTAATACATCAGCGAAGACAGATTCCCTATAGACATTGAGATATTCCCAGTGATATATGCATCGATTCTCGTTGTTGTCCTTATTATTTATTCTCTATTATAATTATATTCTCTATAGATACTATATCGATTAATTTGTTTCTTTACTTGATGGCTGAAATATTACTTAGATACATCTATAAGCAAACTCCAATTACAATATATTTACCAATGTTCATTCATTCAACAATGATTGAAAGACTCTGACTGATATTTCGCCATTAAACTATTTGACTCAAGTAATTAATATTAATGCCCTGATAAAAATGTCTGAACAACCGAATGCTCGCATATCAAAGCATTCAATTCATTTGAGTTCTTGGAAAAGAAAAAAAAAAAAAGTCTATTTCACATTTCAAAGTAAAAAATATATATGCATGATACTTGAGTTGTTTTCCACATAACACAGACATATTTACATATATATATATATATATATATATATATTGTGTATACTCTGCTTCTTCCACATTCTAAGTGTTTTTCCGACTGTCATTTGAAAGTCAACAATGAACATTTAATCGAATCTGTATTGCGACGTCTTTTGTTGGTTACTCTACTAACAGCCCTCGATAAGCGCTTGAATATCCAGTGAAGCACATGCTGCACAAACATAATTCGTAGCTGACCAGGTGGAGGTGGGAAAAGGCATTCGGTATCTGAAGCCTTGACAACTGCAAGTGGCATTAGTTGTAGCTACAACAGGCTGAGTAGACAACAACAACAACAACAACTACAACAACAACAACAATTGCATGCATCACTTTTTCTAGTACAAGGGATTTGCATTTGTTTGCTAATTGAAATTAAGCAAATATTTACAAACATAGAGTCGCGGAGTGGGCGCTGTGCAGTTGACCCACGTAATCCTTTTGTAGCGCATTAAAATTCATGAAATGAGTCCCAAAAAAAATTAAAAAAAAAAAAAAGAAAGGACCAATAGCATTGCCAGATAATTTAAATCCATTTGTATAACATTTGCCGCTGCTTTCAATTTCTTTTCTACGTTTTTTTTTTTCGTATTTTATTTTTCTGGTAATTAGTAAGAAAAGAGCCTCGGGAGCGAGGGGGGCGATCGAAGCGTAACTGTAACCGGGTCCCATAATCAAATGTTTAAAAAAAGATTTGCAAGTAAATCCCAAGGAATTATTTGCCACTTGAAACGTTTAAAAATGCCAACAAGAATCTGTCGATGCTGATGAGGGTGACAGAATGAGAGAAGACTGAAAGCTGAAAACTCTCGCCCAAAAAAAAAAAAAAAAAGCCAAAAGGCACAGCGTGGCCAGCCCTCAAACCCAACGATGTCTGGCAGGTTGGGGTCAGACAAACTTAATGAGCAAATTGTCAAATGCCGCGGCAAAGCGCGCACTTAAACATGCCGGGATCTAGAAAATTACGCCCTCTACAACAACAACAACAACAACAACAACAACAGCGGCAGCAAAAGAAAAATAACTTGACGAAATGATAAAGATTGCAAGAAAATATCCAAAGGAGGCAAAAGAAAAGCAAGAGAGAGAAAAAAAAAATAGCAGCCCGAAGTAGAAGTAGAAAAAAGTAAAAGTTGCTGTCGCCGTTGTTAGCCCATGTTTGGGGATTTGAATAAACAGTTACGCTGATTTAATTTGGTTCGACCGTGGCCCATAGGCAGAGCTTAGGGCTATGGGCGAATCATTGGCGAGGAAAAAATTCTATCACAGTATGTCGTCTGTCACCCTCGATTTGATTTTTAAATTGCTTTCGTGATAAATTGACGAAATGAACAGCAATAACGCCACCAAGAAAGAAACGCGAAAAAAAAAATACGCACACACCAGGAAAGAAAAAAAAAATATGCGAAGAAAATTGACAATTGTCAAGGCGGCGCCCCCTGAATAGACATATAAAAATTAACTACAGACTACTTATCTTATTTGTTGACGCAGTCGAAAAGCCGAAGAAGAAGAAGAAAAAGAAGAAGACGAAGCAAGAAAAAAAAAACCAGGAGCTAAAATCCAGACAGACGCCAACACAAGACTCGAGAGCCGCGACCCACAGCACATAGACCATCGCAATATGAACGGAAGCCAAGCCAAAAAGTTTGCCCGCCGCTTTTGATCTATGCGGTGGTGCGTGGTGTGTGGCGATATGAATACGAATACATATTCCAATGGCAATATGCTACAAGTATCCTGGGGCGTTGACAGGAAGCAGACAATCAAGCCAAATGATACGCTGAATGGGATTATCCGAGCCAGCGGCAACGGCAACGGCAGCGACGACAGTTAAGAGCTTAGAACTTCTCTGAACTTTATGGCCCTTCGTATTTCCACTAATGAGCGCTACTTAGCAGGTGCTTTCTCCACAAACAATCGGACAATCAGCGCAAACTTTACAAACTTCCTTGAAACTTCATTTAAAAATAAAAAATAATATAAAAAAGTGAAACCTTTTCTGCTCTTTGGTTATGCGAGGTGGCATACTGAATAATTAGATAGAATGCAGGAAAATCAAATTTATTGAGATAGCTGACGGGGCTAGAGTATCAAAAGTTAAGATAGATGAGCTGTAGCTCAAAGGAATTGATAAGATATTCTTAGGCGGATCTAGACAAGTTAAACATGAGCTAGATTACGTATATATCTTGTATTATACTTAATGTTAATATATTTGATTGATTTCTAAATATGTCTGCATATTTTCGTATGTGTGCGCATATCTTGAATAGCCTAAAGCTTTTTCCATAATTTCCATTTCCTAGAAAAATTTCCTTTGGTTCTATTGGGACATGCTAACCCAGATCTCATTTAGTATAAATCAATTGAAGTTACAGTACACATAAATAATTTAAAATTTTAAAAATAAATAAATAAATAAAAAATAGATGATTTTAATGAAAATATTTGAGCGGAAAAGGCTCAATAAATTTTTATAAATTTATTGAATAGGTTAAATCAATTTGCAACAAAAGGGCATGCAAAAAAAGATTTCTAAAAAATCACTTGCCATTACGCAAGTTTTAATTAAGAGCCGAACGCTCTTAGAAGTTTCAAAATCATTTTAATCATTTAGAACTCAAGTTCCCATTAAGCTTGCTTCAAATCATTCAGAAATCATCTTTCTAAAATATAAAATTTAGTTTTTTAAAGCTCAAACTTTAAAGCTTAAATAGAAGCGTATTATTAAAGGATAAAGTTTAAGTTATTATTTATATTCTCATGTAAATAATGCAATAAACAAATGAATACATTTTTATTTGTTTTAATTATTAGTTAATTAATAAAAATATATAAATTATAATATTAATTATAATATATATATGCATATATGTATATATGTATGTATTTAATTTATACTTTTCTTTTAATTATATATATTTTTTGTATATTTTTCTTTTTCAATACGATTAAATATTTATATTTATTATATATATAATTAAAATAAATATATAAATCAAAAATATATATTAATTATATATATAAATATAAAAAATGTATATAATTTTGATATATATTTTTCTTTGAATTATATATAATTTTCCTACATTTTTTTTTTTTAATTTTAAATATTTATTTTTATTTTTATTATATATATGTGTATATTTATAATTAAAAATAATATATAAATGAAAAAATATATAAATTATAATATTATTATATTTTTCATTATACATTAATATTCTTTATTTTTTATTGTTCATATATGTTTTATGTATAGCTTGTCCTTCTTCATGAAGACGTTTATCTTGAAGAGATGTATCCTATTTATTCGGGAATATTTAATATATAATATTTACTTCAAATAATTTGAATTGTAAATGTTCAGGTTTCCCTTCCCACATTCCCATATAAATCACGTTGAAATACTATTAAGCCTATTTCTATTTCTCGCTCACCCCTGCCGCTGCGTCCAACGAAGCGCAGATCATTGAATTTGGCCACTTGGTTCTTCATGACCGCCGTGCAGTTGCGCAGCTCCCCGCAGAAGTTCTCATCGTTGCCGGCGCGTATGGTGACAATGGTGCCATCCATGACCTCGCCCAAGGCCAGCACCTTGAAGGCGATCGGCAGCGTTTTATTGGAGCGCCAGTGCGTGGGCAATGTGGTGCAGACCTGAATAGCGGCGATAGCATCATCATTAATTTGATGGCCATGAATAAAATTAACATTTTCTTCTTCTTCTTCATACTCACTATGTGCGGTGAGCCCGTTTTGACCAATTCGCCAGGATGTTCGGCTAGCAGGACGTCGACAGTGCGCTCGATCAGATTCTCGGGCGTCAGGTACGGGCTTGTATCCACGGTCTTGCTATTGTTGTTGCTTTTGCTATTGCTATTGTTGTTGTTGTTGTTGTTGCTACTGTTATTGTTGTTGTTGTTGTTGTTGGTCTCTGCATTGCGACGCTTCGTTGTGCTGCCCGTTGTAGTTATTGCTGTTGTTGCTGCCGCTGGATGTTGCTGTTGTTGTTGCTGTTGTTGCTGCTGTTGCTGCTGCTGCTGTTGTTGCTGATGTGTTTGATTTGAGGTGGTCGAACTGACCTCAGCTGAAATGTGCATTATTGCTTATAATACCAAGAGTTTATGTCCTTGATTGATGTTTGCTAATTGCCTCGATTCAATTGCTTTTGCAGCTGCTTCATAGAGTCGCGCACTTGATCATCTACAACGAATAATTATATATTAAATTATAGAATAAAATCTATTTTATATACTATTAATGATTATTCAATTTAATATCTTTCAATAAAAAATTGAGCTGCTCTTAATTCGCTTTTAAGTTTCAACTATCGATAAGCTGACTAAGCTGTCCCACTGGCATTGGCTAAGATTTAGAGCTATCTGCGCTGAAGAGTCTCAGAATGACAACAAATTGAAGAGAATGAAAAAACATAAAGAACGAACTAATTTTACATTTTTAATGAGCTTCAAAATTGGAGAACCGAAATTGTTTTTGCTATGAATCAACTCAAAAGAGCTTGAATAGTAAGGAAATTGATTTGAGACAAAGAACCACAATCGTTTCACTATCAATTATTATCTATTTTTTATTGTAATTATCTTGTTGAATTGCGTTTTAGACTCTGAGACTCTTGTCGCACTTTTCACAAACTGCCAATCCAAAGAGGCTCAGTCTCAGTCTTAGCCTTCACAATGTCTCATCTAAATCTTAATCTTAAATTATTTCTTATTTAATGAGACTCAGTCCTAGGCGCAATCTACACAAATTCATTATTCAATAAGTCTCTCACACTCAATCTTCACAAATATTTAGATCAGTGAGAAACTCTCTTCTTCTCAAGCTTCATAAGTTCCTCTTTCAAATAAACTCATTTTCAGTTACCGTCTCACACTTATTCAATGGTACTCAATCTTCAGTTCCTATTTCATATAGGCACTGTTTCTGCCTCAATCTTCACGAATATCTTCTTCAAAAAGAGATTCGAACTTATTCTTAAAGCTTCAGAAATTCTTTATTCAATGAGACTCTCCCTCAGTCTCAGTCTCACTTCGCGTTCAATGGGGCTCCATTTCAATTTCAATATTCAAGAATTTCTGTTTCAGACCCGTTCTATAAAAATCCCTTAGTCTGCGAGACTCTCTTTCCATCTTCACTAATACGTCCCTCAATGAGACTTACTCTCCATCCAGCTTCACAAATAACGATCAATGAAGCTCATATATATATATCTTCACAAATATTTGAATGAGCTCTCACACTTTTCACCAATTTAATCTTCAGAAATTCGTCGATCTATGAGGTTCTCTCTCTTTCTCACTCACTCTTCCCAAATACCAAATCGATTAGACTCTCTCACTCTTCATTAATTCACTTCTCATATATTCGTCGATCAGTTAGACTCTCTCTCTTTCTCTACTTCACTCACTCTTCACAAATAGCGCAATCTATTAGACTCACGCTTGACTAATTCTGTGCTCAGTGAGCTTTTCTCTCAGTGTTCACACATTAGTCGATCAATTGGGCTCAGATTCAATCTTCTCAAATGCCTTAAACAATGAGTCTCTCTCGCCGTCTCTCGCTCTTTACCAATGCCGTCTCATCTGCAATGAGACTCTCTCTCTCTCTCTCTCACTCTCACACTCTTTACAAATACTTAAATTAATGATCCTCACTCGGTTTCTATCGCCTTTATCACAGGCTTCACGAATTAATGGATCAGACTCTGTTTCGCCGTCTCTCACTCTTCACTTTCTCTCATCTTCAATGAGACTCTCCCTCTCTCTCTCACTCTGCACAATTACCTAGATCAATGGACCTCACTCTCACTTTCACTCTCACCCTCTGTGTCTCACGCTGTCACAAAATGGTTTTCCACAAACTTGCGCCCACAAAAGTATGCAACAGATTTTGGTGGCAAACTTATCACATTTTCATGTATGTTTTGTAGAGTAAATGCAAATGTTGATGCTGCTTCTGCTTCTGCTTCTGCTTCTGCTGCAGCACTGCTTGTGGACCGTACAACCACGCACCTTTGCGCACAATTTGCATTTAAGCCGCCGCCATCGAGCGCAACTCAATTAAATATTAAAAATCATGGCCAATATGTAACGGGCGGCCAACTGCTGTCCCAGCCGAGGGCCTACTCAACTAAGATGGATGGCGGGCCTACAGTTGCAATATGTGCTAACGGATTCGCCAGGACATCAGCAAAACAAAAAAAACCTGAACGTGAACGTGAAATGGAAACAGAGATAAAAAAAAAAGAATTGTATATAAATAAAAATGATAATAATAAAGCGCCAGCTGTTGTCCGTTTGTGTTTGGCCACCAAAAAAAAAAAAAAAAAAAGAATAAATAAATAAATAAAAAAAATATCAACAATGTGCAATCACACACACAATCGTATACACACACACACACACGCATACTTTTTGGAGCCGAATGTGAAAGATTCGCGTGCCGCGCATTGCGTTTTGTTTTTGCAATTGCCCTGCGGCAACTATTTTTGTTGCTGTTTATGTACACACACACACACACACATACACAGAGAGAGAGGCAGTCAGAGTGCGTGTGTGCACAATCTGTAGGTAGTATATGTACTCGTTTTTTACAACTTCCGTTTGAATTTTTGCATACACAACGGTCGCAGCTGGACAACAAATGAGCTCGTCCAGTGACTATGCGGCGACATATGTGGCCACAGAGGCGGCACACGAGCCAAAGGCACGGAACACAGCAACAACAACAACAACAACAACAACAACAACAACAACAACAACAACAACAACAAGAACAACAGACAACAGAGAACAGACAGGCCAAAAAGAAAATGAGGAAAATGAGTTGATGCACAAAGTGAAAATGGAAATGGAATGGCAATGGAAGCCTGTTGGGGCAGTCTTCATAACGTTGCATGGATGTAGCATATGATCAGAGTGATGAGACGGGTTTGGCCTCGTTCAGGTAGTAGAAAAGCTAGTTAAGATCAATATGAATATTATTGTAGTCACAATCTAAACGTTGTCAGCTCGAAAACTTGTCAATATACAGGGCTATGCATATGCGATGGACCCTTCTGGTAGCCCTATATCTTTTGACAGAGTTGCCAGATCACTTATTAACATAGCGCTTTGAAAGCTTTTAGTCCAAGCGGATCTCTACCATGAATTATGCATATTTTAAATTTATTTTTACTTGTATTTATTTTCGTTGTCTTTTCCTATATAAGACGTTCCCGAAGAGACGTTTATATCAAATTTTGCATCAATAATGAAATAGTCGAAGATATAGATTTGTATAACATTTTGTGTATATATCTTTGTGGTCTATAGTAAACAGAACTCTTAAATTCTATGTAGAGTTAAAGCTTTAAAAGTGAAAATTATAAAAAAAAAATTTCGAAATACGTTATAAGATTATTATAGCTTTTGCATGTGCGCTACGCCCCTTAAACAAAATACTTTGATCTTAGCCTCCAGATAAGATAATGCGAAGAGCATTTTCCCATTTTCTACGCCCTCAAGACACATATATGGATCTAATTTTTTATTAATCAAACTGTAAAGCTCTAGAAGATATAGGTTTTACCGATTTGACACAGGCGTGAATATATAATTATTCAACAATTTTTAGAAATCGGACAAATTCAGGGTCGAAGACGGCCAAACTCTAAATTACAGGGTAACTTTGATGTGTCACACCCGTGAAATATATTCCGATTTATGTTGAAGATCAAATTATTCCGATATAATAATAAATATTATATTTATTGAGTATCTCAGTGAGAGTACAAATCTCAAGATTTAGGTCTCATTGAAATACCGGAAAATACCACATGAAATACCAGAAATTAAAAAAAAGAAAGAGTATTTCCAAATGGAATAAATAATCTTAAAAGTTTATCAGGCGAAATTACTTATGTACTATATAGAAGAAACTTTAACAGAATAACAAATAAGACAGATGAATAAAAGGACGAAAGAACGAAAGAACGAGAGAACATGCTAGCAAGCGGGTATTAAGAAAGACATTGCACTAAACTAATATACCCCCCTGATAAAAAGATCTCTGGCATCTTTTGAGCATGGAAAATTCAAGCAGCTATTGCCCTTGACTGATCTTGGCTTAGCTTTGATTCCTTGCTTAGCAAATGAAATGCATTTAAATATTTATATCAATTTGAAATATTTTAAATAAATTATATTTTGCTTACATTTCTTCTAGCACTAAGCGTATATTCCAATTGAGCGTATTTCAGTTTTGATTTCTTTCTTTCAATCTAAGTAAATTTCGTATGTTTTCTTTTTGATACACGTTAAAAAAAAAATGAGACTGACTTCAACTATATCACAATTAGGCACAATAAAAAAATGAATATATAATTTATTATATATATTTATATATATATATATTTCAATGAATTTTAATATATTAACAATTTAATGAGTACACACACACATACACATGCACATACACTATTACACACACACACACACACACACGCAACACTGATTAATAAAACCGACTGTAAATTGAGCTTGAGTTTTGGTGTGGCTTGGAGTACGGCTTTGCTCTCTTTGGCTGGCTGGCTGGCGATCGAATCAAACGACACGGAGATATTAAACTATTTTTTTGCGGTAACCATGAACGCGACCACTATGAGCGGTTGGCGACGCCGACAGCGAAGTCAACAGCGCGTCATCATAATCACGACGGCGGACCAGGACGCAGGAGCGTGCGAGGTGGGGCCGAAAGGCGACAACGAGAACGGGACGAAGCAGCAGCAGCAGCAGCCGCAGTAGCAGCAGTAGCAGCAGCGATATTTCGATGTGAATGTGAATGTGAATGTAGCTGCTGGCTGGCTGCTGTATGCTAACGCCTTTGGAGTGCGAGTGCCGCCTCTTTTTGCGTTTTCGAAGCAACCGCGTTGGGTATATAATTCTTTTTCTTGGCTTAACATTTACCACGAGAACCAGTAGCAGTGGTTTTTACTTGTGGTGTCCCAGCAGCGACGCCAACAGCGACTGCAGCGCAGCCAACTGGCAGCAACATCGTAATGCTGCCGCTGCTGCTGCCGTTGACGGCAACGACAGCAGCGGCTGCTGCTGCTGCTGCTGCTGCTGCTGCTGCGGCTGCGGCAGCGCCACTGACGAACCGAAAGCCACGCCAAAAACCGAAACCGAAACCAAAAACGTCAACTACACCACAAGCAGAAAGGCCGCAACGATGTCTTCAAGTTGGTACCCCCAACGACACAGCCTCCTCCAGCGTCAACTCCAGGCATCCAGCTCACCTCACCTCACCTCACCTCAACCCACCCCCTCCCTCAGTCTCAGCTCACGTTCCTGGAAACGAAAAAAAAAAGCGCTCAATTTTGGCGCTCGCAACACCTTCGCTAGCTGCTTAGAGACCAGCCGGGCCAGCAGCTGGAAGTCGTGGGGCTGAGTGAGGCGAACGAAAAGAAATGAAAAAAAAAAAAAAAAAATTGAGTCGAATCTCACAGTTACTGGAAGCTGCGTCCTGCAGCACAGCTTGACTCATTTTTCTATGCAGCGCTTATGGTATCGTTATTTTTCTTTCCTTTTCAGAATGTTGTTGCTGTTGTTGTTGTTGTTGTTGCTGCTGCTGCTGTTTCTCTTTGGCGCTAGCAACCCCCAAAAGACGTCTTGGAATTGCGCTGCGACGTCTTTTCGCTTTCGACTCAAGCGCAAGAAAAAAAGAAATGAAAAAAAAAAAAAAAACAAAACGACGAAGAGCAACAAAAAAAAATCTCAACGCGAAGCGTGGTAAATAAGGCGCTATCGACTCCCTGAACTCTGCTCAGTTGGCGCTCAACCTCAGAATTACAAGTCCGAGATGTTGGCCAAAAAATGAAACCGGCGCGCGGCTTTGCGGCGAGCCTCTAGCTAACCAGAGAATGTGCATAGCCAGTCAGCCAGTCAGCCAGCCAGGTCAGACCAGGCCAGACCGAGCCAGCGAGCAGAGCAAGTGAGACGGGCAGCCAATCGAAGCGAGATGGCAACTGTGTTAGAGTGAGACGCCGCACAAGTGTGGGCGGGTTAGAGTGAGTGCCAACTAGTGGTGGAACGGTAAAAATCTTGCGGCTGCCATTTGCGGCCAAAGACGAGGCAATTTTTTGTTCTTCCTGCTGCTGTTGTTGTTGGAGCTGTAGGTGCTCGGTATCGAATTGGGCGGCTTGAGTGAAAAATTGCAATGCCTAACCACATGAGCATAAGACGTTCTCTCACCAATACACACACAAATATTCAAAAGTAGGTGGATTCGTTGAGAATTTTTCGTGTTTCCTTCGTTCTTTTTTTTGGTGTCATCAGGGCGGAGTTTTCTTCAATTGGGATGTGTCGGCATATTAACGTTCAACCCTCCTACATTTTGCGGTTACTGCATGTAGCAACAAGACGCGAACGCTAAGTTGCAAGGGTGCTGAGCAGGGGAGGGAGGGGCGGGGGGGAGGAGGCTGACTGGTGGTGGCAGAGTGGTGCTGCTGTCGATGGTGGTTGTATATATTGTCAGTGTCGGCGGTTGCGCAGCAAACATGTCGAAGGGTGTGCGGTTGGCATAATGAAACCACAAGAATTATTATACGCTGCGGTCGATTACTATATCAAAATGCTAATCCAAATGCCGCCAGAGCCGACCCGATGATAGCCAACCAAACGGCGTTGCGCACACAAACCAATGAACGCCGTCGCCCAATTGCCCAGCGTATAGCCAGGCAACTCCGACCGAATCATTTGAAGCATTCAAAACAGAAAAAAAAATGGTGGCATTATCTTAAGTCAGCTTGGAATAGTTGTAAACAGAATCTATGGCAATTCAATGGGATCTCAACCATATTCAAGTTGATGAAAAATCAAATATTAAGAAGCAAATAAATATTATATGAATAGAATGAAGCTGAAAATGTGAAGAAAGTTTTGTGTTTGTATATCATAAAAATTTAGTAGGAAAAGAATTTTATTTTATATGTGAAACATTATTTTACAGCATTTTTTATTTCACTTTGTTCAAAATAATTAAAATAATTTTATAATATTTTGGATTAGTCGGAAAAGAATTTTATTTTATATATAAAACATTATATTATGGAATTTTTTATTTAACTTTGTTTAAAATACTTAAAATAATTTTATAATATTTTGCGTGTAATTTTCAATTTTTATTTTCATATTATAATCCTTTTTATTTATTTATTTTTTTTTTTTTTTAATTAAACTTTTATACTTGAGTGGTGCTAATAAATATATTAAATTTCTTGTTAAATATATAAAATAGAACCAAAAAGTTATAAAAAGCATATAAATATTATACATAAAATGCAGCAAAAAATATGAACGAGACTTCGTGCTTATATTGCATAAAAATTGATTATGTAAAGATTTTTATTTTATATTTCAGTTTTTATTTTACTATTTGTTATTTTCATTTAATTTTATTTGTGTTTAATAATATATAATAATTTTTTAAAATGCTGTGTTTTATTTCATTAAACTTGCATCGTTCAGTGATTCCAATGAGTATTTCAACTTAATAATTGAGTGTTATAAAAAAATTAAATATATATATATATAATAAAAAAAAGTCTTAAATTGTAAAAAAAAAATATTGGGTTTTTTAAATATAGAATAAAAATAAAAATAAAAAATAATTATAATTATAATAACATAGCATTATAATTGCAAGCACATTCATATTTTTTTTTTAAATAAAAAAAATAAAATAAAAAAAATTATAATAATGCTGTTAGTTGAAAAAATATTATTACATTTTTAAGAATAATAAAAAATTAAAAAAAAAAAGTAAAAAATAATAACAATAATAATAATAATAATAATACGTTAATAACATAGCTCACACGTTTCTTAATGTCTGCAAATAAGTCTCTTTCGCTCACACTTTCAGAATAAACTCAGAGAGCAACCGTTCATTAGCGATCAGTTTGTATTCATTATCGTTTGTTTTGGTCACTCTCTCTTCTTTGGTTGACTTTTAGGGAGAAAAAAAGGCTTCCGTATGTGCTTTGGTTATATTCGCTAAGCACGTTCGTGACTCTGAATGTGTGCATGTATAAGTGAGAGTGAAGATCGTTTGATCGTTCGTAGACTCTGGGAGTTATCTGCTCGTTGACTGAACGGCATTGTACGAGCGTCAATCGTATCGTATCGTATTGTATCGTAACCATGAACTATTTTCGTAAAAAGAGCATCAAGCGAATAGTTCGACTCAAAGCTCTCAGCCGAAAATATTTCTATTAAAATGATTGAGTTGCACAATAAATTATTAACTACTAATAAAATATTAAAAAAATATTAATAATAACAATAATAATAATAATAATTTATGCAAATTGACAATAAAATGTGGGACACAGCCCATATTAAATATCTCAATAACTTGGTCTCGCGGCTCTCGGCTTGAGAGCCTTCGTGTATCTCTTTAGGTACAGCTCGAAGGTAAAAAAAAAAATATAGAGTGAACATATGTAATATTATAGTATAAATATAGCATAAGAAAAAAATAATATTTAGTTATATGAGTAAACTAGAACAACGCTTTCTCGTGATTATATTTGTTCTGTGAAAGGGATAAAGAAAGCGTAGAGTTTAACAGTTGTCAGAAAGATAAAGATGTCAATAGTGATAGAAAGAGACCTCTTTTCATATGCTACATAATACTAAAAGCAACGCAAGATGTTTTTCGAGTTAATAAAGACTTGAACTTAGCGACTATAATATTGTGAACTATAAACTGCGTCTATACATTGTATATTATATATATTGAGGAAGAGAAAAATATACAAATTTTTAAAATACTTCAAGAATACTCAAATATATATAAATATATATGTCGTAGCGTATTCCCGGCTTCCATTATAGATTTGCGTAATAACGAGTTCTCGGAGTCGCCGACTTCTATCACCAAAGCTCCTGCTTACTCAACCGTCTCCGATTAGGTTCCCCTCTTTCAGCTCTCCTGTCAAACTGCCTCCTGGTTGCATATTCTCGTTCATCGATAGCATTGCAACTCTGTGCGAAAGACATAAGTAACCCTCTCGCTCTCACTCATGCGACATCCGAGACCACGTTCAGCAAAAGCTATAGTTATCTCTCTCTTAATGACAAGACATCTTTTAATTGTCACTAAAATGCTAACTCATTCGATTAGCGTTAGTTGTCAGTTTCTCTTGAATACTACTGCAACTGTCAATCACAACATAATAACTAACACAACGTCATAATATCACACCGATACGAAATACATATATATATATATGTACATATATATAACAAAACAGAATAGCCAGGAATCACTCTTAATCTTTCGCCTCGCTCGTATGCCCATCAGACAGACTGAAATAGAAAAATTGTTCATTGTCAAACTTTAGTTCATTCCCTTGCTAAAATATTATGAAAATATTCATTCAAACATTCTCAATTCAAGCCAAGCTTATAGAAATGTATAAATAATGTATAAGTATCTCTGAAACAACATATAATCGCTTGTCAAAATAGCCGCATATACATATAAGCACCTGGACAGCTGGACAGACATGGCTAACTAAGCTCGGCTATTGCTTCCGATTAGAAATATAAATACTCTTAGGAGTCAGCTATGCCTTTAATATGCCTGTAATTCGCTATTTCAATTGACATTTCTATTAATAGTAAATATGTTGCGCAGAAAGAATTGCAGAAATTAAATTGAATTGAATTGAATTGCTGACTGAAAAAGTAAATAAATAATTATTAAACAAGAATTACTCTAAAAACTCAAAAAATAAAAAAATAAATAAATAAAATAAACAAAAATAAATTATAAAAACATTCAATTCAAAATATATACATATTTAAATATATTATATAAAATATAAATATTTTTTTATTAAAATTTATATATATTTTTTAGCTAATTATTCATTTTCGACTAAAATTTGTGCATAATAATTTCAATTATGTTTTAAAATTTAGTTTTTGATTAAAATTTATTTATATATTTTTTAGCTAATTATTCATTTTCCATTAAAATTTATATATAATAATAATTTAATTTTTAGCAACAACATTTTTGAGATGCTCGAAAATCTAACTCTGGCGATTTCCAGAAAATATTGCTGAGCAAAAAGAATTTTTATATGAGCTAAATTTAATTTGTACTAATTTTTAATAAGCCAGGTCATTACAATATATATCATATAGTTATTCTATATTCATAACATAATGAAAAAAAAATAAAACTTACTTCCACAACAAAATTATGTAAATAAAAAAGCAGAGAGACAAAATGTCCAGAACATTAATTGATGTATTAAAGAAAATCCTTGAAAATGTCCAGCAAAAGCTGCATGAATTGATGTGAATTTGTGTATTTATCATTAGAAGCAGAGAGGGAGAGAGAGAGAGAGCAGAAGAGAGTGAGAGGGCGAAAGAGGGAGAGCAATTGATAAGTGGGAAACTGGTGTACCACAGGCCCAAGTGTGAGCCTCGTTATAAAACGTCTCGAGGTGGGCCAATTAAAACATAACCCAAATACGAAGAACCAAATAAACAAATGAAACGAGGCTCGAGTGGGAGTGAAGCGACAATTTTTTTTTAATTTTTTATTTTTATTTTTTTGATGGGTCACGTGACAACCGCGAAGAAACACCCCAAAAGAATGGCCATGGCGATGGGCGAGAGCAATTATGATCAGAAAAACAACAACAACAACAACAACAAAAAGCAACAAGAGGAGAAACAACGAGCAGAACTAAATGCTGCAGCAAAAAACTGTTGACTGGTGTTGCACTCAAGGCAGAAACAACAGCAAAAAGAATCCTTGCCGTTGAGATTTTGTGCAAATAATTTAAGAGGCAGTAAAAAGTAAACGACTCGTCGCGCTGTTAACGCAAAGGCAGTAGCAGGTGGAGTACACACACACACACACATACACTTATACATATATACTATATATATGTATATATAAACATTAATGGGCAGAACTGCGATGACAAGCGACAAAAGCTGTCGGCTGTTGACGGCTCTTCTGGCAGCTTTTGTGTGTTGATTTTTCTTTTAATTGTTGCGGATTTGCATTCTGACACATTTGTCAACCTCAACCTCAGAGTCGCGCAGCGTAGCCAACGACGGCGGCTTCAGCACACACACACACATGCTTACACTGAGAGCAAAAGGGTTGCCTACAAGGCAAATGTCTAAGTGTGAGTGTGAGTGTGGGCCGTGAGTCTGGGATGTGGTCGGGTGTTCGCATTTGCTGCAAAACCTCGTTTGTATAGGTTGTATGAGAAACGTTTATTATTTATTAGCTGGCATCTCTTCATATGCATGTGTGTGTGTGTGTGTGTGTGTGTGTGTGTGAGTGTGTGACAGGAGGTGAGGCCTTAAGCCCGTTGGGATAATAATAAACGCCGGGGCCAAGTCATTTGTTAGAGAGACTCAACAATAACACCTACCAGCCTAGTATGTGTGCGCGTGTGTGCATATGTGTGTATGTGTGTGTGTGTGTGTGTGTGTGTCAGTGTGTTTGTACAAGTGTGTTTTGAGTGACATGTGTCAAAACTGAAAAACTACGCGAATTTGTGTCAAATACCCTTGTCAGCCGGCTTCAAGTGCAAGAAAATACTCGAGCAAGCATGTGCTGTGATTGGGCACGTTGAAAAAACACGACAGAGAGAGAGAGAGAATGGAATAAAAATAGATATATGTACATATGGAAATATAGATGATGATATAGAAAGAAATATTAAATATAAAAGAATAGACAGAAAGATGTAGGGAGAGATTTTAAGATATAGAAATATAGAAAAATAGAGAAATACAAATGTAGAGGAATAGAGATATTGAGATATATAGACATGGAGTTATAGAGGTATAGAGATAGAAAGATATAGAGAAATAGAGATATAAGGACATAGGGATATAAGGATATAGGGATATAGGTATATAGGGATATAAGGATATAGGGATATAGGGATATAGGGATATAGGGATTTAGGGATATAGGGATATAGAAATATAGAAATATAGAATTATAGATATATAGAAATATAGAAATATAGAAATATAGAAATATAGAAATATAGAAATATAGAAATATAGAAATATAGAAATATAGAAATATAGAAATATAGATATATAGACATGGAGTTATAGAGGTATAGAGATAGAAAGATATATAGAAATAGAGATATAAGGACATAGGGATATAAGGATATAGGGATATAGGGATATAGGGATATAGAAATATAGATTTATAGATATATAGAAATATAGAAATATAGAAATATAGAAATATAGAAATATAGAAATATAGAAATATAGAAATATAGAAATATAGAAATACAGAAATATAGAAATATAGTTTTATATCTCTACATATAGAGATATGTCGATATAGTGATAGTCAAATAGAGAGAAAAAAAAGGATATGGAAATATAGAGATAGAAGTATAGTGAGTAATGGAGATATGGCGATATAGAGGGAAGGAGATATGGTATAAAGATATGATATAATAATATATATGATATAAGAAGAATATGGATAAATAAATGGGGGAAATGGAGATATATACATATATGTATATCTTATCGAATTATAGAGGTTTAGAGATATAAAGATATACAGATAAACAGAAACAAAGATATAGAGATATATAACAATTGAAAAATAGAAACAGAGATATAGAGATTGTCATGGATAAAGTTTTCGTTTTAGTTTTATTTAGTTTTTTTTTTTTACTAAGATATATAGTATATTTATATGCATATATATTGCATGTTGGGGGACTTGTAAAAAATTATAATCAATTTGGTCGCATAAGTATAAAAATGGGAAAGTGCCGTTTAATGGATTAGACGCGACTCGTAAGCCCAATGACAACAGTTAAGTCGACGCAGTCACGATGCGAAACTACTTATGAGGGTTGTTCGCAGATATTTCGCAAATTCCTATATGACTTCGTATAAAAAAAGAAAAAAAAACAAGAGAAGAAAATTGCCTTTGATCAATGAAAACAAATCATAAAACGCGGTTTACAGCTCCCATGTGTGTAATCGCTGGCGTTTAACGTTTGGCCTTTTGCTCAAGGCTTATGACTGGCACGTGAGGGTGGCTCAGACAAGTAAGAAACAAAAAAAAAACGAAGCCGAAAATATGCACAAGTGACAAGTGCTCGACGTGCTAATACCGCGCCGTCTCATAAAATGTGCATAACATGAACTTGAGCTCTTGAAAATATGCTAAAGAGATTTTATAGCAATTGAGAGATTGACATTGATAGCTCTTGATATAGCTCAGGAATCACTATCATAACATACACATATGTAGATAAATCATTACAAAATCATCATAGCCGCCTTCATCAATTTGCAGGGTATTACAACAATCTTATTTACATCAGAAACGGCTTTTAACATCTGTTGCGGGAATCTCAATTGAGACAAGTTAAAATTTTTGAAAAAAAAAAATGAATAAATAAAAAGAATGCAGAATATTTGAAGTTCATGTTTTGATTTGGGCAAAGTTTTACAAGCCAAATGGCAGTTAAATCGGCATGCAATTGATATGCTTGGAACTGATTGAATTATAGAGAGGACCATCAAAATTACAATGCATTTTATCGAGAGGGTTGAAAGCTTCCAGTAAACAGTTCACAAATCAACCCTTGATACAATTATAAAGATTTTCTGTTGTTTTCGTCTGGCAAATTAATCAAGCAGTGAAGAGTGTGAGATAATACTTTGAAATATTTATAAACTATTTTTAAAGGAAAACTATAATGATATAATTATAAAAAACCATATTAGATAAACCTACTTATCAAACAATCTTAAGATATTATATTATATAAGATATCATATTATATAGCCTTTCATACTCTGAGTTTATTGTAAATCCTACGTAAAAAGACGTAGGTGACCGCGTCTTGGTTGCCCTTATCTTATTTATTCTTTAATTAATTTGCAATATGATTTCTTACTTCACTTGATAACTCTCTCATTTTCAATGCTTTCATCTCTCATTTTCAATATCTTCAAATTTTAAAATGGAATGCAAATTTTCTAATCGAGAGTTACATTGTTTAAATACAGGCGAGCAACTTTAAGCTTCAGCTGATCAAGTATATATAAAATATTATATCTAAAAATAATCATACATTTTTATAGATCATTTCTGTAAGTGTCTTTCTCTTACACTTTGAGAAAAAAACACTCAGAGAGCAACCGTTTAATTGAGTTAAATATGGAAAAAGTCTTTTGAGTATGTATTGGATTGTAGGCGAGAGTTAAGCACATCTACAGAGCTTGTGAGTATTGCCGTTGACTCTTTGTATTGCCTGCTCACTTACCATGCCTGATTATGTGAGCATCAATCGTATTGCTCACTAGACGATCATCTTTAATAGAGCATCAGACGAATATTTCAATGCCTAAACGAACAACAAATCGAAGAATCAGAGCGAGAGCGACTATTTGAGAGCTCTGATGTAACATATATGAATATAGTATATATATATATAGCTAATCTTGACTTTTTATCTCATTTATCACTTGCCGTATATATATGGTGCATACCCATATAAAGACAACAAAATCATTGTTATATAGATATATATAGATATATAGAACTGTATCAGTGTATATTATTGAAACCTTGAAACTACAGTGAAGTCTCGGCTAGCAAACACAATTCGTTGCATCTTGTTCGTTAAGCGAAACGTTCGTTAAACTAGGTTCCACTGTATATTCAAACTTGCTCAATCCGCAACTTAGTTTTTACTATGCAGTATTTGCACTTTCAAAGCAATAATAAAGAATATAAATAAAAAAAACCTTTCATAATAAATCATAAAAAAAAAAAATAAAATAAAAGAAAATGAAAGAAAACTTTAGTTGAAAAGTGAAAACTTTGTTGACTCGTGCATTGCGTGCAGTGCATAGTTAAAAGCCATATATGGCTTAATGGCTACACACGCACACACTCACACACACACACACACGCACACGCACACGCACATGTGATATACCTATCTAAAACAGCCAATGACGACAGCAATAGGCATGAGGTTAAGGATAAGGATAATAATAAGTGACTAAGTAAGTGAACAGGGCAACAGATAACGATAACGTAAATAATGACCAAGGAGTCACAAAAAAAAAAGAGAGAGAGAGAGAGGGAGAGGGAAAAAAACTGTAGAGCAGAGGGAAAACGTGCTCGATATGCCATAACCGCACAACGCTCTCGGCGTGGGTGGAAAGACACTGCACACACACACACACACACACATACACACTCAGGGCTCGCAAAAAAGGAGGCGAAAAAATTGAATTGAACATTTCCGGGCCGACGCTGATGGCAGCCATGCGGGCAAGGACAATGCGACAGGAGCGGACAGCTACGAACATAGCCCATTGGCATGTCCATGACTGACCCATTCAATTAAGCATGAAAAAAAAGTGAGCTGCTGGACGCGTTCCTCGTGCGTGGGCGACACGTGGAATGGCCAGCCTACGTGCCATGGAACCCGGAGTCAGTTCAGTTCACAAAAAAAAAAATAAAAAAAGAGAAGTCGAAGAGAGCAAAGGGACATCATATGCGAAAACGAATAACAGCACTTAAGGAGCCAGCGACGGACGCTGCCCGCAACAAAACACGCATCACTTGTCACACATACTTAGCAGCAGAGGCCGATTGGGGCGGGGGGCGGTGGGTGAGAGCTATACCAATAACGCGCTCAAAAGGACTCACTTATTGTCATGTCCTGGTGTTGTTATTGAGGTGTAATACAATTTTTTCCATGATACCCATAACAATGACAAAAAAGGAAAAAAAAAAAAAAAACGATAACGAAAACGAAATAGAAATAGAAATAAAATGAAAACGCCATGCCGACGCAATCAGAAAGGATAACGAGCCGTCGCCATCATCGTCGTCCTGGTCACATATGGCGGCATTAGTTTTAGCAACAATAGCAAACTGAACAATTGGTGAATGGACGGGATGGTTCCCCGTTGGCGTCCGGCATTGCATAAACTTGCAATTGAGCCAATTTGTAAAGTGCGGCAAGCCCATTAACGAGCTGGACACAGGACAATGCCCACTGCTGCTGCCAATCGAACGTCAGCACCTGCGTCATAAGGCGACAACGACGAGGACGAGGACGAGGACGACGACGACCCAAAGAGCAGCCAAGTTTTAGGACTGTGTGACAGAGCGGTTGGGGCATTCGTAAAACTTTTCGGTGCATAGTCCTTTTTATTTTGTTTTTGGGTATTGCGAGAGAGGTTTACTACTTTGCATTACAAGCGCCCGCAGTTCAAATTAAAATAAAGTTCTTTCTGCTGGGCGATGCTGGATGGGGCCGAGTTTCGAGTCGGCTTCGTTTTTTGTTTTATTTTAAATTTTTTTTTATTTATTTGCATTTTTTTTTTTTTTGTGTTAAATAAATCTAAAACTCGCACATTTCTCAAAAGCCTCAGCTCCATTCGCTGATGTGCACAAAGCGCGCAGGATATGGCAAAATGGCAGGACGCCAGGATGCGAGCCGGCCACACTTGGGCAACGCAATTTTATTTTGCATTTACATGCCCACATGCATTATGCATATATTTGTCTCATGTGTGTGTGTGTGTACGGTTGATCCTTTATCCGATAGTATACCCTAACTGAATCCTTTACAATTTAGCAACGCGCGAGACTAGCAACGAAAACTCAGCTGCGAGTTGTTCGATTGGCTCTAGTCTTAAAAGAAAGATTTCTTCTAGAATACACATTTCCAGTAAGTCATAAATTATATATATACACTTGCATACAGAAGAAAATAAATATATATAAAGAAAAAGAAATATTAAAAATTATTCTCGTATATATGAACATGTGCAAATATATATCCATTAATTACGAACAATATTTCCACTATAAAGTTTTTTATTGTTTTTTCATTTTAGAAATCAATCATTTTATTTATGAATTCAACATTTTCATAAATATTTTTTAAATAAATATATCTTAAATATATCTTATATATAAATAAGTGTATAAATATATTTTCATAATATAATAAAAAAAAAAAACTTTTGATTAGTTTTCATATTAGATTAAACATAGCGAAAAGAAACGAAAATAAAAATATAAAAATAAAATAAAATAAATAAAATAATAATAAAAAAAAAAAAATATATATATATATATATATATATATATATATATAAACAATATTTAAATATAAGCAAATAAATTTAAAAAATAATAATGTTCAACTGGCAAATAAAAGTACATTTTTATTGGAACAAAATCTCAATTTTACTTAATTATTATATAAAGAAATAAAAGCAACCTAAAAATATATATTGATAAAAGAATATCTCTAAGTATTTTTTTCTTTAAATTTTCTTTTTATTTATTTTATTATTATTACTATTATTTTTTTTTATAATCAGTATTTTGTATATTTATATATTATAAAAATATTAAATTTTAATATTATTATAAAATATATTATTAAAAAATATTAAAAATGAAATATATTAAATGTGATATCCAATATTCATTTGTTTATTTTTCTTTATTTTTTTATTTAAAAGCAATTTCTTTTAATATTTACATATATCTATATACACATATGTCTAGAAATTTATATTTATTTGCACAAATAGTTCCATTTTTTATAAAAAACATTTTTAGTTTTGATAATTTGGTATATATTTCCTATGAATTTGAAGCGACTTTTAAAAAAAGGCAAAAAAAAAATAGTTTTGAGCTTAATAATAATTAATAAAAAAGTTTATATAACTAAAAGACATATATATAAATATATAAATATATAAATATATAAATATATAAATATATAAATATATAAATATATAAATATATAAATATATAAATATATAAATATATATTCTTGATAACTTATATTGACTATAAATATTAATTTATGCAGTGCTAATAAACAGCCCAAATCGACTTGCCATGAATTAGGCAATTCATTTCTGCCTTTATCTACAGCTTTAACTTTATAGAATTTCTGTCGCCCTTACAGTAGAGTATTTACATTTCGATCAAGGGAAATGCAAACAAGAAACAGCTCTTTCGTGTTTCTTGCATGATTTTTTAGTGTTCGCTTCTGTTCGGTGCTCTCGCCCTGCCCCTCAGTGCTCTGTCTCGCTCTCAACTTTTTTTTTTTTTTGTTTTTGTGAAAGACTTTGAAACAAGGCAAGCAAGCAGGCAGGCAACAACAACAACAACAACAAAAAAGGCGAGTATAAAGTATGCAAAAAGTAAAACAAAAAGCTTTGGACACAAAGGATGCTACAATAATATCCTTAAGCTACAAATGCAACATGAATTTGTCTTTGCTCCGACCCGAGAGACACGAGCGCACGGTCTTTCACTCCGGCTGTCCAGTCCCGCCCACAACGAACGCCCACTTAGCCCGCACTCAACTTAACTTTGTTTTTGCTCTGTCTTCGAGTTGCCTTGGCAAAACAAAAAAAAAGGCAAAAAAAAAAAAAAAGATATGTATATACATATATATAAATAAAGGATACTCGAACTTTACAAATGCATACACATTAGAGAGCCAAGCCAAGAGTGTGTGTGCCTGTGTGTGTGTGTAGTAATCTTATGCGTATCATGTGAACTCCACATATGCCTGGCTGCTGCTGCTGCTGCTGTTGTCCTACAGCTAGTCCTTTAATCCTTTTTGCTACTTTTGCTTCGACACTTATTTTAATTTATTTCATTTCATTTATGTATGCTACAAATGTCCTTTGTGCTCTCGCCCTCTCTCTCTCTCTCTCTCTCTCTCTCTCTCTCTGTCCCTCTCTCTCTCGCTCTCTTACACTTTAAATGTCTGCTTCTGCTGTGTGTGTAATTAAATAAAAACGTATTTCAGGCGACTTTAAACATATATATATACATATATATTATATTTATATGTATAGATATGTCTCTCTCTCTCTCCTTCTTTCTTTCTTCCTACTCTTGGTTCCCGCTGCCTGCAAATATTTTGCAAGCTTTTATTTTAATTGCACATTGAAATTAATGCCAAAGCTTTCAGCCAAAGAAAAAGAGAATTTCTAGTCAACAAAGAAGAAATGTCCTCCAACCCAAAGTTCACTTGCCTTAACAAGTATTCGAACTAACTTCTAAATGCTTGCACACATACATACATACATACACATATATATGTGCTTTATCTAGATGACAACACACACTCATAGATAATTTCTTTGAGAGAGCATTATTTTCAAGAGTTATTCGTGAAATTATCTCTACGGGTCTGGTAGCTGCAGAGGGGAAAGGACGTCACTCTAAGCGACATGTCGAATTGCATTTGCTGTTTACCCAATAAGAAATCTCATCATGCTTCAAGCTGTATCCCTAGATATCTGCTCTGAGCATTGTCCTTTGCATCCTTGGTATCTCGGGAATACGCTGTAGCAGATATAATTGTTTTTATACCCTGAACCCATTGAAAATGGGTTGAATGTAACAGGCAGAAGGAGACGTCGCAGACCCCATAAAGTATATATATTCTTGATCAGCATACAAAAATAAGTTGATCTAGCCCTGTCCGTCTGTCTGTCCGACCGTCTGTCTGCCGGTCCGTCTGTCCGTCCGTATGAACGTCGAGATTTCGGAGACTGCAAAAGCTAGAGAGCTAAAATTGTATATGGATAAGCATATTTTGTAATTTTTAGATTTTGGGTGCCACGCCCCCTCGCCACCAATATGCAAAAAACGCATTTCAAATTCGAGAGATATATCTAAATATATAAATCTGAAGTCTCTAGCTCAAACAGTGTAGAAGTTATGCCCAAAAAACGTAAAAAATGGAAACGATTTTTAATCGATAATTTGGAAATGGGATGGGTTATCTAAAAAACAAACTCGTACTGCGTACTAACATACGAGTATTCATGTAAAATTTCAGCTCTCTAGTTCTTGTTGTTTCCGAAATCTCGACGTTCATACGGACTAGATCAACGTATTTTTTTTTATGCTAATCAAGAATGGGATCTGATCTTTATAGGGTCTGCGACGTCTCCTTCTGCGTGTTACATACATTTTCACAAAACCATTATACCCTGAATTCTCATTTTCAATGGGTTCAGGGTATAAAAAAAAAGATATTATTAAACTAGAAGCCGGTTACAATGACGCTCAAATGTGAGAAGTACGCTAATACCTGGAACACTTTATAAACATAATATATTATATTATAATGCTGTATGGTGACCGGAATTTTCGCCGCAATAACAGTACGAACGCTATAAGCAGAGTCGTTATAACTGCATTCCACTATACATTTGCCTACAAAAACTTACTCGTTGAGTCTTAAAATATGAACATGTATTATAAAGTAAATTGAGTTTAATATATATGCATGTAATGGAAGTAGAAGCCATTAACCTTCACATAAAATATGATAAAGATGATAAAGATATATCTTTCCCTAGGCTGGATCTCTTGAGCTTCAGAACAGAATTTTCAAAAAATTTCTTTTTCTCTTTATTTTCTACTTGCATGCTCAGACCTAGCTCCATAGCTAAAGAGCAGAATCTATAGATCCTAGACATATTTTAAATATTTACTCTATCTACAAACATTCCTAACTTAATGATAATAAAAATAAGCAAAAATAAATAGATGAAGCAAATTAAGTAAGCAATCATCAAGAACCTTTAAAAAGATGTATTCATGATTAATCTAAGCATCATAAACATATTTCAAAACAAAGATTCATTGCAATTCTCAAGCTTTCATTGGCTGTCCATTTATTAAGAAGCGTTCTATAAAACACAAAAATAACATTAAAATGAAAAGACTACAAATTGGCCTTTTCTAAGGAATTTTGTTGATTGAAATCGTCTCGTACACCCCGCACAATGTACGCGCGACTTCTAAAGCTAGAATTGAGCCTACTTATGAAGGGTTACCCCGGGACAAGAACATATTAGATCGGATTTGTGAATGTGTAGTCGCCCATAGTGCCGGACAGGTCAGCTGTGACGGTGCCGAATTGAATTTGCTCCGGATTAATCATTTGGCCGACATTATCATGGGATGGTTCAGCCTTATAGAGCAATTGGTCGGCATAGATGTCCTGGCCGTTGCACATCGGTTGGACCTTGTTGTAAACATGTTCCTGATCGCTTGCGATCGGAGCTTCAGTGTTCATGGGCTGATCGTTTGCCACGGTTTTAGCTTTGTCTTGATTGCGACCCAATAGATCCCAATAGGAGACATTGGGTTGAAAGACGGGCTTATATTTGGATGGCTCCGGCCCCTTGACCACCTTGGGAAGAATTACCTTGGGCACTGGCCGCACATAGTAACCATCGCCAGTTGCTCCATTAATCACGCGCAATTGCGACAGGCGACTTGTCAAATGAGTGTCATGATTAGCTATAGGGAGAGATATTAGAGAGATATTAATGAGATATTAGATAGATATTAGAGATATATTAGAGAGATACTGAAGAGAAATTTAATATATATTAGAGAGATATTAAAGATATATTAGAGAAATATTGGAGAGATATTAGAAATATATAGGATATATAGAGAGATGTTTGAGAGATATTAGAGGCGTATTAGAGATATATTAGAGAGATATTAGAGATTTATTAGATCATTAAAATGAGAAATTAGAGAGGTATAAGAGATATATTAGAGGAATTTTTAGAGATCTTAGAAAGATACTAGAGATAATTTGGAAATATAGTAGTGAGATATTAGAGAGATATTAGAGGGGTATTAGAGAGATATTAGAATGATATTAGAGAGATATTAGTGAGATATTAGAGATTATTTAGATCATTAGAATGTGCCTTGCTTTCGAACTTACCTATGAAATGCTGTTGCTCGCGCAGCTCACGCTCTGGCATTTCCATGGGTGTTGGGGTCTCATATAGAGTTTGTGTTTTGAAAATGATCTGTTCGCCCAGCAGCTGGCGCGAGCGAGTGGACAACGCACGCTTGCCTGTCAAGATGTGCTCAAAGCCAGGTGGAGCTGGCGCTGCGGATAGACGAAATAGAGCTTGAGCTTGAGTGGGAGATATCTCGATTAGATTACTTACGCAGTGGATTACTTGGATCTAGGTAGCGGCGATTGCGATCCAATGGCTCCCACACCTGGCGCGACCCCGAAATTGGCTGCCATTGATAGAGATCGTAGCGAGATTTTGAGTATAATACCTGACAACGGGCACGAGCACGTGGCGAGATGCAAGCACGTCGCGCCTCATCATCCATATAGGGATCGGGTATTTCATAGCTGTATTGCGGCATTAGCAACGGCTCCTCGGGAATGTTAGGCATTGAGGGTCTGTAGTGCTGCTGGTGTTCCCAGTAGGCCTGATATTGCGGCTGCTGAGCCATTTTCTGTTCAAAGCTTATCGGACCCGGCATGCGCATGGGTGTATAGTACGTGGACATCATGCGCTTGTCGGGCTGACCATAGTTGCCGCTGTAGCCATTGAGCATGGGCTTCATCATGGGCCGGCAGCCGCCACGTGGTTGATAATTGATTGGCGCCGGGCAGCGTGGATGCATCATTCCCTGGTTATACGTACAGTTTGGACGCGGGCGAAATTCATGATGATGGCGTCGTGGACGAAAATTGCCGCCCTGACTCGACGATCGGTTGTGATGACGATGTTCCATATACGGTGCCGGCTGACGTGGCCAGATATTGCGAAATGCACGACGAAACTCATTGGGGCCGGGCCCGGGCCCGGGGCCGGGACCCATGGCCACGCGGTTATGCGGACAAAAGGAAGCTCTTGGTCCGACTGGTCCTGATGGCCCCACTGGCCCCACTGGCCCCACTGGCCCGTTTGTTCCAGATGGTTCCACTGGCCCGTTTGTGCCTGTTGGCCCTACTGGGCCACTTGGACCTGTTGGTCCAACTGGTCCCTTTGGCTGGAACGACGGCATTGTCGCGTTACTGCCCTTGGCCTGTTCAGCATTAGGCAGAGCAGCTTTTTTTGGCATGGCAGCTGGTTTAGCCTTTGGCGGTGATTTTGGTGGCGTCTTTTTGGCAGTCGGTGCCGGTGCAGCTGCGCGTCCAGGGGAGCGTGGTTTTGCGGCTGAGCGTGCGGCTGAGCGTACGGGTGATGTAACGGGTGCTGGACCGGGCGTAGCTGCTGGTGTGGGTACGGGTGTGGGAGCTGGTGTTGGTGCAGGTGCGGGTTTGGTTTTGGGTGGTGTTCTAGCGTTGGGTGTTGGTGTAGGCGCCTTGCCCTTGCCCTTTGAGTGTGGTTGACGGGCTAGCATCTTTAAAGGTGGTGGCGGTGGCCGTATAGCGCACGGCAAACGCAGCGGCTCATCGATAATGCCAGTGGCCACCACAGAAGCCCACGAACTAGAGCATCTAGATGTCATCGTTCTTACGGTTAGCTATTCAACAAGTCGAGCGTAAGTTGCGGCTGTGTCCACAGTCATTCAGTTTCCTGGGTTGGGTTGGGGCTGCAATCTCACCCTCCGGCGGCTCCTCAAGACCCGACCACGAGTCCTTGTCAAATGATGTGTTTCGGGTCAATTGGTTAGCACGAAATTGTGACAAACTATGTTCGAAATGTAATATAGAAATTTTGGGGTATTGACGGGTATTATCAAGGCCAATTGGATTTATAAAAGAAATTTGTTTTTACTATCTAGTCTACTTTGCTCATGGCTTAATTTGAACTAATAAAAAAAAAAAATTATAAAAAAAAGAAGAAAATTTCCGCTCTATAAAAAATGAAAGGCTCGCACGCAAGTCAAAAATCGAATCGTAGCATCCAACATTTGACAAAAACTTGCTTAAGGTTGCCAAATCGTAATAGATTATTTCTTGTATTTGCTGATGATGCGTTGTGTGCCTTGACAATTTTAGCGAATTTCTATTTGTTTTTAATTGAATTTCAACTTGATCTACATAGATAATTTATAACGAATTGAATAAAAACGATACAAAAAGAAAAATGAAAAAAAAAAAAAAAATTGAAACTATTGAAATTTCAATACTTGAGCTACTCTATCTCTACTTAATTATGAATTCAAATTCTTTTATTCCGCTGCAAACGAAAGCTTTGACAAAAAAAAAATTATTTACTATAAGCTTCACTGTTTTCTACGAATATACAAAACTGAGTGAACTTCAAAGCAACGCCTGCTATGCAAAACGTCAAAGCGCCATCTGTCGCAAATTTAACAAAGTAAGCGGAATGTCAATTCAACAAACGAAAAAGCTGCATGGGTACGCGCAGAGAAGGTAAACCAAATGGAACTTTCCAGAAAGCTTAAGCCAAAAGCTTACCAAACGCATTTCACTGTCATAGCGACAATGCAGAATAATAATAAAAATATTTTAAATAAAAATAATTCGAAATTAAAAATAATAATAGATAAAAATAATAATATTTATTTAATAATATTTACTTTCAATATTTATTTATTAATAATAATACAAAATAATATAAATAATATTCAAACATATTACACTTGACTCTTATATTTGAAACTCTAAAATAAGTAAATATTTATCTAGCGTAAAGTAAATACGATTGGTATTCTAAGTATTTATTTTTGGTATTATGAAGTCAAAGCTAAATAATGACGGACTGTCAAATACAATAATAAACACAGAAATTATTCAATACTAATTTAAATGTACATACATAAGTAAATTGGAATATTTCTAAAGCGATTTACATATTTGTAATATTAGATAGGCTAAAACTATTTGATAATCAAATACATACATTGCGAACTAGATGAATACATGTAAGCCATTTACGCTAAGAAGAGTATAAATATTTATGCATATACATACATACAATATAACGCTTGCGTATGAACGTATCAAAATCAATGCCAAAATCAAAAGAAACTGATAAAGCAATGCAATATAATAATAATAAATCCCTGTTCAATTGCTCTCAATAAAGATAGTCCCGTTATCTGTCCAGTCCCAATTGACAAAAGCGAAATGTCAGCAACGGCAGCAGACAGGCAGGTAGGCAGACAGATATCAAGTGTTGCAAATTGCAATGGATACAAGGTGTGTGTGCGTGTGTTGGTAAACGCCGCAATGCAGCTAGCGTTCAGCTGTTTACAATTCGCCGCAGCAGCGTAACGTTATCCAACACCATACAAACTATTGACATACAACGATATACGCACAGACACACACACACACACGCGCGCACGCACGCAACTGTCAGCATACCTATAAACAAGCGCACACTTTCTTTCAATATCAAAAAGTAGACAAAATATTTGAGGGCTGCTGCTGAAGTTGTCAAACGATACTCTACAAAAAAAAAAAAAAAACGAAACAGTTAATATCCACCTGACTCAAGAAATCTCAATCGCAAGCAATAAGCAACCAGCAAAGGCGCTGCGACTTCGACGGCTGCAAAAGTTCGAAAGAAATTCCACGAAAATAACAATAGTTTTTTGCCAAGAGAAATAGACCCACACACACACGCACACACACACACACACACACGTGCGTATATTTATCTGTGTGTGCATGTTGCGCACGCACATAAAGGCAACAGCTGGTCGCAATATTGTAAACATTAAAATTCAACAATCGCGAATCCCAATTTGACGAGATTTCATTAGCTTAGTTTTTTTTTTATTATTATATATTTTTTATAATACTCATATGTGTGCGCGCGTGTGTATTGGTGCGCCCTAGTCTAATTGCCAAACGCCGTCCACTCCGCACTGGAGACATGCTGATCCAGTGAGGCGTCATCATCATTATCATCAGCAGCAGCAGCATCGTCATCACCGCCATTATCGTCATCATCGTCATCATCGCTATCATCACATTGAGTTTAGCTTAAGGTCCGCGTGGGGTCCAGTGGATTAGCGCGCTCGTCACGTTTGCTGATAAGCCAATACGCTATCATCTTCAATATGTCCGCAACCGTTTCGCCCAGTGAGAAGAACCTGTTGCGCGGCCTGAATAAGCTGCGCTCCCAGGGCAAGCTCACCGATGTGACACTGATTGTGGAGGATCATCGCTTCAAGGTGAGAGTTGCAATGATTTAATATACTACATACTACATATATGTATGTATATCTCCGTCTCCCATCCAGGCCCATCGCGTCGTTCTGGCGGCCAGCAGTGATTACTTTTGCGCCATGTTTGCGGACTGTGCCATGATCGAGTCGCGCAAGGAGGAGATCACACTGTATGGCGTCACGGCCCGTGCCATGGGCCGCATCATAGTCTTTATATACACATCACTGCTGGAGCTGAATGTCGACAATGTGGAGGAGACACTTGCAGCGGCCACCCATGTTCAGGTGAAGGAGGTGATCGAACGCTGCACGGTCTTCCTAGAGCAAAAGATCAGCATGGACAATTGCCTGGCCATTGCCAGCATGGCCGAGATCTATGGCCAAGTGGCGCTGGCGGAGCGCGCCTTTCGCTATATCTGTGCACACTTCAAGGAGTTTGCAGCCAGCAGCGATTTCAAGGATGTCAAGCTGGAGCAGCTGCACTATATACTCTCCAGCAATTATCCGATTGATGTCAGCGAGCCGGAGTTGGTGCGTCTGCTATGTCGCTACGGCCACGAATTGCAGCTGAAGGATGCAGCATTGCTGGAGCTCTTGCGTCTCATCAAATGGCAATATATCAGCTGCGAGGAACTGAAGGCGCTACGTCATTGCAACTACTCGCTGGTCGAGGAGTATCTGGCCACAATGCAGAAGAACAGCGCCGGCGCTGAGGCAACCATCTCGGATCCAACCCTCGATCTCTGCCTGCAACAGGGCCAGGGACCGACAAATATGCGCGGCATGGAACTGAGTCTACTCAAAATCGGCGGCTTTGAGTGGAAGGGTCTGACCAATGAGATTATGTGCTTCTCGCCAACCAAAATGAAGTGGTACGAGCTGACCTCCATACCGCACATTGATCAATGTGAGCAGCCATCCATACAGCGGTAGATTATCCTGATGATTCACACTCATTCCCATCTCTGTCTCTCTCTCTCTCTCTCTCTCTCTTCCCAGGTAATTTCGGCACAGCCGTGCTCAACAACGAGCTCTTCATTGTGGGCGGCGCCTATGATGTTTGCCTGAAGGAGTATATACATCCATTTGGCTTTCGCTACTGTCCACTGCGCGACTCCTGGGTAACCATAGCGCCCATACAGCTGGATCGCTGCCGCTTCTCGCTCAATGCTGTGGGCAAACAGCATCTGTATGCTGTCGGCGGCAGCGTGGAATACGATGACAACTCCGAGGAGGCACTGCGTCGCATGTCCAATGTGGAGCGCTACGACATTGTCAGCAACACATGGACCTACATGCCCAGCCTACAGGAGAATCGTAGTCAACATGCTGGCGTCGTCGTTGGCAACAAGCTCTACATATCAGGTAAGAGTCGGAGAAAGAAAATATGTTTTATAACCGGCGTCACATCTGGAATCTAAATGCTGTCTACTTTCTACTTTCATCATAGGTGGCATACACCTGGCCAATATACTGTCGAGCACCTGGTGCTTCGATACGACTACCGAACGCTGGCAGGAGCTGGCCCCGATGCCCACGCCCTGCTGTGATCATGTCCTGGTGGCCATCGACAATCGCATCTATGCGTGCGGCGGCTGGCATGAGACGCTGCGCGAATCCCGTGTGCTGGTTGAGCACATCTATGCCTACGATATCCAGAGCAATACATGGAGTGTGGAAACTAAAATACCCGCACCCAAATTCTACTCCGGCGTGACCTCAATGCGTCGCACCATCTTCTTTGTGGGTGGCCTGGACTCGACCGAGTCCATAGATCGTGCCAGCTCAGAGACCATGGCCTATGATCTGGACACTGGCAATTGGTGGCATCGCAAGGACTCATGGGATACGCCCAACGATGTCTGGGAATCCACATGCGTGGCCATCTATGTGCCCAGCTTTGACTCCTAGCGGCGCGTCCCCCAACGCGCCTCCATTGACGAATTTACACGACAACTAATCGCATAATATGCAATGCATCTATGTCTATGATTAGTTGGACACACACACACACATACATGTATACATATATATATATAAATATATATATATATACATGGTATGCATATACATATTTATAAACAGGGAGAGAGATAGAAAGCCCTTAAAAACCACGCTTGTGTTTGTGAACGCATATTATAAAGCTGTACAGAAATGAATTGTGCCAAGCAAGGCCACAAAAAACATTTGTTAATAGCAGGTCAACGTTCGAATATTTAACTACTTTAGACAAATATTTAGAAAACGATTTATAAATAATAATAAAAAAAAAGGAAATACACTTTTTGTTAAAAAAAAAAACTAAAGCCAACTTGAAGTTATCTATGTATATAGCAAAATTGGTTGGATGGTCTGAGAGAGAAATTATGGCCAGCTCTGAAGGCGTTAAATATATCATTAAATCAATATATAATCTTAAAAAAATAATTATTTATATAAATATATATAATTATAATTAAATTAATATATATATATAACTATATAAAATATATATATTTATGTAAATATCCATAGTAGGTAATGAAACAATTTTGTTTTTCAGTTCATAAGAGCGCGACATACACATACATCATATATATATATATATATATATATATATATATATATATATATATATATATATATATATATATATATATATATAGTGTTTTTTTTTATTTTCACATTTACATAAATTAGATATTCTTAGGAACAATTTCAAATTGCCAAATATTGCAGCTATTTTGACTATTGCTTAAAAAGTAAAAACAAATTCGCTTTTACTCAAAATTTCGTTGTGAGCTTGAGTTGAGTTTAATAATTATTGATGAGTATAAATTAAATGAAATAATTTGTTTATAGCCCGAGGTGAACAAATCTTGACGAGACAATTTACATATATATATATAAATAATTTTTTTTGGTAAAACTTTATGTTTTTCGCCCACACAGATACATATATAAATGGTCTAAAATGGACTAAAATGACTTTCACAGTAAATACAATATGCGTAGCAATAAAATCTTAAATTGCTAGAAACAAGAAACATGGCTAAAACCTAGACACTCTAAAACATATATGTAAATATATATATAAATATAAAGACAGCTAATTAGATCCGTTCTAGTAGCAAAGTCAAACACAAAAGACATAGGAAATAGACTAAACTTAAGCACAGTTACGATTACAGTTACGTGTTACAATTAGCGTTTAAAATAAAGTATGCATTAAATGTAAACAAATACAGTTGGAAGTACAGAGCTATTAATTATTAATGATTTAGATGGCTTGGAGTCCACACGAACGAAGCTATGCATTGTGATGCGGTGCTATGAACACCCAGCCATCGTTCTCCACGCCATCGCCTCCGGCAATGTTGCCGGCCAGCTCCTGGCTGTTGCTGCTGCTGCTGCTGCTGACAACGGCTGGCGCTGGCTGACGCTGATGATTGGCTGCGAGTCGATTGCCAGGCAGCTTCTCCCACTGCTGCTGCAGATTATTGTAGAGGCTTTGCAGGCCCTCCTGTTAAAAAAAAAAACAGAAACCGTATTATAAGGAAGTCTCTACTGAGTGCTGCAAGTTTGTAATGCGTACCTTGTCTTTGATTTTGCGTAATAGCTCCTGCTTCTGCTTGCGCTCATTGGGATCCATTTGCAGTATGAGCTTGTCCTTGAAGTCCTGCGCATAGTACAGGTTCGTATCGACTCTCAGATACTCCCTGGCCATGTGCCGATGAGCGCGATAGATTGCCTGCGATTCGGCATTGTTCGGTATGGGTGGCTCTGGTTGCAGTTCGGGATCTAGTATCTCGGCCAATGACTGTTCCGTAAAGCCACAGCCAGCATCCACATCCCCATCCACATCCTCATCCACATCCCCATCAGCATCAGCATCAACATTTGCATCAGCAACCGACTCAGCATCGATACTCGCATCGATGCTGTCATTCGAATGGGCTGCTTGGCCAAGCAGTCCATTGGATGAATAGATTTCATTGTTATTAGAACTATTATTATTAATATTACTATGATTACTATTATTATTATTGTTATTATTATTATTATTATTGTTTGTGAGGTCTGTGGGGTTGTTGCTACCGCCGCTGCTGGTCATGATAACCGGCTTTGTGTCCGTCACTGTCAAGCGTTCACGGCCATCACTCTTAGCTGTAAAGAAGAGAATATTTTAGATAGAATTTATCAGCAACAAAGATATACATATGTATATATATGGTGAGACTTTCGTACTATAAATGATCCAGCAACTGTGCAGATCGTTCGTCTGTTTGGTGGTGATCAAGGCGCGCGTATCGCACATGTTGAACGGATTCAAGTTAGCTTCGATTATATCAAAATTGAATGGATATCGATAGCGCTCTCTCTCTCTCTCTCTCTCTCTCTCTCTCTCTCACACTCTGTCGCTCTATATGCACAGCTTGAGCATTTTATTGTAATTGAAGAGTTTTGTCTAACACATGCAAATATTTCCAGATTCGTAACAAATCCTGTTAGCCAACTCTCTCTCGCTCTCTCTCTCTCTCTCTCTCTCTCTCTCTCTTTCTTTCTGCTTCTCTATCTTTTTCAGCTATGCTCTCTCATGCTCTGCCTTTGATGATGACGTATTTTTCCACTCAGCGCTTTTCTTGGTAAAATTGAAAAATCAAAAATCAAAGTAAAAACCACAGACACACATCAGGCAAAAACATTTTCAAGTGAATTTTTCGCTGTCCCTCTCTCTCACTCTCTCTCTCTCTCTCTTTCTCTTTCTAGCTGTGTGTGTGCGTGTGTTTTTCTAGGTTTGTATATTGTTTATTTGTTGTTGCTCTGCTTTGCTTTGCTTTGCTTTGCGCTTTTCTTAGTAATTTCACAGATTTTCATAATATTTTAGCTTTAGCTCTGGCCAAAACCCGTCTACCCCCAACCCCTTTGGGGCCAATGGGGCGTATGATTTATGCGGCGTATTTAGTCAAAACGTGCCGGCGTTGACAACAATTTGACGATTCTTTGGAACGTTGCACGCTGCACGAATTTGCAGTAATAACATTACGGCCCACACAAGACAGCACGGTGCCCAAACGTCGACTGAGCGCACACGGTCAACACAATTCGCTCGATACTGCTCGACAAACGACGCCGCAGCAGCAGCAGCTGGCTGGCTGGCTGGCTGACACACACACACACACACACGTAGCCAGGAGAGTCAAGTGAAAAAAAAGAAAAAGCAGCTATGCATGTATCATCGTCTAGCTACATATATAAATGCCCGACTCCTGCTTACATTAAAACATGGCCATATCGAGCAGATGAGCATTTGCTGCTCGAACCACTCACGGGGTGAATAATGCGACTGGCATGTGGTTGGGAAATCTCCGCGGCGATAAATGCCAACGGCAACGCCCCAACACCACCATCAGCACCACCAGCCGCCATCAGCCATCAGTCTACACACCCACAACCACAGCCGCCTGCTCAATCGCCATGATTCTGCTCAATAGCAGAATGCCGTGACCCAACATTAAATTATTTAGGGGGAGAGAGGGGGCAGAGTGAGAGATCGCTAGATCTTTGAGGATGTCATGATCCCATCCCAAGCAAGCAAAAAGATTCATCTTGAACGATCGCTTGCTCGTGATGATATCGTCCCCGTGCCCATTAGAATGAAAATGTTTGCTTTTTTGCTCGCTCTTCAAGCATTTATTGATGCATACATATATTTATATATATATATATGTATATATAGACAGCATATATGTATCTTTATACATCTGCTCTATATGTGTATAGACTCGAAATAAAAGTGATGACTCACTGGTCAATATGGTTGACTGCCGCGGGTTGGCCAAGAGCAGTGCCTGGCTGGGGCAGTGGGGCAGGCTTCGGCGGCTGTCCGACTGTCAGCCGCGCGTCATGTACGTATCTCTCTCTCTCTCTCTCTCTATATGTGTGTGTTATTTTGGCATGCCGCAAGCATTAGTTGTTTTTATTTTAATTCTCATTTTGTTGTTGCTAGTTTTCTGGCAAAGAAGGCGACTGTGGTGACGGTGCATGTCAGGGCTATAAATCTGGCCGAAATTGCCAGCCAGCTAGCCAGCCAGCCAGCCAGTCAGTCAGCCAGGCTGCCTAGCTAGCTAGCTAGATAAAGCTAGCCAGGCTAGCCAGCCAGCTAGCTAGCCAATCCACACACACACACACAATACAATAATTGTGCAAAATGTGCAGCAATGACTAAAGCATTAAATACTCTATTTGAAATGGGGCATATTGAATTGGCTAATAATTGAGATTTATATTTAACAATGTTGCTAATTATTGTTAATAATTAAATTGTTGTTAAAAGGCCTGAGAGCTATTAAAATAAAGGATCATTTTGTATATGAGATATTGCCTGACTTGGGGTGACAGTTGTTAGAGAGCAATGCCTGGCTAGAAAATACCCTAACTTCTAATTATTTATAGCTGCCAAGAGAAAAAAAACTTCTCTAGGGAATATTGTCTGACTAGGAAATGCCCTTATTACCTAATGGAGGATTTAGTAGGGAGTGCCTGACTAGAAGCTACCCTACTGCCTGCTTTTTATTGCCTTTCTAAATATGATATTTTAGCTTTGATCTAATTTGGGGCCTTAGACCGCTGAGAACGTTTGAAATGATGATAATGAAGGGATACATGCAAGATACATAGAAGAATTGAATGAAGCAAATATAGAAATATAAATATAATTTTACACTTGCAAAATGCTGCTCAAATTTTAAATGAATTAATTTAATATATTATAATAATATAATTTAGTTCATATATAAACATAATTCTTTGTGACAAATTTCAATTAAGAGAATTACTTTTCAAGCTATTCAGGTAAAATAAAATGTGCCTGACTAGGATATACCCTAACTGCTAATGTATGCCATCTGTTAAGATGGAAAGAGCAAATTGTTCTAGTAGAGAGTATCTGGCTAGCAGATACCCTCTGTTATACTCTAATGTTTTTTTGTTACTATTAATCAAGGTCTAATTAAGACTGGATATATGCAATGAATGTATAAAGATAAAAAAAAAATAATAAAAATAATAAATTATTTTCTAGAAAATTTTTAACTTTCATACATTTCTTATTTAAGTTTTAAACATATTCTTTCATTTAAAAGTCTTCGAGTCTTTAGGGAGCAAATACTATATATGATATATAGAATAAATGTATAAAGAAAATATCAAGAAATAAATTATAAACATATTTTGCTCTTGCTCAAATTTCAAATTCAAATTTCTCTCGCTTTTAATAGTTTCCGAGATTGAAGCACGAATCACTCAAAAGGCACATTAAACATGTGTAAATAGGGTATATTTATTTTGTAGCAACAAATGCAACAGGTAAAGAAATTAAGAAGATAAAGTGAAAAAGGAAAAGATATATATATACATATTACCTACAAATACTTGTTCGATCTTCATGAAATGATATTTATATAGGTACATATACAAATACATAAACATGTATTATCTCAGATTTCAGAGGTATTTAAGTATAATATAAAATATGTATATAATATATACAAAAGCAAGCTAGAATAATTTGCTAGGTATTTCATAGTCAGTCAATTATTCTGTTTTTAAAGAAGAACGTGATTCATATGCATTTAACGATGCTTGCAAGTGGTAGAGAAATGTCAATATTAAGACGAACGAGCACGCCTATAATGCCGAGAGCCGTGCAAAGCCGGGTACAGTGTATATTAGTATATACATTTTACTATATATTAAGTGATATAGCCTATGTACATCATATGTAATATACAGTAAAAAGCATATACATAAGTCGTAATAGAGCATGCTAAAGCAGAAATCTCTGCTCGAGAGTTCCTGACTAAGAGATTCGCTGGGCTGAAGATTCTTAAAAGTTTTCCTATTAAAATTTGTATAATCTCTAATTAATTAACTAGATTGCAAAGAAGTAAATAATAAAATGTTATTTTGCAGTCTTTTAAGATCTGTATGTAATATATAAAAAATTATGTGATTTATCTTTATAAAAATAAATAAATAAATAATAAATAAAAAAATTTGAATATAAAATAAATAAAAAATTAATGAATAAATAAATCAATTTTGACTCATCAAAAACTTTTTATAACTATTAAATTATTACAAAAATTAAATGAAATGAAATCCTCAATTAAATAACTAAATAACATAAATTAAAAATTTTCACTCATCTTAATTTTTTTTATAAATTTAACATTTTACAAAAAATATTGTTCCATTTAAATATTAGTATTATATATTTTGAACTAGATTATTTAAATCATCTTTTTCTAGCCTCAAAAATAGTTTTCATTATCAGCCTGATTTTGTGTAAATATTAAATTTTATAAAAAAAAAAATTGTTCAAGTATTTTTCATTGCACAAAATTTAGTTCATTAAAATAAAGCCCCAATTACTTTATCTGGTGCGGGTATTCTATTAGCCAGCGCATTATTGCATTTGCAATTGAAATTTGGCGTTGGCGAATTTAAGGCTGTGGCTGTGGCTGCCGCTGTTGCTGCATGAGCGCATGGCATATTTATAAAGTTGGCTGCCAGAGACATTGGCAATTGCAAAATGTTTGAAAATGTTTTTACTTTTGCATAATAAAAACAACGCAACGACTAATTAAACAAAAATCGAGCGATTAAAATACGAAAACATTGGGGTTAAAGAGAGATAGCGAACGCATTGTTTACATACGATTAAGTGTTGAGTATATTGTTGTTGTTGTTGCTCGATGTTGCTGTTGCTGTTGTTGTTGTTGTTGTTGATGGTGCGTCATACTAGCGACCCCACACAACAGCTGTCCCATAGCAAGCAAGACTCAAAAGAATGCAAGCTAACAATTCGTTGAGCTATTTGCAACAACTACAATAAATTTACATGCCGCAATCGTGCTCATCCAAAAGAGCGTGCTAATGTGCGTGTGATTCACTCGCACAGACAACCAGACGACAACAACAGCGACGACAGCAACAGCAACAGCAACAGCAACAGCAACAGCAACAGCGAGAGCGACAATGATGACAATAATAGTTGCAATCAGGAACTCACCATGCAAACTGCTGCGGCTGCTCTCGCTGCGATGCAATTCAAAACCATTCTGCAAGAGTTAAGCAATTTATAAATATATATAAAAAATAAAATATATATATATATATATTCAATATAGTCTATACCGCTTCAACGTCCAGAGTAAGTTGTTCCATTGGCCTGCTGGCCATTTGTATCATACCATTGCGTATGGTTTCCAAGCGCTTCGATGCCTCCGCAGATGAGGTCAGATTGAAGCTAGCATTTTGGCTCTCACTGCTGTCCTCCTCGGGTATGGCATCCCAGCGATTGCTGCTGCTCATGTGGAACAGTCCATTATTGTCAAGTTGGCCCGAATTGGTGGGCGTGATTTCTGATGAGGTATATTCGTTGTTGCTGGAGCCAGTGCCCAGATCCGCCGTTTCGTTCTCAGTGGCAGTGCCACGGGCATTGGTGGGCGTTAGCTGTGTGGACGCCAGGCTCATATCACTGGAGCTATAACTTTGGCCATCATATTGAGCGGCCACCGTTCCGTCACTCTCTTTGGTCACAATCTATAAGAGGAAATGTGCATGAGTTTGAATGCTCTTTTGGGTAAGTGTCGGCCCCGATAGCTTACCTGTTGGTTGACAAACTCATACTCTAGCGGCTTATCGGCGCCAACATAGTCTTTGATAATCTCATTCATTACGCCCACAATGTAGTTCATTGATGGCCGATCCTCGGGCGCTGTCTTCCAGCATGCTGTCATAAGTTGCTCAATATTCTTCGGGCAATTGTCCAGCAGCGGTGGTCGCTCGCCTGCAACAGTAAAGACTCGCCATGACGAACATATTTGAAATTAGCCCATTATCGATATTGTCTTACCCTTGTATATCTTCCACTGTATCGTGTAGGCATTGTCAATTCCCTTGAAGGGCTGCTGTCGCGATAGCATCTCCCACAGCACAATTGCCCAGCTAAAGATGTCGCACTTCTCCGTATATTTAGAGCCCTCAAATACCTACGGGAAGACAATTCAAATAAAGTTAAATATAGTCTAAATATGATTATTATTATATTAAATATTGTTAATATGCAATATATGGGAATGTCTGCTTATGAAGACTTTACGCTTGTTTGAAAATATTAAAGTAATATTAAATAAAAAATTATGAATTTTAATTTTTATTTTTACTAATTAATTAAAAGTTAAAATTTTTATTTTTAGGCAATAAAAATATATAAATATATCAATATTTGTTTTTTTGTTTTAAGAATTAAAGTTATCTATATTTGTTGCCTATAAATTCTACATCTTGATTAATAAGTAAATTAATTCAAAATTAAAAATTTTTTTGGCAAAAATAAATATATAAATATGTAAATTTGGATTTTCAATAAATAAATTAATTGTATTTATTAATTCTTATATCTTTTCGAGCTTGCCTTTAATATTCGTTTAATTTAAAATAAAAAAAAAAAAACTTTTTTTAATGTAATTCTTAATAAATTAATAAATAAGCAATGGAAAATAAATGTATATACATTTTTAAATTTTAATTGATATAAATACATTTTCTATTTATTAGATAATTAACAATTAAAATGTTATAAATTTCTATTTTCTCTTTGCCTATTTATTTATTAATTTAATAATAAAATTTCTATTTTCGAATTGCCTATTTAAGCTCAGAGAGCGACAGCATCGTTTTTTTTTTAACGAGCGAAGAGTGAAGACCTTTTAAATAGATTCTTTGAAAATCATTACACGAGCGTCAATCGCATCGCTCGCTCCCTAGACGATATTATGAGAGCATCTCACGAATAGTTCAACTCAAGGCGTTCGCTCAACCGAAGACTAAAACGAAAAGAAACAAAGTCTTTTGCTCTCTCAAGCGCTCTCTCGTTTGAGCTCGCGAATAGAGCGTAAATAATAAAAATGATGAATGAATGAAACTATCATCAGTGAGCTCTGGTTGAAATATAAAATATAAATTTGCTCTTTGCCTATTTATAACTATTGAGAATCAAGTGAAAAGCCTCTGAAATTTATAATATTTTCAAGCTAGTTGCTTGGAAATAGTCAGACAAAGCCTTTACAATGTTTTTAGCTATCAAACATAAAGTTTTCAAAAGCTAATCTTCAAACTACTTTTAAATACAACTTTACATATAAGTAAAGTGCCTATGCCTGTGAAAACTCTTGCCAAAGGAGCAAAGAATATTAATTCCTGCATTTTTGAGTAACAAGATCGCATTCGAATCCAGCTCACCTCGGGCGCCATCCAGGCAGCGCTGCCGCGATTGTTTGTCATCATGGTGGACTTGTCGGCGACGGTGCCAAAGTCGCAGATCTTCAGATTGCGCCCCTTGTTGGTCAGCAGCAGGTTGAGCGGCTTCAGATCCCGATGTATGAGCGGCTTGGGCGTCATGCTATGCAGGTATGCGACACCCTAAAATAAAATGAATGCCGATCTAAGTTGTTTCACCTTCTAGGAGGAATATTCATGCGCTTACCTCTGCAGATTGGCGTGCCCAGCTCATGGCATGGGCCAAACTGTATGCGGGTTTCACTTTGCCGTGCAGGAAATTATGCAAAGATCCGCCCTCGGCATACTCCATAATGAGGTATGTCGCCTGCTGAGCCAAGCAGATGCCGTGCAGGGCAATGATGTTGGGATGCTTGACGCGTGACAGCTGTTTGACTTCCTTCTCAATGTCCTTCTGCTCGGCGCTGGCAAAGAACTCCTTGACTGCGACCAATTGATTGCGCCAGATGGCCTTGCACACAACACCGTACGATCCATGGCCAACTTTCTATGGGCATGGGAAGGGTAAATCACATTCGTTTAGTAAATGTTATGCATTGGCATTAGTTTAACGCTCACCTCGCACAGTTCAATCTCGCTGAAGTCAACAGTGATTGTTTGCAGTGCATCTGGCGACGAGGCGGCCATCACCTGCTGCTACTTCGTTGCTTTTGCTATTCAATATTGCTCCTCCAGTGGCTGGCTGCTGCTGCTGCTTCTGTTGCTGCGAATCTTTGTTGCAATGATGCCCTTTTGCTATTGTTGTTGGATCTGGATTGCAGCCTGCCTTCGCTTATGTCAACCAGCAATGAATCGCGCTGCGCACATCTTCCTAACGGCTAACTGCGTGGCTTGCCGTTGACCTTAACATTACCATTGGCAACCGGAACAAGGAACGTGCACTTGTGTAATTACTTTGCGCTGGAATTGGCCACTTCAGTGCTCTTTTTAACAAATATTTCGCATTTTCTTCGTTTTTGGCCTTTTCGTTTGTCGCTATCTGGCTAGTGGTTGGGACCTCCTGAACAAAAATCATTACTATCGATAGTTGCATTGTATATCGATAGTGCAATATATGTTCAATTGCGCTACGAAATATATTATCCCACAAAACATATCCATTATAATCATAAAACTATTTATTTTAAAATCGCCGTCTCAACGTACCTAAACCTTTTCTGCTTATTCAAAATATTTACAAACATGCCGACATATTGTTTTATTAATAAATTTAATTATAAATTATCTATTTAATTTGTAGTCAGGATTGCTTTTCTAAGAATCTACAATTTAATTACATACATAATCTTTATCCTTCTACATACATCTAATAGAATTGTTATACAAATTCTATTTCCAAATAGACTAACGATTAATATTAATTCAAAAATCATCATTCTCTCATCCCTAAATAAATCGAAATTAAAGAACATCGTTTTCGAATACATCTATTCGAGATTTCAGGCATCGACTTACTCAGCATATCGATATGTTTATCCATCCCTAACTCATACGTTCAAGCGCTCGCTCACCAAGCGGATGCAATTTCGGACAAGAAGAAAAACCATAATTTGTTATTTTTTTTTTACGCTCGTATTACACTGCAAATGCAAACAAATAAGTTAACTGTGCTAAAATCTATACACATTGGTGATAACAAACAAATTCGAATGCCTCAATTACAACAAGTGTGCTGCCTGTGGCCCGCGTGAATCCGAATCGAAAGTGTGCGTGTGTGAAATTTGCTTTTGTAGCAAAAACAAAAAAAAAAGGCGAGTAAAAAAAGTGCGTCTAAATATATGAAAAGAAAAAATTGTGATGGTTGTGTGGGTGGGGGGTGGTTAGGAGAAACAGCAGTAGCCAGCAATAACAACAACAACGCCAGCATTTCCCCACGATTTTGCCAAAGTGTTGGAGGCGACGCCGCCAATTAATGCTCGTGCGGCCGCCTTCGCCTTCGCCGTCGCCGTCGTCGTCACCGCAGCCATTGATGCCGACGCCAGTGTCACCGCAGCAATAACAACAACAAAACAGAAACAACAACAAACGGTGCAACGTGAAAAAAACGAAATGTCAAACTTTTGCAAAGTTTGCATATCGAGAAGACGCACATAAAACTCGCTTAATTTTTTGGTTTGTTTCTTGTTTTTTTTTTTTTTTTTTGGTTTTCCTTAGTTTTGCATTTAATTTCTGCTGCTTTAGAATCGTTTTCTTGTATGTTTTCATTGAAAATGAGCAAGTTCAAGTGAAATATACACAGTTACCAAAGCACAAGAAAAAGAAGAAGAAGGAAAAAGAAGCAGTAGCCGCTACCGCAAAGAGAGTTTCAGGCTCATCATTATTATCATCATCATCTCCATCTCGTCCACATTCTCTTTTGTTTAGGATGTGTGCGTGTATTTTTTATGCGTGAGGAAGAGGAAGCGCTACCAGAAATTACTCTGCAGCTCATGCTCTCTCTCGCTCTTCCACTCTCTCTATCTCTTTGCCCATGTGTGTGTGTGTGTGCAAGAGAGCGTTTTCATTGCTAAGATTTCGTTTAGTACTTAATCTTGATACAGTTACAGGCAGTTTACTGCTTTTTGTCGAGGGTATGCCAAACAATAATAAAAAGAATAAGCATTAACATTCACATCATAAAATGTTTAGAGGGTATCTTCAAGTCGCACAGTGTCTAGTAATCCTTTTATTTTTTTTTTCTTTTTAATTATGTTGATCTTTTGTTTATTTGTACACTATTTAAATGTATTCTCGTCTCGATGTTAACATAAACAATCGAAAGAAACAAAAACGTTTTTATGTACTCCACTTCACTTGTCTCTCCCATTCCCATTCCCGTTTCGTTGCATTTGGAGTTACGTTCAACATTATTCTTGTTGCTGTTGTTGTTGTTGTTGCTGCTGCTGTTGCCGCCGTTGCCGTTGTTGTTGTTAGCATCTTATACGTACACACGCACACACACACACACTCACACTCGCACATTTCGAGTTTGTACATAAACAGCGAAAGTTGTCTTCCTGCTTTTTTCCCATTTTGTTCCTCAGCGGCATTTTGAAGCTTTTTGCCTCGCTCTTGCGATCGGCTCACAATTCCTGTTAGCAAGGGCATATGCAAATTTACTTTTGCGACCTTCTGCACTCTCTCGCTCTCTCTCCTTTGCTGCTTGCTCTATATGATTATGGCTGTCTTCCTCTCTCGCATTGAGAACTAGCCGAAAGGCAGCCTGCTTAACGTAGTATATAAATTGAAAATTTTTCTATGCTAACTAAAATTAATGTATATATATAATAATTATATAAAATTAATCTATATAAATTGTATATCCTTTTTAGGACAACTATAATTAATTTATATAATTTAACCTATGGTAGCTATAATTATGCATACATATATACACATATATTAATAATTAAATTTGTTGTATATTTTTTAGTACAATTATAGTATTTAATCCAATGAATGCATATGAGCCATGACTCACAGAACTCACGAACTCTCTGCCTAAAGTCATAAATAACAATGGCCTGAAAACGTCCCTTCTCTTTTCATGCTTTTGCATACTCATCTCGTAATTAGGAATACGAAATGTAACCCAAAACGAATTAAAGAGATACAACGAATAACCCAAGAACATAGCAGTAGTATGTACAGACATATACATATATACATTATATGTATATACATATATATAAATGTACATGTGTATATTTATATAAATATATAGTTATGTACAAAGGTGTTCACTGCAAATGATGTGAATAAAAGAGTGCCGATATCTGTGCATTTTTCACGCTCCAAAGTTCAGCTGGGGTAAGCCAGTGTCCCTTTCATGTGCATACAATTTTCATGACATTTGTTTTTGTTGCTTTTACTGTTGTTGCTGCTGCTATTGTTGTTGTTGTTGTTGTCGGTGGCTGCAGTAATTGCCAGCGTATTCATTTCCTATGCAAAGCGCCTTGAACTCGCGCTACAACAACAAAGCAACAAATATTGTTAAAGTAAAGAGAGAGAGAGAGAAACAAAACAAAAAGAAGGAAGGTTAATCAAGCAACTAGGCAAGCTCGTTCGATCGTCCGTTCAGCCACTTGGTCTTCGCCTGCCTTCGTTGTTGTTGCTGTTGGTTCCATCCAAAAGACGAAGACCGTTTAGTTCCCAGGCCCCGTTAATCCAAACCGTATTTATATATATATATATATGTATGTGTGTATATATGTATTAGCTCTGCTTCAAGGTTTTATGTAATTGTTAATATAATTTTGTAGCTGTTGATTTTTATTTTCATTTCTAATACCCTGTAATCATTTTACTTGTCAAGTGGGTATACTGAAAGTGCATATTTGAAAAGAAATTGAAAGTAAAATTAATTGAAAATAATGAGTATATATTCTAAAATATATTGATTAAGCATTTAAATCTTATTTTAATAAGTATATATTCCAAAATATTTATTAAGCATTTAAATCATTCTGTTAAGTGGAAGATATGGAAGTATAAGTTGCACGCGCATAATTTAATAATAATAATGTTTAGCAATATATGTATAACTAATAAAATAGAAATCCGATATTCTGTTGGGTATATAATTGCACATCCTTCGCTTTGAACAACGTTTTTGTAGGGTATCTATTGGCCAGACAATTGCACATTGTTCATTTCGGTTTGTTTTTGTTTTTCTCCATTTGAGCTTCTTGCGTGTTGCTCGAATTCAAATAACAACAAAAGCTACAATGAAACAACAACAACAAGGTGATTTCGTACAATCGTGATTTGTCTGCAATTGTTGTTATTGTTTCTGTTGTTGCTGTTGTTTTTGTTTTTGTTGTTGCTGCCGCTGCCTGTCTGTCTATCAGTTGTTGCCCGTTATTATTAAGTATTAGCCAACTACAATTGACCCAATGTGATAATTGTAATTCAATGCTCATTATGTGTAATATCTAATTGAGTTTTACTATGCAAATACTATTGCACTAGATTGATATATATTTACATACATATCTATATATACATATATATTTAAAAGACTTTTTCTTAACTTATCTATGTCAATGTTGTTTTCATGACATTTCATTTATGACCATTCATATCAATATAGTTGAAGTCAGATAACTTAAAAAAAAAATACAATAAAAAAGGAAGTTGATCATAAAAATATAATTTCAATGATCAACAAATCATATTAAATAACAACAAATAAAAAAAAAGTGCTATATAAAAAATATTATTTATAATAACAGAGTAGTAGAAGATTCTAATATTGAAAAAATATAATAATAAAATAAAATAAAATAAATAAAAATAAATTAAAAATTAAAAATAAATTTTTAAAATAAAAAAAAAAACAAAAATTAAAAATAAATAATAATTAACAAATATTTTAAATATATGAATTAAAAAATATTTTAAATATTATAGTAGAACATTCTAAACTGAAAAAATAATAATAATAAACTTTTAAAATTGCCAAAAATTTTAAATAAAAATAATAATTAATACATTATAATATAATATAAATATAATGTACTCTTTTCACGCTTAGACTTCAAATTTCAATTTCTTCAAATTTCGATTAAAAATTTGTACAATGCTTTGCTATTTTCATATAAAATTATATTTATATTAAAATTACTCTACTCTCAATTCTTTATATCATTCAGTTTAATATGCATTAACCTTTAACATGCTCTATCAATATACCAATTATCTCTCGGACTGCCCCATTGGGTGTCGCACACAATAACCTGTCGCCCTCTGGCGGCTGTTATTTGTACTGCTTTCCAGTAGAGTTCAGTTGTTATTACTCACATTTCTCTTGTTGGCATTGCCATTGTTGTTGTGGTTGTTGCTGTTGCTGTTGCAGTTGCACTTGTTGGCCATTTGTCAACTGTCTGTAAAGAGCGTGAAATTTACAACGTTCTACAATTTAAATACTAGAGCTACTAGAACTATTTGTTACAGCCATTGCCATTGCTATTGTTATTGCTGTTGCTGTTGCTGTTGCTGTTTCTATTTCTATTTCTATTGCCATTCGCTCTGTTTGCTTGTTGTGCATGACTGAAGAACACGATAAACCTATGATGACATAACCTCACATGCACTTTATGCCTCATGAGCGTATAGCTAATTACATATACAACAGGGCTTAGACTCTGATAAAAAAAAATTCCGATATAATGCGAAAAAAAGCGAATGGTAAAAATAAAAATAATAGAAAATACAAATATATTGTATAATTTGGTTTTTGCACAATGAAATTAGGTTTGTCATCGCCTACAATAGTTTGTGATATTCATGTCATGCTTTCTACCATATTTAAATTGATATACGCGCGGCTCAGCTAGGCGTTAAGCTATCTTCTAGTTGAGCACTTCCGCACTATTGCTTTCATGGTATGGAAAGCTCGAATATATACATATCTTTATCTAAATAAAATATTTGTTGTTTCACTCTTTCAAATAACAATACAATATACATTTATTAACCTCCAGTCAGGCTTACCATCACTTGTTGAAGTCACTTTTACTTGAATTGTTTTATATAAAAAATTAATATCTGATAGAACTTAGCGTCGAGGTCAGGGTATCTGCCAGTCAGGCAATGCCCTTTAAAATACTTGTACTTGTTGCTGTTGCTGGTGTTCTTGACACATTTCCGGTGATCGTCAGTTGTCTCTGTGTCTGTACCTGTGTGAGTATGAGTCTGTTCTATTGACTAGCTCGATTGCTTTTTTCAAGCACTTGTCATGTCTTGCACTTGCCATAGTTCCATTGAAGCGTCTCGTGAACCAATGTTTGTCATTTCATTAGAAATTTACCTTATCGAAAAAAAAGAACCAAAGCTAAACAAAATACACTTAAAACTTGTAAAACAAAAAATATTCTTTGATTATTTTTGCAAAATAATAGAATATTTATACATATTATAAAAATATATATATCATTAGATATTTACATTAAAAATATGAGAGTGAAAAAGAGATTTCTAGTTGTATATTGAAATTCGAATATCATTTAAGTTATATCTAGCTTTCATTTCCTGAACTTGGAAATCTTGGGATATTCTATTATCAATAATGATATTATTGGACGACATCAAGTAGCTCGATTAAGAGAGAGAGAGAGAGTACCTTTAAGCACTTTTGTAGCGAGAGATAAACATTGTGAATAATAAATGCAGTAATCACTTTGATTGCGAAACGGGAGATGCAATTTGTCGCAGTGAAACCTGTTTGCAGACAGAATCATTGCATAAGGGCTGAGTGCTGCTCTGAACAGCTTCCTGTAGTTGGGCAAAGGCGTTCAGTGATAAACGTGGCCCAATAATAACAAACAACAAATGTGACAATCCAACGCAATCAGCTACCTTATCAGCTGACCAAACAAAGTAAAAATTGCACAAAACTGTAAGAGAGTGGAAATAAAAGTCCATGAACGCATGACGACTTGGACACGACAGGAGGATTGAAGCAAACGAGGTGTGTGTGTGTGTGTGTGTGTGTGTGTGCGTGTGCGGACACAATCTAAGACCTGCAATCCGAGACCCGGGCGGACAGAGTGCACAGGTATCCGGGCGTTGAATCAAGTCAAGTCAAGTCATGTCGAGGCTTTGTCAACGTGATTACGTTTCACGCTAGGCCGGAAGAGTCCAAAGGAAATGCAACGGGAATGGGAGGCGCAACATAAAACCGACCTCATAACCCTTTGCATACTCGCGCGCTCTCTTCCACTCCCACTCCCACTCTCTCGCTCGCTCTTTCTGTCTCTCTCTCTGCCTCTGTCTTTCTCTTACCTTGTTTAAACTCATCAACGTCGCTATTATCAACTCGAGCGTTGTGATTATCTGACAATTGTCTGTGGGAGCGTCAGCAAACGAGAGTCCAGGGTCGAGCTATCAGTTGGTGGGTTAGGTGGTTTAGGTGGGTCTATAACGGTGTTGGCAGACACGTGCTGTGGCATGAACACAAGTGGATACTGAGTGCGTTCATTAGATTTGCAAATATACATCTATCTACATATATATGAATATATATGTACATAGTATGTATGTCTAATATTAATATGTCTTTCCGAGAAGACAGTTGAAATATAGATTCCAATTTAAGATTTTAACTCAAATTATCAATGCCAATGTCGAAAAATCTATATTTTTAGCTTATAAATAAATAAATAAAAAACAAAAATAAATAAAAAAAATAAATAAATAAAAATATATATATAAAATTAAAAATATAATAAAAGATCATAAAACGAAAAATAAATAAATAAAAGCAAGAAAAAAATTAATAAAATAAAATAATAATGAAAATATAAGTTAAAAATAAAATTAAAATTAAAATAATTTTTAAAAAACTAATGAAAATTTAAAATATAAAATTAGTTATATACATAAATAAAAAAAATAAAAACGATAATAAAAATAAACAAGAATAAAAATAATATAAAATAAAATGAAAATAAAATAAAATAATAAAATAAAAACAAGAATAAAAATAAAATAAAAAATGAACTAAAAAAAAGAATTTAAAACAATAATTTAATAAACATTTAAAATTATAAAAAAAATTAATTAAATTAAAATAAAATAGCAAGAAATGCCAAAGATTTACTTGCAAGATGAAAAAAAAAATTGATTAAATTTTAATTCAATTATACAAAAATAAATAAAATAAAAAAAATTTATAAAAATAAAATTATATTAAATTAAATAACAATAAATAACAATATAATATATAATTAAAACAAGCAATTCGACTAGATTTATATTCAAAATTGTAGAGTTTGAATGTATTCACATTCATAGTATTCAAATCACAAGATTTCTGAGCAAATGATAATGCCCTAAAGCAAGAGTATCATGAGACACGTCAGGAACAAAAAATTGTAACTGCAGGCGAATACATGAAGTTAACAAATACAGCTACAAAGGGAACTCTTGGGGCAATGGTTGGGTGGTGTAAGGTGTGCATAGATGGCAGGCAGGCAGGCAGCCAGGCAGCAAAACGCAAATGCGTTGGAGGACAGCACTTGAGAACACGACAGCAGCAGCAACAGCAACAGCAGCAACAACAACAGCAGCAACAACAACAGCAACAGCAAAAGCAAAAGCAAAAGCGGCAGCAACGACAGCTACAGCAATAATAACCACAACAATAACAGTTGCTACTGTTAACTGTGGTTACTGTCGCTGACGCTGACAACGACAACAACAACAACAACAACAACAACAAGAATGCGAACGAGCACGAGAACCACATCAACCAGCAAGAAGAAGCACATTAAACACAAGTCTGAAAATGTTGCCTCCGCCGCATCGATCGATATTGTCGAAAGTAAAGTGTCAAAAGGGGGAAGCAAGGAAAAAGAAAAAGTGAAACGGAAACGGAAAGAAAATGAAACGGAGACACAGCCGTATAGGGATGTTAGGGATTTGAATTGAGGCCTTGTGTGAGGAGGGAACTCAACATTTTACAGCAGTCTTAACAATTTGAATTACCAAAAAAAAATTGTTTACCAAATTTGGTGTCTTTACATGTACTCCATCTAAAAATAGATGAGACAATAAGAAGGCCAGCAAAAACAAACGGCTTAAAGACGCGATTTAAATTCTCATATATACACTATAGGTACAATACTTAAGCTATATTTGCTCAAGATATAGAAGATATAGTCTCTCAGCAGAATTGGAATTAGGTCAAAACAACGCATTTACTCATTGAATTTGCTAGAGGGTATGGGAAGATACATTCTCTCTCTCTATCTTTCTTTCTCTCTCTCTCGCTCTCTCTCTCTCGCTCTCTTTCTCTCCCTCTCTGTCTATTTAATTCTCTGTCATACATTTTATAGTGCCCTATCTTAAAATAGATGCTATAGAGTGTACAATAATAAATAATTCAACTTACAAATGAAATTGAAGCAGCTTAATCTTTCTGTCCCTCTCTTGTTCCATCTCTCTGTTCCTCTTTCGTATACTCTTTGAATCTGTTCTATACTCATATACTGATCATACTGATTAACTTACTATCTCTCTCTCTCTCTATCTCTCTATCTCTCTCTCTCTCTCTCTCTCTCTCTCTCTCTCTCTCTCTCTCTCTCTCTCTCTCTCTCTCTCGTTCTCTTTATCAGTCCATATAAATATGCCCCATTTGCTCTTTGAATATTCTACAGGGTATTACGAAAGAAATCATTTGCAAATGTCCCTTTTGACTATTTAGAACCAGCTTAATCTATCTGTGTCTCTCATTCGTTCTCCCCCTCCGTCTCTCTCACTGCTCCTTGCCCCGCTCTGCACATATCTTTGAATCCCTCACTTAAGATCCCATTCGCCTTGCATATAACTCTTCTTTTTTTTTTTTTGACTATTCACAATCGGCTACATATCTCCTTGGGCTCAGCCCATCTCAGTTAATCTCTACAGCTACAACATCTGCATCAGCATCATCTGCTCTCAACCACTTTAATTTCTACTTAAGTTAACTTCGCACAGGAAATTACTTGAAACGAATCAATAGATAAAAGCATTTGCCAATTGCATTCGAATCGCATACGCTGCACGCTTTTGAAGGTTCCCCTCCCCATCCAGCACCCAAATGACTTGGCGTAAAGTGTGTTGTTCCCAATCGACTCCGACTATCGATGCGATTCGAGTCGTTGTGATGCGATTCGACTCTGGCTTTGACTGTGACTTGACATTTTATGTGTGCAATTTCCGTTGTCTGACAATGTAACAACTTCTGCCAGTTAACAGCAACAGCAACAGCAACTGAAACAGCAACAGCAACAGCAACAACAACGACAATAACAAGAAAGTGTTATTTGTTGCAAGAGGATGCAGCGCTGCAATCAACGGGACAGACTGCAACTGCAACTGCAACTGGGATGCTTGAATCAAAGCTGAACTTGAAGCTGTTGTTGTTTGTTGTTTGTTGTCTGTTGCAGTTGCAGCAACGCTCTTTTTTTTTTTACGTCTTTATGAAATATGTATTGCTCATGTGTGTGTGTGTGTGTGTGTGTGTGTGCATTGATGCGCCTGCGTCCTCACAATATGCTCACTGTCTCAACTGTTCGCTCGCAGCCGGTTTACGGCCACGGCCTCAGCAGCAGCCTCTGAATCTGCTTCAGTCTCTGCCACCAACTTGAGCTGGCCTGTTTTGTGGCCTCTCTACCTGGTTAGCTGGTCCTTGAACCGTTTACTCCATGCATAAAGCTGACTCCCGATGCAGTCAGCCAAAGTTGTGTCTCTCTCTCTCACTCTCTCTCGCCCCCATTGCCAAAGTTGCTAAATACAATTGCAACAGCAGCAGAAGCTTCTTCTTCTTCTTCAGCATCGTCATCATCATCATCATCGTTATCATCATTATTGTCATTGTCTGCTTCTTCTTGTTGTTGGCGGCTGCTTATGCATCATTGTGTATCATGTGGCCGTGTGCTGCTGCTGCTGCTGCTGCTGCTGCTGCTCTCTTGGGGCTTAGCTCGCTGCAATTGCAAATTGCATTGAACCGAATGTGGCCTCGACGTCGCAAGAGAGCGAGACAAACAATAAAACAGAGAGTGAGAAGGCAACTATGTGTGTATGTGTGCAGCAGAGACAGAGAGTTATAAAGAGCTCGCTTTTGCTTGTATCCAATTTATTAATGCCCGCGGGCCATGCAGACGCGTCGACTGTACCCAATAACAGAGAAAGAGAGAGAGAGGGAGAGGGAGAGAGAGAGAGAGAGAGAGAGCCAGCCCAGCTGTTGCCCAGTAGCTGTTTCAGCCAGTTTTCTAGTCTGAAAGCTTATCTGTTAACTGTTTTTGGTCAGCGTTCGTTTCCCAGCTGGATCCGAGTGCCAACTACCACCAGTTTACTGATATTTAATGCATTTGCCAATGCAACCCTTGTTGCTTGCCGCCGCCCCCTTCTGCCTCCTGCTGTCTGCCGGCAATGCGCCCCTCGTCAAATAAGTCTCGATTGCATTTTAACACTCATTATTAATGTACTTTGCATAGGCACAGTACGTAAGCCGGGGGGATTTGGATACCACATTGCGCCCAACCAAACCCAACCACCCAACCACCCACCAAGCAACCACCAACGCGAATGCAAGCCATAAGCGCGCGCGCTACTTTAAGCCACCCTTAAATATGCAGCACTTAACCACAGCCACCGGCCGCCTCCCCAAAAACCCAACACACACTTTGACCCACCCTCTTTAGCAGTTGGGCTTTCATTCATAAATAAATTTTAAAGTGTATGCAATCCTGGCCAGCCTGGCGTTTCCTATGGATAGTTGAGCTTTGGTTGACTCGATCCCCGTCCTAGGGGGTTGTTGGCAAATTCAATTGGTATGAGTATGAGTACTCGTATGTACTCAGGGTCTTCATTATGAAATTAAATACACACACACACACACACAAACACACAGTCATGTGTATGTGTATGCAGATTTGTATTATGCAACGTACAGTTAACACTTGAGACAGACCTCTTCCCAGGCTCTGCAATCGAAATCTTTTCGATATCAACTCACTTTAACTACAACATACGTTAAGCAACTAAAAAATTTAACGAAATGATTTGACAATTTTATTGGCCAATGATTAACTGTCAGAGATGTAGCGGTGCAACAACCCCCAACGCAACGGCTTTTCACCCTCGTTAGTTGGCTAAAAACATTAATCAAATGCCGCTTATACAGCAAGTATATGAAACCCGTTTGATTCCCAAGTGTGCAACGCTTTTAATCCCATTTATTAACTATTAATCAACGGCATATCCCTGGGAGCTTCATGGTATTAATATAATGATAGAAACGCATTATCGAAATTATATTCCATATCTTGAGTTATTTAAGTGAGTTTCAAATCAATCTTAGATAATAGTCTATTGGAGTGTCAACTGAATAAGTTGATTGGTAACATTATTATTATTATAGAAAATGTGGATATTGTAATGAAAATATAACTATATATAATAGCTAATGATCTTCTATAATGAAAATGAAAATATATTGATATAGACTTGCTATAATCAAAGATAAGATATATAGCTATATATACCTTCTATAATGAAAGGAAAAACATATATAATTTTTTACAGAATATATATGTATGTATATGTAATGATATAGCATATATAGATCTTCTTCTATACATAAGAGCATAGGTCTACATCGACTCATGCTAAATAAAGCACAAACCTCTTTAGTTATTCAGATATCGATCACTTTATATACATATATTGAAAGAAGCTCCACAGTTGCTGTCGTTAATTCTGACAATGTTGTAGATATACTTTTATCGGCTCTTGCAACGCCCTAAAAATAAGAAAGATTTTTAGTTAACCCATAAAGGACAGTCAACAGCAATTCATGAGTTCTTTGGGGTGCGAACTGTAAAGCTATTAAATATATACTGCTCCTGATATCTCTTTCAACATGATTAGCTATATATTGAAACATTTAATTCGATTTAAAAATGTTAAACACAGTTAAGTAACTCTAGTGAAATTTACAAACTCATTTAGAGAGAAAGATACTTAATTTATAATTTTGACAACAGAGCGTTGACAGCTCTAGCTAGCTAATAATTCCTGAATATATGACTAAGGGTGGACTTGAACACTTTGCTAGTTAAAAATGTTCAAAGTTTGAGTACCCATGAGAAAGCAGGTCAGCAGGTAATGGCACTAAAACCTGCAAATCCAAGTGTTAGTGCCAATATTGGTAAATACAAATGAGTGATTTGAGCAGGGAGTTTATGAATTAGTCTTAAATGGAAATTGTATTAAGAGAGGGTTACCTAATTGTCAACATGACAAGAGTTTCATATTTCTTCAATGAGAAAAACTTTACATAGAAATTTAATATTTAATATAATATAATATGAGATTTATTTAATATTTATATATATATATATTTTAAACTAAGGATATATATAAAAAATAAAAAAAATATATATTATTATATGAGATCTACATATATTAAGTTCATTCAGGAATTTATCAAATCAGTTTTGTCCAGCTTCTACAGCACATGTATTCATTTATCGAAGCTTGATAACATATATTGATCAAAGGTCAACAATGAGGATACATTATAATCAAACTTCTATATCATTTCTAAAGATATTACCATATCACATCATTGACCATATATCATGTCTAAAGATGTTACTATATATTATATTAATATGCTACTGTAATATCATATCAAATCGTATTACTATAACATATATATTTGCTTGAAAATAATGCTGCTCTTTTAAGCATATTTAAAAAAGATCTTTCTAGCCCTATGTCAACGAGGCCATATAGTCAGTCTATGATGACTCGACGCTCTAGCTGTTCTTTTTAGTTTTATTTTGCAACTTTTTTCATATTTGCTTAAGTGTATTTTTGCCTATTAAAGAATTTATTATTATTATTATTATTGTTGTTTTTGTTGCTATTGTTTTATGTGGCATTTGTTTCTCGCCATTTTCGCAGTTCACTTCAATTGAACTCGAAATCATGTCAATGGGCACAACAATAATTACAAAGACAACAACAACAATAACAATAACAACATAGCGCATAGTAACAAACTACAAAGTTGTGGACACGACTTCAAGTTTGTATATGTGTTTTGTTGTTTCTATTCTAAATTGGCCAAAGGCCTGGAATAATTGCAATTTAAATGCTTTGGCAAAAGCTGAACAGAGTTTTTAAAGTTGTTTTTTTGTTTTGTTTTGTTGTTGTTGCTTTATGCATGGTTTTGAGGCAGGTCTTTTGTGCAGTCTATATTATTTTGTAATATTTCTGTCACATCAATTACAGTTCGCTCGCACGCTTCGAACTTGCGCTGGGGTCGTTCCAGGGCCTTGATACTGCTGCGGCGCACGCGGCACGCTCAACCAGTAGATCGAGGTCCGCAATGCTCCCAAAAAAAAAAAACCGCCTGCACTCGAGTCTACGCCCATTGATTTCTAATTATACCTTGAGCCCATTCAAAATTGTTGGGGTATATTGGTTATTTTTAAAGTGTTGGAAACAAAGGCTTTATTATTTAGACAGAATGTTGAGCAAGAGTAACTTGACTTTAGTATATTTATGAAATCGATTTTAATCGATATCACACTGAGATTTATCGAATTTAGTTTATGCAGTAAAGTATAGTGGAGTATAGTTATTTGCAATTGTTTTATGGATTCTTCTTGAATATAAAATTAATTAAATATATATGTAAATATTAATTAAATATATAAAGATTAGCTTTGTGTTCTAGCTCAATAGATCAATAAACTTCATAGTTATTTGAAAGAAAATAAATTCTTTATTTTTATGATATCAATTGATAGATCTTGAGTCAGGGTGTCTGCTAGTCGCTTACACTCAACTGAATCACTTTATTTTTATTTTTTTTTTTTACCAACGCTCAGGCAGGCGTTCGTAGAATATATTCTTCTTCTTCTTTATTTCTTGTTTTAACTGTTTAGTGTTTGCTTATAAAACACATTGTTTATTTTGCGTTTGGTTTTGTGCACAATTCATGCCCTGGTCATGGTCAGGAAAAAACTAGCAGCTAGCTAATACCCTATATACTCAATACACAGGTCAATGAATCCACTTTGAATTACAATGGAATATATGTATATAGAACACATTGTATATCTATCGATGATTATTGTTTTTTGCATTTTGCTTTATATATATAATATATTCTATAAGACTTTTCAGACATATGTAAATATTTAATCGAATCACATATCCTATTATGCCCATTCTCTTCATATATATATATATATATATATATATATATATATAAATATATATATTTATATATATATATATATATATATATATATATATATATATATATATATATATATATATATATATATATATATATATATATATATCAGCAATGAGTAAATTGTAGATATATTTGTTAGCATTGTTTTTTTTTTTACATATATTTAAAGATCAATTTATGGGTTTTATATGTAATTGTTCTTTGTAAACTTTGTTATTAAGACGAAATGTTCATAAAGTTTTTCAAATAAAACTTTGAAACCATTAGAGCATATGAAAAGCTCTATATGCACTTTGTAAATAGCTTAAAATAACACAGAAATGGAAAAATATTTACAGAAACTTTTATTAATGCCAGCGAGTATGTGGAAATTGTAACTGTACATATGTATGTATGTAGTTTAGGCCATTTCGAAATGCTAGCAGAATGTTGAGTTTCTCATATTGTGTACACAATATTTACCTCAGGGCTGATGCAGAGAAACCGCAAAAATCATTTGTCAGCATTATTACACATTTGTGATTTAAACCGACATATCTATATATATATCTATATATAGAGAGAGATATTTATTGCATATTCGCATTGATAATACTTTTCATTCTTCAGCTGGTTCGAGCAATCCTCGCAAAAAGTTTTGATTATTTGCTGCGGCCATTCGCAGTGTTTATTTGTTTATGGAATACGTTTTTATAAATATCGCAAATTGACACACACACACACACACGCACACATAGACAGAAAGATAAAAGTGGAAAAAAAAATTACAAACAAAAAAGCCGAAAACAATGGCAAATTTTCTAATTGCTTCCTTGGCGCTTGTCTATCAGGCAATTCTATGCATTTGCTGTTCACGCTCTTTATACCCTGTAGTTCAAGCACTGTTGATTGATAGGGTAGCTTAGGGAAAACTTGTTGATAGCTAAAATACAATTGTTGTTATGTTTGAATAGTAATTTATGCAATAATAATTGAATTGCTCTTTAAGAATAAAAACTGATTATATTTAATACATATTTTCTATTTTAAATTATTATTATTATGCATATATTATAGAATATTTATTTATTTGACTAAATATTTATTTATATAATTTATTATTATTTTTTTGTTATTTAATTTATATATTTTATTATGTATATTTTTCTTTTTTACTTATTTACTTATTTACTCAATTAATTTATTTATTTAAACATTTATTTCCAAATTTGTTCATTCTTATTAACTTTGGTTTCTAAGAATTGCAAGCTTGATCAAATTATAAATATATATATTATAATATATATCGAGCATTACCTACAATATGTTCACATACTCGAATAATTGCTGTAGATATACATATATATGTATATATATATAGTTTTTTCTTCATTTGTATTCGTTATATATTTTGCGCTTGTTTTGGCGGTAAATGTCAAAACCATTTGATGCTGCTGATGATATAATAGCAGCAATGTATAAATATAGTAACATTCAAATAGATATAGCACTTGCAATTTTTCACACACACAGAGATACACTCACACACACACACACACCCATTAGCACGCCCTCTGCCATCAAATAAAAAAAAAGGTCGTTAAATGAGGTGAAAGCATCTTTGGCTCCATTGATCTGCCTCACACTGTTCTATGGCCATTCATGTGACTAAAATTTGTGCACTTGACTTATAGATTTGCCGTCAATTGTTACGAAATTTGATTATCAGCTCTTGGGGTGGACCAAAATTTAAATATTGTAGCTACGCTTGGCAAATTGTGCTGCCACACAGCCCTTGCCACAGCACCCAGCGAACACACACACACACACACAGTCTCACTCCTGTGTGTAGAGAAGGAAACAAAAACAAAAAAAAACAAAAAAAAACAAAAAAAAAAAAAACGCGCGAACACAAGAACATTAAATAAACAATTCGAAAATAAACGTAACAACGAAACAAATTGAAAATGTGAACCGCATGGAAGTCGAGAGTCGCAGAGAGCAGCGTACATTGCCTCGCGGTATCTGTGCCCCCAAGTATCTGAGTATCTAAGTGTATCTGTATCTTTGCGTATCTCACTTGGCAACAAGTTGAATGGCACACGGGCCCATGCCCATGCCCATGCTTCATGCCCGTGCCCGTGCCACACACCAAAACAATCCCAGCCCAGTGCAGCCCCAACATCTCTAGGCAGCGAGTGCCCCATGCCACTCCTGGCAACGCGGCAGCAGGCATACATATATATAAATATATATGTATAATTATATATTATATAAATATATATATATATATATATATATATATATATATATATATATATATATGTATATATGTATATACCTTGCAAACGGACTGAGTACTGACCGATCGACTGTTTGACTGTTGTCGATAAATAGCACAGACTCGTGTTCAGGTCGGCAAATGTGCTTTGATGTGCGTACGAGCATTTCAATAATGTGTGTTTAATTTACCATGTGCCAAGGCGGCGCAATGGCAATTTCGATCTATTTGAACTTGTAGCATCAGCGATTGAGTGAAATGGTTTAGCAGTTTTAGAGATGCCCAGGTGCAAGTGCTGCTTAGCTAAGTGTGATGGAAAGAAATATATATTTATTAGGTATATATTCCGATTAAAAGATCAAGAGATTTTAATATATACTAAAATATATTTATAATGCTTAAAATTTTTAACAATTCGTTACCTAAGCTCAAAAAAAAAAACATATTTAAGGGTAATTTGTTAAAAAATCTATTCGCTTTGCAAATATTTATATTATTAATATTGAATATTAAATTGTATCTAGACATTTATATTTTTTTTTTTTTTTTTTTTTTTTTTTTTTTTTGTAAGGAAATAAAGTCCTCATATTATTATTTGTTTTCTGATTTAACTCCCAATGTTCATCGTTAAGCTCGCGCTCGCCCTTTCTCTCTCTCTCTCTGTCTGTCCCTCTCTCTCTCTCTCTCTCTCTCTCTCTCTTTACCCTCTGTACATTGTATATGTATAAATGGCTTTCTGTATAAATAAACAACATGTAATCGCAATCATGATATGATAGCATAGGATTGTAAATATTCGGAATAGAAACGTAGTGATATGTTATAAATTAATGTCGAGATTAAACTTAATCAACGTTTGTCAAGGATTTGCTTATCGTCTGTCCCTCACAGTTGAGACTGGGATTGTCTGCTGATCATAGAATAGAAATATGAACAACTTGTGCTATTCACACTGAAATCAAGCTATACTATATTACCATGCGCTTGGGAAAAAAAAAAACAAGTTGAAAGAAAAGTTGCTCAAGGATTTTTATCGATCAGTTAGCAGCAAGAAACTTTCGTTTGTTGGCATGGAATTTTTTTTACCTCTTTCTCTATGCTCATCAGTGAACATTTAGTGTGTTAATCGGATAATACGAACACTTATTAATATTATCGTTGCTGATGCTTGTTCTTTTGACCGGAGGGTTTCATTCTCTTGACTGATTGCCGTTGCCGCTGCCCCTTTTGACGCTGTGATTGATGTGAATTCGTTGATGATGCTCTTTGCCGTTTGTGTGCCCTCTCTCTCTCTCTCTCTCTCTCTCTCTCTCTCTCTCTCTCTCTCTCTCTCTCTCTCCACGCTCGTTCGATTAAAACAATCAATTTAATTGTTATCACAAGTATAGAGCAGAAGAATACACAACACAGAACAGAACAAATAAGAAGAATATCTACGTGTAGTAAATAAAGCTGGCAAGCGTTGCCTTGCTTTTGTTTATTTACCCATTGAATAACGAGTCGATTGACAGAAAAGACATCAAGCGAGCGCGTTTCGGTCATGCGAATAAATCAAAGTATAAATGTCAATCTAAAAATATACATATGTATATATATTTTTCATTATTTTTTTATTATAATATTAATATTTTTATTTATATATTAAAGTAAATCTTTCTCTTTTTCAATCCTTTTTTTTTGTTTACCACAAAATCCAATTAAACCAAGCGAGCGAATTTCGATCAAGCTAATAAATCAAAGTATAAAAATGATTTTGCTTTATTTTATTTTATTTTTTTTAGTTTTTAATATTTTATTATTTTTCCCAATAAATCTCTCACTCCCTTTAAAATAACTTTTTGTTTTGCAAATTCCATTAAATAAAATATAGTAAAAAAAAAAATTTTAAATCTGTCATCACAAACAACAAAAGGAATTTGAATATATATTTCTATATATTGCAAATATATTAGCAAATATAAATTTGCTTATTTTTTAATATAAATACTTAAAACATTGTAATTTATTACAATTTTTATCAACCCTGGTGCAATCATGAATCGATTGTTATCGATTTAAATTATCGTCAATAACAGTTTTCAGCTCGAACAAACAACATATCAATTGACAGTTGCAGAGTGCAGTATCACATATAGTAGTGGTGCGTGTTGATAAGATAAATGATTCATATGTATATGTGTGTGTATATTTATGAATAATTGTATGTATAAATAAGCTATATGTAAGTCAATCGTTTGACACAGTTCAGCTGTTTTTGAGCTCTGTAACCGGTTGCTAGTAACACGGGAGTATTGTGTATAAAATTTGACGCAATTTTACAGTGACAATGGGACAATTATAGCCCAGAGTAACTGAGCGAGTTTTTTTCTTCTTTTTTTTTTTTTTTTTGTTAGTTGTCGCTCGTTGGTAATTACACGTGTTTTAATTCACAAGCTGTCATTGTTGTTGCTGTAGTTGTTGTCGCTATTGTTGTTTAATTGTATCGCAATTTGATAAAGCACAAAATAATCAACACGACAGCAATAAATGGAGGGGCGTTGATCGGTCACAAAAATCTTGCACAAAAAAAAAAAAATAAAAATACTGAAACAAAAAAAGATTAAAAATACATTTTATTTTTTTTTATTTTTGTATTTCACTTTGTAACAACACAAACTTTGAGTCATTCACAAATTATTTGTGACAATTTCAGATATACTACATGTCATAAACCATCGAAAGTATCATAAATATACCTATGTCATGGGTAGACGTAATTTGGGGTAACTTGAATCTGAGCCAAGTTTTATTTTATCGAACCAATCGCTGCTATCAAATTCTGTATATAACTCCCAGGACATGCGCTTATATGGTTGTATGTCACTAACTGATACCCTCTAATTTTGTAAATAGAATCCATATAGAACCCATATCCATACAGATCAATGTAACCTTTATTTTTGTGCACTTGCACAGTACTGTTTAGAGAGATGTCAAATTCTAGTTTGTTTTCTAAACATGTGTTAAGATCACTATATAGAAATACCCCATATAAGATATATGTCTATATTAATATGTAATATAGTACTGCCATATCATTGATATCATTAATTTTCACAAAATCATTTAAAATTTATAGCAAAGTCAAGATATTTATTATATATGGAAAAATATCGATATCAAAATCTAGTTATTAGAGCATATTTTATAAGTTCTAGGTGCTTCAGTCAACAAAATATACTATATCAAGGATAACAAACACTTTTCCTATAAATATGTTTTCGTTAAAGGTTTCAGGGCATCTCATAGTCGGTCACTTTGGAGTTGTGAACTCGCTCATTTGCTCGTTTGCCAATGTTGGTAATTGTCAGCCTTTAGATAACTTTTCTATTATTGCAAAGTTCAAATCACAAGTGCATACGTTATGTTAATTACAATTTTAGTATCTCTCTTTCACCTGTGCCAGGCGTGAAGGTGCGACAAGGCGTGCTACACTTTTCAGCTGGCAGCGCCATTTGAACGGTCAATGACTCGCTTACAGAGTTATGATTTATTTGCGGGGTTAACAAAGCGCGAGTACATTAGGCAGACAGCGTGACACGCCCACTAGGAGGCTGGCGAAAATGGGTGTAAATAACATTTATGGAGACAAAACTTGACAATTGCGACTTTCTCCCTCTTTCGTCGTTTACTACAACTTTTTGGTCGACCATAAAATTATCACAATAACTGTTTATCTAGATTGTGCACAGTGTATTATGCTGTCGGTTACACTCGACTGCGCTGTTCTGACTCGAATTTCTTTTGTTTTTATTTTAATTTTAATTTTTGTTTTGTTTTATTATTTATTTTTATGATGACCATTGTAATTAAAGCCTTAAAGCTTTTTGGGCTTTTTATTGTAAAAAGCACTTAACTAACTGTACATCGAGAGCCAGAGAGTTACATAGTATTATGTGTCTGAGCCTCTATGGCCGACAGGCCTGAACTTGTGTGATAATAAAAAGAAACAAAAACAAGAACAAAAACAAAACAAAACAACTACCGGGAGATGCTCAACTGCTTAAAAACAAAATTAAGCTAAAACTGCGGGTTAATACCCTTTGCTCTGCCATAAACAGTTAAAACTTCAGACTTTTGTTTAACTGTAAAGAAATCTTAAATGGGAAATATTACAGCGTTTAATGTTTTTAAAGTTCTCTTTGTCCACACACCTCTAGTGTGCTGGACCAATTATCTGTGTGAAACAGTTCTTATGTGGCTGGCGCTTTCAACTGTTAAACCTTTCTATGCAATTCTCATGTGATCAAAAAAGATTTTCCAATAGAATGTTAAAAAACAATTTGCTGATCTGATAGATTTGTATGTATTACTAAAAAAGAATATTAATTGATTAATTATATTACAATATTCTCTACCATACAATATTGCTAACGTGCTCTAGAACAAATATCTGTGTGACAAAAAAATCTTTTGGCTATTAATATTAACTATTAACAACGCCTTTCTATGCAATTCTCACGTGGTCAATTATGATTTGGAATCTAAAGGAACAATTTGCGGACTTAATATAGATTATAGATTTGTATATATTATTCATGAATAATGATGAAATAATAATGAAATTGCTGCCTTAACATATTTGTATATCTAATAATATAAATTTTAATAATTAATGAATGAAAAATTTGATCAATAATATTTTATTATTTTCATTTTGCTTTTAGGTCGCAGCCTTAATCGAATCAATGCAATAGGAACATTACAACTCAATTGTTATGCTCTTGTCAGGCATTACAATGGGCGTCCTGACGCCTCAGAGCCACAGACAACAGCAAGTTGTCGACTCTCTGGCTCGGTGCTGAGCGCAGCAAATGAAGGTGCAACACGTAACTAGCGAAGCCGCCAACAAGTAGCAGGTTGGGCTAACTAACGACACAAGCCAGCGCAGCCGCAGCAGCCGCAGCAGCAGCAGCAACATCTTCAGCTCTACAGCAACTCCTGATAAAGAGCAGCCTCAGCCAGCAGCAGCAGCAAAACAGGCGATAAAAAAAATATTAAAGGAAAAAAACAAAACAAACTTCGCAGCTTTAACCGAAAATGTTACAAAACTCGAATGCAGCAGCAACAGCCGCAGCAGCAGCAGCGACGCCCAGCACAGCAGCCGCTGCGGCAGCGGCAGCGAACAATGCAGCGATAGCCGCGTCATCGATACAGCCAAAGCTGGTTGTCATACGAAGGCGTCCGAATCAGGGCTTCGGTTTTACGCTGCGTCACTTTATTGCCTATCCACCGGAAGATGATGCCGCCAGCTGGCCACAGGTAAGCCTCGCAAGGCAATCAAACTGGACTGTGCTGTAGTGTGGTGGGGTGAAGTGAGGTGGGAGAATGGTGAAGAGCAAAGAGAGCAAAGAGCGAAAGAGCATAACCGACTGAGCCTGCATCTTCAATTAGTCATCAATTGTGCCTTGCCACTTTTGCTTTTCGCGGTCTGGCAATTCTCAGTTTAGTTCAATTCAATTCAGCTCGGCTTCGCTCGGCTCTGCTCTGCAGCCGTTGCGACGCGTCGCAGCTGCGTCAGCAGTCACATTTGCGCAGTCGCCGCCGCCGTTACGTGAGCGCAAAGCACGCGCCGCTTATTCAAATGGCAATCGCTGCTTTCTTTTTGCTCTTTGCCAAAAGTGCTTCAAGTATGCCAGATGCGTCAAAGAGCTTGCAACGGCAAATAGACAGCACAGTATAATATAAACAATTTATATTATATTTCGAATGAATTCAATTTAATTAATTTTTATATGGATTAAATGCCGATAAAAGAAAGTTGAATTTCCGATTGCTTAATTAGATTAGGTAGAATAATAACAATATATGTGTGAAATTATATATAAATATATGCACATTTTAGAAAACCGAAAAATATATATATAAATATAAATATATACAAAATATTTATATTCAAAAACATACATTTTAGAATATAAATATTTGTATCAATTTATATTTATATTTTATACTTAAATATACACTTTTTTGTAATTATTTTATTTCCTTTTTAATATTTATATACATATTTGTATATCAATATATAAAAACATATTATTTGAAACAAAGAAATGTATATAATTTATATTTATAATTTATTGAGTTCGTTTGATAAAACATTTTTGAATTTTCTATTAAATTTTATTAGGATCTTTGATACACATCATTTAGGGTAGCTCAAAGGCGAGCTACTTAAGTTACAATTTGTACGTTGCCTCTCTCTAGTGCTCCCACTCCTTACAAACACATAGATATAGTCTATATGATATTTTTTTTGCATTGTATGTGAAGCGCACTCGTTGCGCTCTTTTTCTTCGGCTCTCTGAGCCGCTCTCCTATTTATACCTTGTAAACAGTAAAATTGCATAAAATAGGGTATATTCGTTTTTGCTGAAATATATGCAACGGCTGAAGAAAAAAAAAACGAGAATAAAATAATGAAAAAATATGTAAACATTCTATAATACTTTTTAATTTTTATAAATATAAAAAATAATTTATTTACATTAAAATGTTGTATTAAATAATTTTTAATATGAACTAAATATTTAAAAAATTATTTATTAATCATAAAAATATAAACTAAATATTTTAAAAATTATTTATTAAAAATATAAATCATACAATGCTTAAATATCTATATAAATATATACATATATCTAAATAGATATGAAATATTTGTCATGGAAGCTTATCTAGCGCATCTGATAGTCGGTCACAGTGGACTGGGGTAAACTTACTTGTTTTGCTTTTTTTTTTGTTTTTTTAATATATATACATTATATGTTGTTGTTGTTGTTGTTGTTGTTGTTGTTGTCGTTTCACGTTTTTGTGTATTTTGTTTTTGCTTTTTACGTTTTGTGTAGGAAGCGACAAACGTTGTCGGTGGCGGCGGCAACGTTGGCGGCAGCAGCGGCGGTGTCGTCGGCTTGGAGCCAACGTCACCAACGTCGCTGCCGCCATACCAAGTGAAAGCGATGGAGACCATTTTCATCAAAGAGGTGCACGCGAACGGACCGGCTCACCACGCCAATCTACAAACGGGCGACCGGGTGCTAATGGTGAACAACACGCCGATCGCTGGCATTGCCTACAGCACAATTGTGTCGATGATCAAGCAGACGCCAGCGGTGTTAACGCTGCACGTTGTGCCCAAGGAGTGTGATGTGCTGCAAATGGTGAGTGCGTCAAAAACAAAAACAAACAAAAAAACAAAAAAAAAAAAAACAAAAACAACCAAAAAACAATAAAATTAAATAAAACAAAATAAATAAGTAAATGCAAACAAAAACAAGAGAAATAAATGCGTAAAGCTTTTTGTTTTAGTTGCAATAATATTGTGTTATCGAAATAAATATCGTATCGTAACGTAAGTGTATAAACCCTCTAATTCCGTTATCCATCAATTTGAATGTTGTCTCTGCAGCATTACACGAGCATTGCCCACACGCCGGAATCGAATCGTTTAACGATGCCCGCACAAGCGCCACAGCCACCGATGGCTGGCCATACGACACATTCGCCGGTGCTGCTGGCAAATGCCGGTGCCGCCATCAAGTCGACATTTCCACAGCAACAGTTGATCTCATATCCCGCTGTTGCCGCCAATACATCCTCGACAGCATCCTCTGTATCGCCAGCGACACCGCTGCACGGCGGCAGTCGCTCCGGCAGCATCACAAGCAATGCCAGCGGCAGTGGGCTAACCAGCAACAATAGCCATCACCACCACCATCAGCAGCAGCTGCAGCAGCAGCAGCATCCGCAACGTCATCCGGCGCTTGCAGGCGGCAGCAGCAGCATCGACTTCGGTGACATGGCCCATGGCATGCGTCAGCATCAGCATCAACATCAACAGCAGCTCTACCACCAGCAGCAACATCATCATCAGCAACTGCTGTCGAGCAGCTTTATGCGGTAAGTGTAAACTATTTCAACTCACCTGGGCCATTGACGTCAGCGTGTTCCCAAAGCCAAAAACCGGGCATAAGGGGCAAAACCCCCCCCCCCCCCCCCCCCACCTTGTGGTTGTACAGCATGTGTATGAGGGGTGGCCTGAGGGGGCTGTTTAGTGGGATACCGAGCAATGGCAGAAACGGCTGTTAATCTTATCAGACGCCAGTCGGCAGGTTGTGGCGACGCTCTGCCCACTGGCGTTTCTCTTTCGCCAAAGCAGCAAAAATGACAGTGTTTAGTGCAATTAGACAGGCCAGCGGTCGTTGCCAACTGGCACAGTGGTTCGCAAATGCCAACTCTCTGCTCAGAATTCTGTTGAAATCAAGCATAGTTAATAGTTAATGCATAAAGAGAGACTCGACAGCATTTCAGATATACTTACAGCATTTGGTAGAATGCAAAGCACTAAGATTCTTAGCATATCGCAATGCTAATATGAAGAGACCATAGCTCTTGATGCAGCTCCAGCAGAAGCGATCGTAATATATAGCTCTCATACAGTTGCGTATCTTGAGCCAAGTCTTGTTCATATTATTTGATAACATATTGCAGACGATTCTTTGCGTAAATGCAACAAATGCAAGAATTTGTCAGCAATATATATATATATATATTTTTTTTTTTGGTTTAGCTATAATTTTGGTATTTTTGAACTTACATACATTCAATTGGATAACGTGAAAATTTTGATAACGAGAATTTAACGAAATTTGTTAAATTGTGTAATGTTATTGGCAGAAAATGAAATGAAGTGAGTCAATAATGACGTAAAATGCCTATATAGACGTTAAAAAGAGAATTGATCTGACAGTTGGGTTGTCAAAAACAAAATATAATAATAATAAATATTCAAAAATAAATAAATAACTCTGTGAAAAAATTAGCACAAAATTATTTGAAAAGTCTGCCCCACTGTCTCAAATGAAATTAATGTCTCACTGAAATAATAATAGTATATAAACGGTATAGAGAGCATGGAAAATATAAAATAAATTATATATAAAAAAAAAAACAACATAGATATAAACAATATTTAATATATTGAAAAAATTAAATAAAATAAATTTTTAAATAAATATAAACAATATTTAATATATTGAAAAAAAACATAAATAAAATAAAAAATAAATAAATTAAAAATGCAAGAAAAATATATAACCAAAATAAAATAAATAGATATAAATATAAATGAAAAAAAATATAGATACATATATAAATGAAAAATTATTAAAAGAAAATAATTGTGAATAAAAAAAATATAAATATAAAATAATTATGAATACAAAAATGAAAATAGTTAAAGAATAAATAATTAAAAACAAAAGTATATAAATGAAAAAGTATTTAAATAAAAAATTAATGTAAAAGAAAATATTTAAATTAACGTAAATACATATCAAATAAAATGCAATATTAATATAAATAAAAAAAATATAAATAAATATGAATGAAAATATACAAATAGATAAAAAATTGAATAATTTAAATATAATAAAGATGAAAAATTATTTAAATACAAAATAAATAAAAAATGAAATGAAAAAAAAATGAAAATAGTTAAAGATTAAATAATTAAAATCAAAATTATAATAATGAAAAATTATTATTATTATATATTAAAGAAATACGAATATTAATATAAATAAAATAAAATAATTAAATATGAATATTTATAAAATAATATAAATAATATATATAATATAAAATGATATATAATAAATATTAATATAAAGCAATACACATATTATAACATTTTGACGTATGTCATTTATGCTGCCAAAATTAGCAAAACTTAATACAACAAATATTTTAGCAAATGATAAAAACAAAGTTATTTAGTAGTTTTTTTTTTAACATGATTTGCATACGTGTGCTCCACTGCTGCCTGCCAATGCTAATAGACGTACATACGTCGGATGTTTCATAAATATTAATTCGCACTTATACACTCTCTCGCACACACACACACACACACACACACACACACACTTGTATGCAAACTCATTCAGCAAAACAAATTGACAGTTTACTGGCCAACAGCCTTTGGCGCCGTCGCGCGGTTCCAATGAACTTGATCACACTGTGTGGCATTTGATTTATGGTGACATCAACAGACTTACCTACCTTTGGCTACCCTGCAATACTACATACACAAGAGTGTATGCATGTATGTGTGTGTGTGTGTGAATGCATATTGGACATTATGAATTCACTTTCATTCAAAAACAAAAACAAAAATTTCAATGCCAGACAAAATGTTGACAATTCGATACTCGATATTTGCTATATAATAATTAGAAATTGCTCTAAATATATGTAACATTAGCTGAGCTTACTCACCAACAATAATAATTTAAAAAAACAATTGCAAATTCTTTGCCAACCAAATTTTACTCATCTTCCCATGGCTCAATGTGGCCGGGAGAAGTGTTGTTCGCATTTTTCGTCCAGACTTTTCGCAGTCATTAATTTACATATGTACATATGCGCGCATGTGCATGTTATGTGTACAAGCATCTATGTATGATAATTATGATGGTGATGATGATGATAATAATGTTGTTGTTGTTGACGATGAGTCGATACTTTGACCGACAGACACAGAGAGAGGGAGAGATGGGGGAGAAGAGAGAGAGACAGTTGGACTGACTATAAAAATTGTAGAACACCACACAGCAGATAAATGTGGACGTCGTCTGTGACTACCACACGGTGATTTCATCATCATATTTAATTTTTACCCCATTTATTGCTAAGCATTTTTTTTTTTTTTTTTTGCAATGACCATTCACAATGTGAAAAGAGCATATTGGCTTTGTGCAATGTGTGTGGGAAGTCGAGATAAACGAAATGTATCAAAGTTCAGAGTTGAGATTACAAAAGTTTAGCCGTCACCGCGCGACAAATGGATATAGATATACATATATATATATGCTTATCAATTTATATAGAATAGATATAACCACATACATATATATTTAGTTTAGTCCATCATGCATAAGTATTATGCAGTTGGATATGCTCGCTTTGCAACATTTTCGCTTGTCTCATTGTTGTATTTGTGCAGTCATAATTAAGCACAATAGTCATATTAGATATACGCATTACAAAATTTAAGTCTATTGCCTATATACAATGTATACAAATCATACATACATATATGGATATATGGTAACTTTTAATATATCCACTCAATTTGACACCATCAGACGACGCTATCAGCTTTGCTGTCAGCGATTATTGTTATTTGCGCATATTCATTATAATCCATACATATCGAAAGTTAGAATCATTAAATAGGAAAAGAGTGAAAAATATTCCATTGATTGGAAAAATTATAATATATAAATATTCGCTTCAGTTTTCGATATTATTTCTATGCATTCATATTGAAAGTGATTTTATTTCTTAAAATGATGTCAGCATTAATAGATTTATCAAACAAGTAGTTTTTGTAGATTGCAGCATATTATTTAAAAAGTTTTTGAAAAATACTTTTAAACTTTTTTTTAAAGATATTTGTCTTTATAAACATGTTTTGTAAGGGATTTCCTAGGACATTAAGATTGATTGGCTAATCGATTGTTCTTTATTGTTATTCCAGAACATTTAACATATTTAGTATTTAGTATTTAGCTTCTCTCTTTGTTTTTGGGTATTTAGATTTATCTGATATTATACAGTATATTTATTTTATATTTATATACAGTTATTTATCGTTTTATATAATTGCTTGAATCTACTTTCAAATTGATAATAGAAATCAACTACATAGAAGCTCATTTAATATTTGAGTTATCACAGAATATAAATTTTTTCTCACTCTCAGTTTCGCACTGGATAGAGATATATGTAGATGTTAATGGTGTTACCTTGACAGGCATCAGAATCAATTGATCTGATAATGTTTTGTTTTGTTTAAATTTCTGTCAGATAGTATATTCCCATCATATTTTGTGCTGTGTTGACTTTTTGACTGCGTCTTGATTTAGCAATGACGACGAATGCAGCTCAACAAAAATAAACAGATGCATAAAAATGCCATTGGCCATTGGCTACATTGGCGAACTTCCTGTTTTCACTCGTTGTTGTTGTTGTTGTTGTTGTTCGGCTCATGTGAATAGGGCTGACAATCCTCTAGAGGAAGAGAGATATGACCCAAACGCTGCCAAGCTACGTAGAGTAATTGTGTTTTTTTTTTTTTTTTTTTTTTATTTGAGTTTTTAGAAAGTCGCAAAAAAAAAAAAATGATTACTGATTCAGTTTTTTGAATACAATTTGAGTTGGAGTTTGCAGAGTTGGAGGCTGTAGTGTATTATTATAAATAAATCTTGATTGTGAATGCAGATCAATGAAAGTTTTTCTCTCTCTCTCTCAATGTAATCCAAGCTGAATTGATATTGTATCATATTTCTATATAATGGAGAGCAGAGTCTCAACAGTTAATCAAAGAGTAAACTTTAATGAACTAAATTTGAATTACATTTAAATCGCTTTTGATTGCTTGCACATTAGAAGCGATTAAACAATTCATAGCACTTCTATTTTAGCTAACTGAATGATTTCATGTTGACTGTTTGGCACGTGTTGCGGCTGGCCTGCTCGAATTTGATTTGAATTCTCTTTTCATTTTTCTTTATTACCGTTTATCGTTTCTAATTACGTGCTGGCAGCTTGTTGCGAAAAACTTTCGAGCTGCGATAAGTGGCTTAAAAGACAGAGACAGTCGCTTCGCACCACCCACTTGAATATGCCTGAGTTGACTTTCTAAATGAGCCACAGCAGATTCAGTTCTTGTCTGATTTCTAATAACTGTATTGTATAAGGCATGCAACATTTGATTAGTTCTCTTTCTGATCTCTTTCAATATTTTCATGAATTAGCGCTGCAAGTGTTCGGAAGACTATAAATGGGATTTAGTAACAACAAAAATCTGAATCTGAATAGCTGAAGTCGTAGCTAAACTCGGTATCTGAAAAGCGTCAGTTCTCTTAAGTATTTCAGATATTTTATGAATGAAGCTCCATAATATATATTTTATACAAATAATAGAAAAAAGAAAAAAATATATATAAAATAAATTTGTACTAAATATGAATAAATTATATATTACAGAAATTAAATAAAATCTTTTATATATATTTTATACAAATAATAATAAAATATTAAACAAAAATATAAATATATATGTATATAATATAATTTTGTATATAATATAATTTTGTATATATTATTTTATTTTTATTTAATATATATCTTATTATTAAATATGACTCAAGTAAAGAAATTCAAATACATTTTTAATTTAGAATACATATGTATATATATACTTTTATTTTAGTTTCCAAACTCCCCTTGAATAAGAAACGTTTTTAAAATTTTAAGAAATTTATTTGCTGTCAGCCAGTCCTTGTCGTACACTCTGTAGTTAAATATGTTTTAAATGTTTTGCATACGATATTCATTTATTAAAATGTTATCTTAACCGAGATATAGTACAGTTTCGATCCAGTTTGAAGCCTTGTTGCTTGAGTCTACCCTCCCCAAGCTAAGAGGCGTGTGTGTGTGTGACTAATCCAACAAACATCGAAGCATTTGGCAAACCAACAGTTATCGTATATGCAAAATAAAAAAAAATTTGTACACACACACATACATATGTATATGTGTATGTATGTGTATAATATTTGTCTGTATAAATATTCGCAAACATAGGTGTATGAGTGTACGACGACAACAACTGAAGCGAATGCATGCGAATATTTGTTAACGCTCCATTGTTAAATGATTATGACAAATTTAATTGAATTTTGTGCAGCGCAAGCACTCACACACAGTGAAAGAGAAAGAGAGAGAGAGAGAGAGAGGGTGAAAAGAAAAACATTTCAATCGCTGCGAATGACAATTCAATTCAGTCGCCCAACACTTGCACACCCAACGACCGAATCCATCAAGCAACCACCCCACCCCACCCCACCCCAGCAGCCCAGCAGTGCCGTTAGCATGGCCACGCCCACACGACGAGCTGAAAAGTTGAAGCATTGCCACCTATAGCGGCAGCGAGATTCAAATTGAGATTAAGATGTACACAGATGATGGCAACTGAAGATGAGTTTTGAGATTAAGACCAAGTCTGGCTACGTACAAGATAATGATCGTCATGGGAAAGGAGATGAAGATGTTGTTGTTGATGATGATGATGATGATGATCAAAGATGATCAAGACGATCGTGCTCGCTTTTACGCATACATGCATATAGAGATATGTATAGAGAGATATGTATGTAAATTATTGGGCTACTTGAGCCAATGGACGGTCTGTAATTGTATTATGCGTCGGCTCTCATGCTGATCGCATCGTCCGTGATCAACAACAACAAAGCTACAAATAAACGAAGAGATCAAGACTGTGGGAGAGAGAGGGGGTAGAGTGAGACAGGGAGTGAGAGCGAGCAGGAGAGAAAGAGAATGAGTATTATGAAAGCACGAAAGAAAGTCAAGCTTAAGTAAACTGAAGATTAAATACTCTTTTTTTTAACTATATATAATCCTGCTGATTTGAGCTTTTTCACTGACTGAATAGATTTTCTTATATTGATGGATAGTTATCGGAAATATAATTGATAAATTTTCAAATCTAGAAATAGTCAAATATTGTTCAAATACAAATCTCTTTACAAAATATATGTATATATTTACATGTATGTATATATAGACATTTTCTATGTATATACATTTCCTTGTACCACTTGACCTTATATCCTTGCTTGGTTTTGCGTGTACTGAAATTTCAGCAACATGTTTGATGGATGACTAAAATGTTAAAGGCGAACATGTAATAGTCACACAAATACATAGAAACACACACACACACGCACAGCCATAGTACAGTGGTGCGCAACTGCTAATTCACTGATTAAATATATATATATATATCTATTTTTTTTTTATTAAACATTTGTATGATTTATTTATATATTTTTAAAAATTAACTAACTAACTAAATTCAATTAAATATTGCACTAAAAAAGAATATTCTCTTTAAACTTATTTAAATATTGCTAGAAACAGTTTACTCGATACATTTTTTTTAGCTAACAGAGGCAAAAGCCCTTCATTTTAATCTGAAACTGACCTTAAAATATATGTATATATATATAAATTTTCTAAAACTCTTAACACTTTCAAAGTCCCTTTCATAAATTCAAGCAGTAATCATTGCTCTGCAACCACTGTGCCTAGTCAAATTTTTGACGAACTTTGGCTGACAATTACAAACAAAAAAAAAAAAAAAAAAAAATCCACTGGCTGGAGTTACGTTTTCGAGTGGGCCAAGCAAATATCTGGCCAGTCGGATGGGTGATACCGATATCGATGAGTGCTCGCCCCTGAGAGACCCCTCTGCGTCCCTCCCCTCTAGCCACACACATAGCTCAGCTCCTGTTTCTATCTTTGATTTTAGCCCCTAATCGAATTTGCTAGTTTCGTGTTCGTCAACAAATCCAACTACTTGTATACTCTTTTGGCTATATATATAATAGACATCTATATATATAATAGATGTGTGTGTGTGTGTATCTCCCTATGCAGCGCATCCATTTATTGTGTGTGTGTGTGTGTGTGTTGGTGTCTGTTGACTGTGTGTACAATGAAATATTTTTGCGCTATGCGCGTGGCACAATTGCTTATAAAATAAAAGAAAGAGCGTTCAGTTCTGTGGTCGTTCAGTGGTTGGGTGGGTCGTTGGGTCGTCGCTAGGTTGTGTTCGATGGTTGCCCACTCAATAGCTCTGGGTGCTCTTTTTCAATTAGCCCAGCCTGTCTCGTTGCTGCCGCTGCTGCTGCTGCTGCCTTTGCTGCTGCTGCTGTCGCGAGCTTAATATGAATTTCATATATGCATACAAAGTGATTTTTTTTTTTTTTTTTTTGTATTTCAGTTTAGTCGCATGGACTTTGGGTTGTATTTTAGTTTAGTTGCTGTTGGCGAGTGGAGCGCGTAGATTTCGCATCAACAAACAAATTTTATGCAAATTTCTTAGTGAGTTTTCGCGAGTTTTGTGTGTGGAGAATTCAAATTTATATTGCAAGTTCGAAAGTCGCTTATCATTGGTAATCGTGTACTAATTATAATTGCCTTTGATAACGCACAACAACAAGCTCTCATATAACACGCAAATGTGGCAGCAGCTGAGACGTCCAGTGGGGTGGGGTGGGGTTGCGGGGTTGCTATTGGAAAGTTTTTTTGTTTTTGTTTTTGTTTTGTATTTCGTCTACTATTTGCAAAGGCCTTGAAATCTATATTAGATCATAAAGTTGAAGTATTTTCAATTAATGATGAGCGCAATTACAACAACAACAACAACAACAACAACTGAACTAACTAAAGCAACAGCAAACGCTTAAGTAAATGTTGTTCTTAACAACTACAACAACAACAACAACAACAACAACAACAGCTACAACTATGAGCAACAACAATGCGCGTTTGTCTCAATTTCTCAGTAGTTATTTGTTTGTTTTATGCTTCTTTCTTGTTCTTATTTTTTTCGCTTTGTTTTTGCTCAAAAAAGTGTGTGTGTGTGTATGTTTTTTTTTCGCTTCTTCTTCTCATTTTCTTTTGAATGCGATTTTGCGTTTTGTGTTTCGTTTCCGTTGCGTGTGTTGCCCAAACAATGACACGAACAACAGCGCTGCCAGCGTCGACGTCGACGTCAACGCCAATGGGTGTCGCCATTGCCGCTATCGACGCAGGGCGCCGTCGCCGCTAGCAGCGAAATCGATACCAAAAGCCAACAATAAATGCAATGCGAATTGAGGCATAGTGATGGAGCGCAGGGCAGAAAGAGAGAGAGAGAGAGAGTGTGTGTTAGAGTGTGTGTGAGAGAGAGAGAGGTAGCATAAAAGAGCCAACTGGGCGTATGTTAGGGGCGGGGTATTAAGCGTAGCAAGAGGGGAGGGTGTGTGTGTGTGAAGCGTCGTGTCACACGATGAACTGTTGACAGGTTTCCAGCCTTTAGTTTTGTGGCTTATCAAATATGTCAACATTTTTATTTATGACTTGTTAATTGCAAACAGGCAAAAGAGTTGCCAATACGCAAATCAGACAATAGCCGACAATAATAACAGCAACAACAACAACAGCAACAACAACAACATGCACAACAACAACAATGAACAGTTAGTGCATACACAACAAGCAGACAATAAAGCGCGAAATTCCTCAGGCACACGCACGTACACACATACATAGTTTTGTAATATGTATGTATGTATGTATGTATGTATGTATCTATGCCTGATGTATAGATACAGCTCATTTGTGTGTTTGGCTCACTCTTTTGCTGATAAGCAACAGCAACAACAATGACAACAACAACAACAACAACAACAAGAAATACGAGAAATCAACACAATAGAATCGCAATTCGCAGCGTTTCGAATCACTTGTGTTAATGGATCTATTTATTTTAGTAGCCTTGTGTACAGAGCTTATGCGAAGATAACAATACTTGGATATTCGATATGTACTATATATGTATATGTATATCCTATATATGTGTATATGCCAAATAGACAACAAGTACATTAAAGTAGCTTAAAATTATTGCAATAGTTGCATATTTTTTTTGCAAACTCACTCTCTCTCTCTCTCTCTCTCTCTCTCTCTCTTGCTCGCTCACTCACTCTATCTCCTTTCGTATCCTGTCAGCTGTCAGTTTGCCCATTTTCATGGTCATGGAAACGGATTTCCACTTGTCATTATCCATGGTCACTGGGGCTTTTATTTTTGTTTGTTGTGTGCAGTCGCACATACAGCATTGTTTTGGGTGTTCGTGTTGATATGGCTTATATATATATAGAAATATATATGTATTTAGCGCAAATTTTTTATGAAAGCCAATTTCGATATTTCACTTTCAATTTATAGCAATATGTGAAATATTTATGTAGAAAGTAGATTTATTCAAAGGCAGCTTTTGTTTATAAACATTAAAGTTTTTTTTATCAACTGAATACAATGCGAATTTATTGTTATACTTTGTTCCCGAAGGGGAAAAAGTATATTGGTTTTGTGCAATGTCCGTCTTGCTGTCCGTCCGTCTGTCCGTATGAACGCAATATTTTTCGGCGCTATTAGAGCTAGAGACTTGAAATTTTAAACATATACTCATATATGCTCCCGAATTATAAAGTGTAAAAATTTTCCCGATCCGCCCACTAGGGGCGTGGCAAATCGGAAAACTCTTCCGCCCATAGTTAAGTTATCATACTAGATGATGAGCTAGAGAGTTGCAATTTGAAATGTATACTCGGGGTGACAACCCAAGTTCAAAAAGCTATGGCGGATATATCTACGCCCATTGGGGGCGTGGCAAACCGGGAAATACGTATCTTCTACACCGTTAAAGCTAGAACGCTGAAATTTTGCATGTGAGTTAATGTTATGATTCTAAGAAGATCGATCAAAAAGTTATATGTCTACGCCCATTGGGGGCGTGGCAAATCGGACCTGAATATATATATATATATGTGCTATATTTTTGAACACTATTGACACTAGAGACTTGAAATTTTGCATGTATACTCGGGTTGACAACCCAAGACTAATAAGCTATGGTAGATATATCTACGCCCACAGGGGCGTGGCAAATCTCCTACAGTTTTAGAGCTAGAAGCTTGAAAATTGGATGGTTGAGTTACTAATGTTCTCCTCTATCGATGCCCCAAAAATAATTTTTCAGCCTCTTTGGGGGCGTGGCATATCGAAAAAAAAACCCTGTAATTTTCGCATTTTTGGAATGTAAGCAACCAAATTTTGCAGTCATGTTAGCCTCGGCCTTTTTAAGAACTGGCAAAAAATTATGCGTCTACGCCCACTGGGGGCGTGGCAAATCGGCAAAGAAGTTTGTTGTGGCCAACTGCATAATTCATGCATATAATAGCTTAGTAGCAATTGCTAAGATGGCAAAAAGCATTTTAACATAAATTTAATAATATTAATAAATTTTAAAAAATAAAATTGATAAGTTTTTGATTAATAAATAAAAAGTTTCCAGCGGGATTCGAACCTAGGTCTTTTGAAAACAACATGTAATCGTTAGCTAAACCTAAATCAATTCACAGCTGATCAGCTGACCAGCTGATATGTTTATAAATTGGCAGCAAGCATTTTATAATAAATATACAAATATAAAAAAATAAATAATTTTTGAAAAAAAAAGTTTTCTGCGGGATTCGAACCCACGCACCTAAGTATAGCTTGCATAGTGCTTACGACCTGCGCTTCGTTAACTAAAACCAAATAAGACATTGCAATGCATTGCTAGAGCGCCTTGTGACAAAACTAAAGTAACGATCGAAAAATTCCCAATTCAGTCACAATTCTTAGAATATTCTGGCATGCAAACTTTTGTATGTATACTTAGAAAATTGTGTATACTCGTATAGTGTGTACATGTGTAAATCTGTATGTATGTGTTGGAAAAACGTTTGTTGCTTGCCATGTACGTTTTCTAATTGCCGAAATATTTCGTTAATTAAATGTTTATTAAATAAATAAGATGCACCTATGGGAACAAAGTATATCGCAGTTAGTGGCGCCTAACTGCAACGTTCTTACTTGTTTTTATTTTGCTGAAATCGGCAAATTGAAAATAATATATATATGTATGCACATCAACTTTTTATTTAGTCGACTCAATTTGAAACTGAATATATTATATATTATATAATCTCTTTTTTTTCAATTCCTGATGAGCATTGACAGCTGATTTTAATCTGATACTGAATATAATATGTATATAAAAACTTTTATTTTGTATTCCTGATGAGCATTGACAGTTGATTCAATTTGAAACTGAATATAATATATGCATATATATATATAGAAACTTTTTAGCTTTAATCCTGCTGAGCATTGACAGTCGAGTCAATTTAATTTCCTGTTCTGTTCGCATGGGCATTTAAATCAACTAGATAAGTCTTAAACGTAAAATACTTAAATCAGATTTTCATATGTATAATAATTCCTCTGTCATTTCCATGAAATCGATAAATATCGTTATCGAACTTGAGTTTTTTAAGCATATATCTTAAATGATGAAAGTTTGAACTATTACATTTTGTATATAGATTCGCTTGAGACTAACAAAAGTCTTTAAAATCTAAAAAGTCTTATCCCAACTGCCCACAAATCGTATGTATAATAATTCCTCTGCCATTTCCATGAAATCGATAAATATCGTTATCGAACTTGAGTTTTTAAGCTTGAACTATTACACTTTGTATATAGATTCGCTTGAGACTAACAAAAGTCTTTAAAGTCTTCAAAGTCTAAAAAGTCCCATCCCAACTGCCCACAAATCGCAATAAATACTTTATTTAGATAATAATACTGTCTACATTCTTTTGTTTACTGTCACATTTTAGTGACAGTTTAATGCGTTGTCTGTCTCTGCCTTAATGCTTAATATGACTGCGTATTTGTGTCAAAGTGAAATGTGAATTCCTTAAATAGAACATTTGGCATAAATGATTAATTATTGAATTGATTTTTGAAAGCTATCAAGGCATTGGCTTTAAATGCGACCAAGTTTTTTTTTTTTATATGCGTCTCTGCGATGCGGTTTCTCTCAGTTATAATTGCATACCTATTTGGATAAAGGCCAGAGATTGAGTTGGACTTACCAGAATTATTTAAAACACTCGACAAATGAATTTTCATGAAAACACTTTAAATAAATACCGTGATTTCAAGCTAATCGCATTTACCATTTTTCTTTCTTTTTTTTTTTTCGCAGACTTTTGCTTTACTTCATTTATATACTATATAGTGTTTATCACTAAATTTTGTTGTTCAACATTTTCATGAACAATCGTTTATAATATCGTGCTACTACTTCAATGAACACAGCTGTATAATGTTAAATATAGCATTTGCTAATGAAAGTAGTATAGTGTATAATTGAATACTTGGTTGTATACAAAGCTTAGATAAAATTCCATTTCGGATTAAATTAGAATGCAAAGCAAGAACTGCAAGAATAAAAAATATATATTCTTAAATTATATATATATATAACATAGCTGCAATTAAGCTCTAGTTGGCATTATATTCGATTTACTATAGTTGGGTTGCAGTGCTATTTATATAAGCGCATTATTTGTAATTCAATTTTATTAATTACAGCATTCGAGTTCTTTGATCTATGTGGGCGAATAGGGATTGCTTAGGTGCAACAAATTGTTAATTTGCTCGCCTTGGCATCGAAATAATTGCCAGGATACGATTGCAAAAAAAAAAAAAAAAAAAAGTAGAAGAAGGAAAGTGATGTATGGAGGGGAAATTCTTAATTAGGCTAGCATTAATTTAGATTTTCCGCGCTAAACGCCCCCAGCAGCGGTAAAGTTGGCAAGGTCAAAGTATCTTATTGCTGCTGACGTCCATAAATCAATTTATGCTGCCACTCAAAGGTCAATCAGGAACTTTCCATTAAGACAAAGAGAAAAAGAAAAAGCGCGTGAGAGAAAGAGAGAGAGAAACAGGCAGCCAGGCAGTCAGTCAGTCAGTCAGTCAGCGCCCGCGGCAGTAGAAAAGAATGGCACTTAATTACCAGCTGCACCTGTATGCCCACGCCCTCCAGTGCGACTCCGCATCGTGTGGCCGCGTGTGCAGGTGGCAGCAGCAAAGGGTATCCATTTACGTTGCTTTGCTTTCTAGCCAATAACAAAGGAAGCACTAATAGAGCTCCATGCCCGTGCGCTATTATTGGCTCTCGCACTCCTGCATTCAATTGAACAGTTTCCAGAAAAGCGCCACGAGCAAAATATTTGCATTGACTGCTGTTGCAGGAAACCATTATGTGTGAAGCAGGCTTTGTACTGGTTCTGCTCCCTGCTCCTATTCCTACTCCTGTTCCTCTTCCTGTTCCTGTTCCTGTTCCTGGCCGTGCAGCACATTATGTCGAGCAAATTGAATTAAATCAAAGTTTCTCGACAGCAGCCACAATCTAATTTAATCAAGTCCTGAGTGCATTTACGGATTGCCCACACACACACACACACACACACACACACACACACATAATAGACAGCGAGTGCAAGTTGTCCTCTGTATATGGCCAGCGTGTGGAGTGCAGTCACGGCCATGGCCATTAGGCGACCTGACAAACAAGAAGCTGCTGCTGCCTGCTTCCATTGGCCTGCATAGAGCATAGAGATCGCCCACGCTGCTGATGATGCGTAGCCATGCCCGTGGCCGTGGCCATGGCCATGACTGCCATTTCATATCCAGCTGACAATTGTTGTCTAGCCGCACCTGTGGCACGGCCCGATCTCTATCGTTGAACCGTTGCAGTCTGGATGCTTGCTGGCTTGCATGAAATTCTTAAACAAATACATTCGTTAATAAACAAACAAAAATGAATAACAAAACACATTCATAATCCAAATCGTCATCGCTGTGCGGGAGGGGATCGGCAGGGGGGCGTGACTCTGCTGCTGTTTACGCAAATTGCGCAGCTTACTCGTATTTGGCAACGGCTATGTTGTTATCGTCGTCGTGACCAGCGTACCCAAACAGCTGACAGCGGTCCAATCGGATACAGAAGCGTTGACGTTAGCGCTGACATTGCCTTTGACGTCGACAGCGACGGCGACGGTGACGGCGACGGCGACGGCAACGGCGACGCTAACGGCACGCGCCAAAAAAACATTTCTCAGCTCTCCAGTGCGACCTTATTTCGTATGGCAATCAGGCAGTCGCTATTGCCACATATTTGAGCTGCTTGAAATATATATATATATATATGTGTATATGTATATGCATATATATACATATGTATTTCAATATATATCTCAGATAACGTGGGCTCTAGCTTTCAGTATGCCTGACAATTGATGTTATAATAAATCAAAAAAACAGCATAAACTTTCAATTATTATTGCGGCTGCAGAAAAACAAGTAATAAAATGTATTAAAATATATTTTGCTTAACAATCAAGCAAAATGTAATATGGGTAAAATTAAAAAAAAAAATAATAATAAAATAAAATAAAATAAATAAATAAATAAATAAAAAATAAAAATAAAAGAAAATAATATATATAAAAAATAAAATAATAATAAATTAATAAAATGTACATAAATAATATAGTTTGTTTAGAAAAATTAAATACATATAAAAAATAATAAAATATAAAACCAGGCTTATATTGTTTAAAAAATTAAAAAACAAAAAATTAATTAATTATATAAGAACAAGATAATCAAATGTATTTAATTATTAAATTTTTTGTAAAAAAAAAAATATATATATATATAAAATATAAAAACAATATAAAATATAAAATATAAAAATATAAAATCAAAAACAAAAAATATGTATATATAAAATATTTTTTTATAATTTATTTATTTAAAATATAATAAAATATTTATTTGATTCACTTCTTAACAAATAAAATAAAATTCAAACAAAATATAATATACTTAATAGATAACAGATTCTAATCGATCTATGTTTCAATAATAAATACATGATTTTAAGATTGACAAGATCATTTAAATATAATACTTGAATTTTACATAGGATTGCCCAAATGATGAATATATAATTTCAATCAATTCATATTCATATTCATTCCTTTACATCTGATTCAATGCCAATTAAATTATTTCTAATTTATTTTGCAAGCACTCGCTTTGTTTTGACCTTTAGCTAATTGTAAGTCCTTAGCTAATTGATTTGCTTTTCTCTCTTCTACTTAAAGTGCCAATCAACCGCCAAATCTAACAGTATTAGCAAGCACAACACCGACCACGCCCACCCAGCGCCAACCCAAATCGGCAGCAGCCCTCAGCCAAGCACTGTACGCAGTGAATGCTGCCAGCGGCAACGGCGGCGGCACCGGCACCGGCAGCGGCAGCGGCAGCGGCAGCGGCAGCGGCAGCAGCGATAACAGCGACCTGATGATCCGACTGCGCGAATCCATCAAACAGAAGGAGGAGTTTCTGAAGTCGCCATTACCCTCAGGTGTGATGTCCGCCTCGGCATCCGCCACAACCAGCAGCGCCTCCACATCCAACGGCAACGCAGCGCAATCATTGCCACAAAAGCAACAAGCGGCGCAGCACTTTTTTCCATCACACACGCCACCAGGAGGCGGTAACGTTGGACCGCGCGTGCGCCACCAAGTGCTTCTCAAACAACAGCCGCATCAGCAGCAGCAGCAACAGCATCACCTCCACCACCACCATCAGCAGCAGCAACAGCAGCAACAGCAGCAGCAAGTTGTGCTCGGCTACGACATGTACAATAGCTATACGAGCAGCAAGCTGGCGCCTCGGTCCTTGGGTGCATTACAGGCGCAGCCACGACAGGTGGCTGTTAGCGTTGCGAATAACAATGCCAAGTATGGCAATGAGTTAGACTACTTTGAGACGCTGCAGGAGACGGGCGTAACCAATAAGGTGTAAGTAGCACTAGTAGCTGGATGCAGCTTCGCGTTGATCTGGTCCATTTCATAAATATTTTAAAACTGTTTATTATTTGTATTGTATTTTTCGCAGATTCGAACGTAAACTGGTCACGCACATGTCCAAGGGATTTGATCCATTTAAGCCGCTGTCAATCAACACCAACGCCAGCGCTGCCAGCGAATCGAGCAGCGTTGCCAAAAAGCAAAGCGTTCTATACGAGTCACTGCAACAGCATCCACTGCACCAAATGCAGGCGAAATATCAGCAGAGCAGCAGCTCTGGCAACAGCGCCGTCGATGGCCAGACCAGCAGCCGCATGGAACTGCACAAGGCGACGCTAGCGAATGCGACCTTTGAGTCCACGCCGAGCAGTGAGTACAAACCAAATCCATTGAAAGTTATCTTTGAAAAAATTGTTATTCATTCATTTTACTACTTGCAGAGTTTAGCAGCGTTCCGGAGCATCAGAAACCCACCAGTAGTTCCTCGCACACTGTTGCCACATTGGCGGACATAGCCGAGAGCAGCGGTAAGTGCGTTCAAATAGTAAATGAATATAAATCTGATTATATATTATGCGAATGATATCGGAGCAATGTGTGGGACATTTTGTAGTAATTTCAGTTTAATCTGTGATTCAGAGGAACTCAATAATTAAGAGACTTCATTATTTTCTATATATGTAACTAATGCTCTAAAAAAATGCCAAAGATAATTCTAAAGATAATATTAGAATTGTGCATAAAAATAATCAAATTTAATTCAAACTTTCAAATGAAGAAGTTAAATAAGAAAATAAACAAATTGAATTCAAATTTTTATGATCAGTAAAATTTCTTGCATGAATTGGGTTTGAAATATCTTACACGTTGATCGTAATATCTAAACCTCCTGCTAGATGCTTTTTCTTGTTCTCAGTTCTAAAGAGAACGCTCAGTGATAATAAATTTAAAGCTGAACAGAAACGAAAAGTTTATTGTAATATAACAAGTAAAAAAGCTCTAGTTGCTGGTGCTCTACTAGAAGATACCAGGAACCCCGTTCGATATGCATTTGAAAATATAATCCATAGCTTGCATCTCGCACAGTCCTAAGCAAATCGTTTAGAGCTGGCAATATCACAAGCTGTATATTTTTCTAAAATCAAAACAAAACAAAATACAAAATCCAACATCGTCAAGCTCGATGCTGCTACTTACTATCGACAATGCGCATTAACTCTACCAACACCGTCACAGCACTGTTCGAGCGCGATCAGAATAGCAGCTGATAATTCAAACACAATTTAAACGCAATTGCAATTCGTAGAATATGCTAGAATATGCACGTATTTAATGCAATTAATGCATATTACTGCGTATTTTTGCCAATTGGCCAAGCGTTTGGCTCTAAAACTTTCCCATTATAACATATAAGAAATATTTTTATTTTTGACATAATTTAACCATTAATAATTTAACATAATAATTGTCAATTTATTTCTAATTAACTTTATATAGTAAATATGCAACAGAATTCAATTTTAAGAATTTTTTGAAATATATTAAAAGCTAAAATATATAAAAGAAAAGTTAAATGAAAGGCAAAATGTGAAAGCTCTAGCTCCAAAAGACATAGGAATAATAATTCTATTGCTAAATTTCGATAATGTTTTGCAGCGATACATTTAGAATAGGAATAGTTATCGATTCTATGTGGTTATCGATTTTTAAAAACACACACTATCTGCTATACTATATCCTCTTCTTATGACAATCTCATACTCGTCCTCATAGCCAGTAAGACAAGATTAAATCGACTTAGCTTAGCTCATCCTGATCAAGAGTATATATGTGACTTGCCACGCCTTCTTCAGCCTGTTGCATACATGCTAACAAAATCATGATGCCAATTTAGAATTGATTCCAGGGTATACAAATGCTATCGAAATATCGCACTCGAAAGGCAACTATATATATATTGAATAATAAGATTGTATTTCATCGAAACACATTTTTGTCTATATTAGCTTACAGAGTTTTCAGCCAAACTGTTATATAATCACTCCACCTTAGCTGTTCGTAGAATATAACAAAATTTTCAAATAGCAGTTGGCGTACACGATTGCCTAGCTCACCTAGTACATTTCCGAAGCAACTGCTTTCATTTTCAATCTCGACTTCCGAGGCACACTTTGCTTTCCCGATTTATTTATTGAATTAATTTCTTTTTTTTTTTATTTGCATATGCATTGTTCTCTGCATATTATTCGGGCTATAAGTCTAAATGTTATCCAAAATTATTAAATAAAGTGAATGAAATTTTCGGTTATTTCTGTTGTTGACTTTTGTGATCTGGCAATTGCTGTAATGAAGTTCAATTTTATGCTTGCAGCCGCGGCCATTGTGGACGCGGCAACCGGTTCGGCGAATGTGGTGCGTCGATATAAGCCGCTCTCGTCCAGCTCATTTGATGAGGGTAAGCCAGTGCGACGCATCTCGTATCTGCGTGCCACCAACAACGAGACGGAATACCATGCAGAGCCAACAGCGGACAATGGAGCTGCTGGCGGTGCTGGCAGTACGACAGCCGCTGCTGTTGTTGCAGCAGCAGCCGCAGCCGCTGCAGCGGCGTCCGCCGTTGAGCCGCACAAGACAAAGGCATTGGTGGAGGAGCATCCAGATCCGACGTACGATGTAATCGGTGCAACTGGCGCCGGTCACGAGTTCATTGAGACACCCAACGGACTGGAGGATGTGCGTTTAAGCACGCATCATGGCAATCGTCGTGCCTCGATCACCAGCGACATGCGCAGCAGGTGAGTCTCTCAGTCTAGCTGCTCTCAGCCCTATCGTCTAGCTAACCCTTATGCTTCCCTTAGCATTCACATCGATGCCGAATTGAATGGCAAGTATGTGCCCAACGAGCTGGAAGCTTTTGAAACGGAGATTGAGATCAAATCCTCCTGCATCAATGGCAAGGTAAGCTATTCAAATTGTATTTAAGCTAGAGTGTTATGCAATCTATTAATTCGTATTACTTTTTGCAGCGCATGTCTGAGTATCGTTCATGGCGTCAGGTGAAACTGGAGATCAAAGGTGATCTTCTGCGCATTTACTCTGGACGCCATACCAAGTCGGAGCATAATGTAAGTCGCTGCTATGCAATTAGCAATCAAAGGCATTGCCATTAAATACAATTATAGCTGCTTTTGGATGTTGCTTACTTAATCCTGCTCTTGGGCTATTTTTATTTTAAATCTAACAAAAAGAAAACGTTAAATTCAAAGAACAATTCGCCTTAGCCCCCCTTTAAGCGGGTTCGTTGGCTATTATAGATAGACGTTTCTCATATATGCTATAAGCGATGCTAATCCATTTTGACTTTCCATTATTCGATAGGTGATAGAGCTTGATATTAGAAATTTTAAATTCTTCGACGAGTCGTTGGACAAAAAGAAGTTCTTGATACGCATGCAATCGAAGCCGAGCGCCACTGGCGCCCACTTGGCTACATTGGGCAACGAGCTCAATTTGGATGATGCGCACGATAAGCTGACGTCGTCGGGCAGCAGCAGCGCCGCAGAGCCGCAGACACCGGCAGCGACGGCACCATCCTGCGGTCCCTACACCGAAATTCTGTTCAAGACCAAAAGCAGCAATGAGATGAAGCGTCTCTTTGGCTTGCTGCAGTGGAAGGATAGTCTGAACTATGATGATATTGTAAGTTGTAATTGATAAATAAATTTGTAGTCTCCAATTTATATACTCTTCTGTTACACGTAGGAGCAGCCGGCGGGCAAGCAGTTGGCGGAACCACAGAAAACAGCAGCCACATCCAGCTATCTGGACGATGTGGCTGGCGCAGCGGACAGCTCGCCGTTGAGCTCACACTCGAGCGGCGCCTTGATGGAGGGGCCCGTGGCGGCAACCATTGCTGCAGCTGCCGTCACCAATGACGCCATCTCGCCGGTGATGAAGCTGCGCAAACCCTCCTCCCACAAGAATGTGCCAGAGAAGGATTTGGGCTCGCCCAAGTCGAAGAACTGGAAGGATTTATTATTCCGACGAGGCGGCGGCGTATCACATGCCGACTTGGCCTCACCCTCGGGCTGTGCCAATAAGACAGGTGGCTCCATTGGACTGCCGCTGCGCGCCTGTCCCATGTCCAAAACTAATGCATATGTGCCACATCTGGTGGAGGTCTGCACCAATATTGTAGAAACCAAAGGTCTGAGCGTCGTTGGCATCTATCGCATACCGGGCAACAAGGCAGCCATCTCCGAGCTGTCCGAGCTAGTGAACACAAAAGAATTTCAGTTCGAGAGCTGTGCCACTGACGTGCGATGGGAGGATGTGAATGTGGTTAGCAGCTTGCTGAAGCTATTCATACGCAGCCTGCCGGATGCACTGATGTCCGCCAGTTTCTACATAAAATTCATTGAGGCGGACAAGAAGACGGGCATAGAACGTATAATGCAGCTCAAGGATATTGTCGAAATGTTGCCACGTCATCCGTACGAGACAATGAAGCATCTGATTCGGCATCTATGTCGCGTCAGCGATAATTGCGAAGTGAATCGCATGGAACCCAAGAATCTGGCCATTATCTTTGGCCCATCCATCATTCGCACACCGAACGACACACTGGAGACGGCTGTCAAGGACATGAAGCATCAGTGTCGCATTGTCGAACTGCTTGTCACGCAGGTGAGTCGGGAGCTTTCCCATTTTCAATTGCAGCTGGAATCATCAATCTCTCTCTACTTTGTAGTACGAGTATTTCTTTGAGGGCGGCAGTCTGCCAGACTTGGCGGATCTGAGCGGCGGTGCGGTAGCACCGAGTCCTGCACAGCCGCAGCAGACGCAGGAGGACCAAACGAGCATGCTGCTGCACAATCTCTCCAAGATTGAGCGCATCACAGAGCGCGAAACGCGCTCCTCACGCTTCATTCCGCAGCTGCGTAGACGCACCCATGGCAAACGCAGCGCCGTCAGCTCGGACACGTACTCGGGCGAAAGTGTTCTGGTAAGCGGCAGTAGCCAAGCTCAGCACAATTCCCACTGCACCATCAATACCACCACAAACACCACCAATACCACCAATACCACATCCACCACCACCACCACCACCACCATCCGCACCACCAACCAAAGACGAATGCAGCGCAAGGCTGTGCAAAGCATTTGCGATTTTGGCCTAATCCTGCCCGCTGTTCACTTTCAGTCGCTGGACTACGCCAAAGCATCAGCGAGCAGCACCACCAGCACCAGCAGCAGTTCCACGCTGCACAGCAGCAAGACAAGCACCACTAGCAAGCTGCTCAGCTCGGCCATGGGCTCATCGGCCTTCACAGCATCGTCGAGCACAACAAAGACGGCGGCTACAGCGAGCACCAAGAAGCGCAGCACCGGCGGCTTCCTCTCTAGCTCCAGTTCGCGCAGCGGTCAGACACGCAAGGCCAGCCTCGATGAGAAGGACCTGGCCAGCGTGGATTCAGCGAGCAGCATAGGCAAGCACGATCAGCAGCAACGGAGCAGTGTGGATATTTCCATACAGCTCACCGACGATGATTCGAGCAGTCGGCTGAGCGATACGGGTAAGTGGATGAGCTTCGAGAAGTGCCCCAATGGAGTCCGTTTAGTAATTGTCTCTAATCAATCGATAGGTTCCATGTCACTGACCACCATCACAGACACACTGGACAGCAAGCTGCGTAATTTGCGCAGCGGCTCGGAATCGAATGATGAGAATGGTTCGCCAGAGTTTCCAAAAAATCGTCGTCACACGCTCGGGCAGCCGCTGCATTTGCACTCCGAGAACATTCCGTATGCGGACGAGTCGCCGGAGCGACTGTTCCACAATTTCTGTGCACTGGACGCGCCACACTCGCTGCTGCTGAGCCGTTCGTGCACGGCCACCAACACCCTGGGCGAGACCAAAGACGACAAGCAGCTGCAGCTGATGCTGAAGCCGACGGTGGCTCCATTGCCGGCCAGCTTGCTGAAGGCTGCGCACAAGCTGCAGCACTCGGCCACGGCGCCCATACATCAGGGCAGCTCAACGGCGCCGGCTAGCGGCGCCGCTACGCCCACCGCTGGCACTGGCTCCAGCAGCGCCTCAACGCCGCTGGCTGGCACGCCCAGCTCGCAGACGGCGAACTCGGTGCAACGGAACTTGTGTAGCAGCAAGAACTTACGGTTTAGCAGCTCGCTGGCCTACGAACGGGGCGGCGCTGGTGGCGCCGGTTCCGAGGATGACTCGGAGGGCTCCACCACCAGTGATCCGAAGGAGAAACTGCTGATGGCCGCACCGTCGCCGTCGTTTTTTCTCGAGCGCTATAATAAAAAGCGACGCGATCATCGACTCTTTCGCAGCGCCAGCTTCAACTGTCGCAACTACTCGACCCGACACATGAGCAACAGCAATTCGAGTACGGCGGCTGCTGCGGCAGCGGCCGCCTGCTGTTCGCCCACATCGTCGTCGTCGTCGTGGGCCCATGCCGCTGCCGCGCTGACCAAGGATGAAAAGACTGACATGAATCTGACCAAGAAGCGGCAGATACAAAACAAACAGAATCGCTCAATCAAGCGTCGTCACACGGTGGGTGGACCGCACGACTATGCGGCTAATGGTGGTGGTGGAGCAGGTGGTGGTGCAAGTGGTGGCGGTGGTGGTGGTACTTGTAGCGGTGGTGCTGGCTGTGGCGGTGCTTCGCGTCACGATCTGACGGCCATCAACTACAATCATCACAATCGCCATCACAAGCAGCAGCTGCTCAAACTGGGCAGTGCCGGGGCAGGAGCCAATGGTGGTGCTGCGGCCGAGACGACAACCACAACAACAACAACCACCACAGTATTGCGCAGACTGGGCGCCACGGCGACCAGCGCCAGTGCCAGTGCCAGTGTGAGTGGCGTCACAGACGCCAATGTCGCACTGCCTGTCTCTGGTGCCAGCTCCAGCAACAACAACAACAACAACAACAACAATTCGCCATTGAGTGATGGCAGCAATGGCAATAGCTCAGCCAATGGCGGCGGCGTCGGCAGTCCATGCAGCAACAGCAGCTCGGGCAGCCACAGCAGCAGCGTCGACGTTGGCGGCGGCGGCGCAGCTGGCGGCGATCAAGTGCTGGAGGTGGGCATACGTATCAAGAACATCAATAGAGCGCGCTTCTAAATGCAAAAGCTGCAGCAGGTGAGTCTTTGAATGAAATAAAGCTCAAGAATATTCAATCAATATAATTCTTTGAATCTCGCTTGCAGCTCAAGGAAATGCAACAAACGTACAACTCGAATGTGTGAGGGAATATATTGATTGATATATATGTATATGTATATTGGAAAGGATTAGTATTATAAACGAAGTATATAAAGCACACGGGGAAAGTATTTCAAAGAAAAACTAAAACAAAAACTATGGCTAAAGTATACAAAATGCCCTATAAAAAAAAGTAACAAATTAAAAAAACAAAAATATGAACTCGAAAACAAATACCCCAAGCCCCACAAACGCACACAAATACACCGAGGGAACAATGGAAAAGCAAAACTTATATTAGTAGGAGACAGCGCATCGCATCAAGGGATATATATATACATATATATATATATATATATACATATATATATATATATATAAATCTATATATATATATGTATGTATAACTATTTTGTAAAACGTATACAATAGTACGGAGTATGCTTAAACCGTTTATACACACACACAAAGAAACATGCTATATTTGTAAAAATAATCACGCACACACACACACACACAGAGAGAGATACACACACACAATCAGACTTTTACAAACTATATATGTTCGTAATTTGGGCAAAATTTGATAGCCATATATAGAAGAAAAACAGAGCATACATACATATATCTATATATATATACATATTTAAATATATATGATATATACATGTATAAATATATATATATTTAAATGTAACCAAACAATGTCGCCTGTCTATAGCTTAGAGCAAGAGACAAATAGAGCTAGCAAGAGATAGAGAGAGAGAGAGCGAGGGAGATATGGCAACATCTTATGGCCTGGCAGTCAGGCAGCTGCTTTGTATGATTTGCAACGTATTTCGACTGTTATGTATGTAGTTTTGTACCTGTACCTGTTCATACACCAATGGATAGATTCTAGTGCGTAGATGCAACACTTTTAGGTGCCTTAATTGCTTTGCTTTAAAAATTTGTCAATGACATGATTTAGGGAATGCTGCCGTAATCGGTGCTCGATTGGCAATTTGACAGAAAGCATATGTCAGCATATATATATGCGTTGGGTGCTCGCGTGTCATTAGTTTAAGAGTCGACCATGTTTTGTAATATGTTAACCGTTAGTTAAGTCCCTGTTCAAGTGGACCTAGCTTGACTGGGCTCAAAGCAGCTGCCTATTCAATGCAGAAATCAGTCGGGTCAACACAATCAGTTACTGACAGGCGACAAGAAGCAGGTGCAAGTAAACAATTCGTTCAAATAACAATCCCTTTGGCAAACAAAATATAAAATGTCATATATGTGTATGTATGTATATCTAATATTTAAACAATACAGCAATAAGTATAGCAGAGCATTATATATACATTGGAATATGTGTGTGTGTGTGTAGGCACTGAATGATTGAGAGAGTCATAAAAGGGGTAGAGAAAGCATAAATGTATTCATAATAATCAACACACACACACACACATGCATACCTAATATACCTATATGAAATATAATATATACAAATAAATGTATATTTATTTTTTTTTTTTTATTTTAAGTTGAATTCAACAACACAAAATATATATGCAAATATAATCATTAAGTATACAGTCTAGAGTTGTATGTAGTTTTATATATACACACACACAAACACACATACACACACGCACACACATGCACACATGTGTATATATTTATGTATGCAGATATATATATATATATATATAAATATATCAATATTGTATAGTTTTCCTTTTTTTTTTTGTATATATTAATCTTTATGCTTTTTTGATTTTATTTGATTATTCTGATCTTGATTTTTTTTTTAATTTCTCAATTATATTAAATTCATTAATATAAATATACAATTTTTTTTTTTTTGTAATCCTACTCTTATTTATACATACTATGTTTTGTTATCGCAAAAACTGAAAGAAAAAAAATTGTTGCAAAATGTTAGAAATCCAAGCGCGTAACGTTGCTATATATATTATTATATTATATTATATTATATATTATTAATATTTTTATTAGTTTTAGGTAGTTATTTTTAAAATTGTATTTTTTTTTTAATAAATGTGAAATTATAAAAGCTACAATGACGACACAATAAAACAAAAATCATAAGAGTACTTATGAAGCGAATAACTTCAAAGGTTTTTGTACGATTTTTAAGCGGGCTAACTGAAGCAGTGAATCAGTCATAATAACCAATTGATATTTAAATTTGGAAATATCCTAGACACAAGCTGGGCCCAATAGATGTCAAATCTTGTTATATTTCAGGTCTTGTTAAATATGAGTGAAATTCGAAATATTTTCATATGCATATACTATATGGACATGATTCGTGTTCGAATCTTGCTTGAAAAATTAAAAATGTTGAATCAAAAGTCGAAGGAAAATTATAGAATTTAATTCAACTTCTATTGCATGCCAATTGAAAAGAGTCAAGCAGAAGCCCAATCATATTCTGCTGCGGAGGAAATCGATTCTGAAAAGCAGAATAATATACTACAAAAATAGTAAATAAATATTTTCAAATATATAAAAAACATTGAAAATTATTTTTTTCATTATTTGAAAATATTCATAATTTGGTTAAGCATTTAAAAAAGATTCTAATATTTTTAAAATATTTTAAATTATTAAAACATATATAAAAAAATATGTTAATACGAATATTACGAAAAATATTATTAAAATATTTTCTATTTATATTTAAATATTTTAAAATGTTTTAAAAATATTTAAATCGTTTTTATATGTTAAACATATGTTAAAATATTTAAAAAATTTTAACAAAATTTTGGAAAAATACTATAAAAAATGAGAGAACCCCATAAAAAGTGTGAATGTTAATAAATTCTTATTCATACTTAAAAGGGAAACACTTCTTCAAAAAAAAAAAAAAAAAAAAAAAAAAAAAAAAAAAAAAGAAACAGGTAAATATTATAAAATATATATTTTTCTTTAACAAAATAAATTATATATATATTTATAATTTTGACAACGCTTAATATCTACTAGCTTAACATAGATAAATACAAACACGAGCCTAACCAATATTGACAAAAGCTACTAGCAGCATTTGCTGTTTGGTTTAGAGTTTGGCCTGCGGTCCAGTGCCGGAAATTTTGTAGACAAACGCGTGAGCCACATCGTAATGTGGATTACAGCTGTGCCGGACACGCTTCAGCCAGGCGCGTATCTTGGGGTACTTGATGCGCACATCGTAGTCGGCCATGCCTATGGAGAGGTTGGGGCAAAGGTCGCATGAGAGTCTCTAATCATATCAAGCTATGCAATTGACTTACGCGTTTGCTCAATCTCACAGGCAGCAAAGATGTCGGCAACCGTGAGCGTAGAGCCGGTAAGGAATTCACTCTGGGCCAGCCACACCTCTTCGATGATGTCCAGGTTGCGTTCCATTTGCATGCGCAGCTTCTCAATTTTGTCCGCGCTGGGCGAACGACCCGTCAGCAGCGGATCCAGCCAAATGGTGCGGAAGTACAAGGCACAGGTAACGCGCAGCGTAATGTGCTGCCACTCAAGGAACTCATCGACGCGAGCCTGCTTGGCGAAATACTTGGGATAGAGTATCTCCGGGATCTCGCCCTTGGCACTGAGGTAACGCAATATGGCCACGCTTTCCGCTAGCTTATAGCCATTATCATTAATGCAGGGCACGCGCTGGAAGCGATTTATATTCTGCTTGAACTCATCTGTCAGATGTTCGCCTGCATTGAATAAAAATTGATAAATGTTTATAATTATATATAGCTTATATTGATCTATTAAGCTCACCATTACGCAGCGCCACAGCGCAATCCTCAAACTGCATTCCACTCAAACGGAATATGATGAAGAGCGCCCGAGAGGGCTGCGACATCAGATCATAATAGAATTTAAGCGAAGACATCGTTTGACTCTTCAGCTTCTTGATCTGCGGTTGTACAACTGCAAGTGACAACGAATATGAGTTGCATAAACAAGGCAAACTAAATCAAACTAAACTCAATCAAATCATTTGAACACTCTCTCATACCTTTACCCTCAACCGGTTCAAAGATCACTTTTCATGCTACGCACCTTCGATCCCACAAAAAAATAAACAACTCAAGAGATTAGGCCCGAGCGAGCGGCTTCACTAAGAGACAACCAGCTGACGACAAACACATTGGGTTACTGAACCACTGGCGAGAGCGCTTGAGCGAAAGCTTTTCAGTGTGTCAAAGCTCCAAGAGCACAATTACACTGCGCGTCATCAGGTTAGCGCCCCCCCTTACATTCACCGTCAACGCTCAATAAAATCTAAACCATCTGAGCTCGAGCCTTAATTTTTTTTTTATATTATTCTACATTCAATTCTCTTTAAAATGAAGTAATAATGGCTTTTGTAGCAATACGGAATAATTTTTAATAAATGTTTTTGTGGCAAGCTACCAAAAACGTGTAACTAAAATCGCGTCATCAGGTTAGCGCCCCCCCCATGAAATTCAATTTAATTAAGTTTTTGACTAACAATGACTACATTTTATTAAATTTTAATCATTTTTAAGTAATATTAGTTATAAATAGTCCAGCTTTTGGTTGCAATTACTTTAAAAATTTGATTAGGAGTTAAATTACGAAGTTATACTCTGAATCTAGACTATCCTGCCATAAAAAAATTGAAAAGACCGGAAGACAAGGAAAAACTTTTGTTAATCTTCTTAAAAATAAGGAAAATAATAAAAAAAAATTAATAGCCGGCAAAAATCAAGTGATTTCAAGGATTTTAAGGCCGGGTGACCATGGTGGCCATGCCAGCAGATCACCTTTTTGGCTCTATATCCATGACTTCACGGATCGGGAAAAGGGAAATGGTGCATTACCATGTTGGACAGTCCACTATAGGTCCTGAAAAAGGTTTTTGGAAATGCGGAAATCCCGTTTTTAGCCCGGTTTCAAGAGCTCTTTTCGTTTATGCACGATGTCAAAAATAGAAGCTGGCAAGTGCCGTAATTAGATATTGCTCGCCACACCATAACTCTCTCCACCCGGCTTTGCAACCGGTCCAAGTGTTGTCCAAATGATGTTCTTCTTTGCGTAGGACATGAATATAATAATCAAAGCCATCAGGTCCATCCAAATTAAATTTTTTTCATCTGAAAAGACAACATGTTGCCTTTGGGTAAACCACGTCAATTTTTGACATCGTGCATAAACGAAAAGAGCTCTTGAAACCGGGCTAAAAACGGGATTTCCGCATTTCCAAAAACCTTTTTCAGGACCTATAGTGGACTGTCCAACATGGTAATGCACCATTTCCCTTTTCCCGATCCGTGAAGTCATGGATATAGAGCCAAAAAGGTGATCTGCTGGCATGGCCACCATGGTCACCCGGCCTTAAAATCCTTGAAATCACTTGATTTTTGCCGGCTATTAATTTTTTTTTATTATTTTCCTTATTTTTAAGAAGATTAACAAAAGTTTTTCCTTGTCTTCCGGTCTTTTCAATTTTTTTATGGCAGGATAGTCTAGATTCAGAGTATAACTTCGTAATTTAACTCCTAATCAAATTTTTAAAATAATTGCAACCAAAAGCTGGACTATTTATAACTAATATTACTTAAAAATGATTAAAATTTAATAAAATGTAGTCATTGTTAGTCAAAAACTTAATTAAATTGAATTTCATGGGGGGGGCGCTAACCTGATGACGCGATTTTAGTTACACGTTTTTGGTAGCTTGCCACAAAAACATTTATTAAAAATTATTCCGTATTGCTACAAAAGCCATTATTACTTCATTTTAAAGAGAATTGAATGTAGAATAATATAAAAAAAAATTAAGGCTCGAGCTCAGATGGTTTAGATTTTATTGAGCATTGACGGTGAATGTAAGGGGGGGCGCTAACCTGATGACGCGCAGTGTATTTTGAAGCTTTTAAGTGGCGCCGTTACAAAGTGCGACTAGATAGAAATGTTCGCTTGCCTTTAGTGCTTTGTGATAAAGAATTTACACTCTCTTTGCATACTCTGTTGAGCGATTAATTAAAGTGCATATTAGCTGCGCACTATAATAAAATTAACAAAAAAATAACAATTTATTTAACTATTCGAATTATTCAATTACGAAATTTTTAAGCTTTCAATCAAGTTAAACCTAAAAAATTGTAATTTTCCTCTTTGAGCTTATTGGAACTACCTTTTTGAGCCCTGGAGATTGGATGTAATGTATGTTAATTATATTTCTAAACACTTTAAAAAATTAACATATATATAAAGTTAAGCAAAATTCTGCATATTTATATTTTGTATGTAGCAGGGAAAATTTGTTTTAAATCACTTTTTTTTTATATTATTTAAATATTAAAAGATTTGCTGAAGTGCACAAAATAAATTTTATGAAAATTAATAAATACTTGTGAAAATTTACTTTTTTATAGTATTTTATAATCAGAATATATTTAATTGTTCAAAGCTTTGCCTTGTAATGTGTACATGTGTAATTTGTAAATATGTAAAAGTAAATCTTTATAAATTTGCTTACTTTATTATAGTACAAATAATTGTAAGTATTTAAAGCTTTTGGACCAAGCTTTGACTTAAATACATATATGTATTTTTACCCTTATGGAAAATCAACGTATTTTAGAATTACTATTATCATTATACAAAATGTAATATTTTTTTTTATTTGTTTTTATTCAAAAATATATAAAAGTACATTTTAATATACTCTTGAATAATATAAAATTAAATTTACAATTGAATAAATGATGCATTTGAATCGATTTGTTTCAAATTCATTACAACTACATATTTGTTGTTGGTTGTATACTAAATATTTTCATAGAGTTATATATTTATATATTGCTTTCACTACACTTTTGCACTAACAGTTGAAATTAAACATATAGCAGCAGGTGCAGCCGCAGCTTGTTTTTAGCTTCGAAATCCGCAATGTACTAAGAATGCGTCTAGCAGAAGTAACTTGAACTCGGCCCCATAGATAAATGTTCTTACGCCATATATGTATTTATTTTTATCAGAGCTGATTGCTAGTATGCATAAAAAACGGAATTCAACAAAGCTTTGAGCTAGTTTAAATATAACTGTGAATGCTTAGCCGAAGCTGATATTTATATAGAATTATTTTTGTATTACTATGCAAAAATTAATTAAATTAAATCAAAATTTAGAATTCCTTTACGGATTGATATTTTTAGTGATAAATAAACTTACACCCAATACTGTTGCCTTTAAGATTTGGTGCATCTTGTCCAAAGTAGAGACCCACTAAGTTGGCCAGATAAGAGAACATGTTGAAAAAAAACCCTTTGAATTGTTTGATATTTTTATATATGTAGAAAATCCATTGATATAAATACGAAATGTGAATCTTTCGACAAATATAATACAAGTACTCACCTTAGGCACAAGTTTGTATGACCGAGATAACGCTGTAAACTGTCACGGACGAGCCATTGACAACCGTATAAAAATAATATTTCTACTTATCATTGACTACATGCGATTGAGTAGCTGAATGTGCATATATAGATCATCTGATTGATTTCGCACGACTTTAGTAAATGCATATTTTACAAACTCTGCTGATTAAGCATTTTAACTTTTTATACCCTGAACCCATTGAAATTGGGAAATCAGGGTATAATGTTTTTTTTTTCTAGAAATTCGATTGATTCCACATTTCGATAAATGTTGAACTAAGCAAACTGATAATATAAAAGAGTAAAAGATAAAACTCTGAACTTATCAAGTGCATATAAACCTGTATTGATTGGAATCCTTTGAATATTGCGAGTATAGATATATGAATAAATAATAATTATTATATAACAATTATTCATATATATAATTATTAATTTATAATATCCAAGTTGTGCAGTTTTAGTCAGACTGTTATCTTAAGATTTTGGCTTTGCTCGCTACACTTTGTGTGAAGTATCTTTAATCTATATGCGCTATTGTTAGTGCTACAAATTGGTTTGCTCTAAATAACGGTCTTATATTAAGTGATTGATATAGATAAGGATTTATATATATAAAGGTGAAATTATATATATATATATATAGTCTCTTATTTAAGACTTATATAGTGGCTTCCAAGTAGTTCGAAATGAAAGATTTTTCTTTCTGAATAATATTTTTTTGTTTTTCGTTATTAAACATAATAATATTAATTTAAATTTAACATGAATTATTGTTACGACATTAGATTATCTTCCGACGTTCCTACTTACTAAAAGTGGATGATTACAGAATACATAATTTTTTAATGTAATTCAGAATGAAAGCTGATAAATATATTTTAAATTGTTTTTAAAATGTAAATAAAAAATCACAAAATTTAAAAAAAAAAAAAATAATAATAATAAAATAAATATTAAAAAGATAAAATCACAAAGTATGGCAACCAGAAGGCAGGGAGCTCGAAAAGATATTATAATTTCTAAGAGAAGAAAATTTTCTTTGCATAGGAAAAAATACTTTGAATTTTCAAAATTTAGCAATTTTTATAAATGAACTTAAGGCATATTACATTTTTTCATTTATTTTATTTTATATATATTTTTTTAATTTTTTTATTTTATAACTAACGCAGCTTACTTTTAAATATGCAACAGCTGCTTGCAAGTAAATATGCTCACAAATCAGCCATAAAATAACTAAAAATAATAAATATATAATATATAAAGAAGAAAATATATAAATGAAAAGAACCGAAGTGAGTCTGAGTTTTATTCGGCTGTAAGGAATGAAACGATCAACAGCTGCTTGTAATCGTTGCTTATTGATGAGTATATTTGAGAGACTCACGACCAACACACGATCTCAGCGCCAACTGTGCTCTAGAATATCAATGTCTTATTTGCTTTATTCTCCAAGTAGTCGTAGGTGTAGTAGAAGACAGCAGGAGGCACACACACAAAGAGAGATTGAGTGCATGAAAAAAAATGAGTTTGAGTTTATTAGTTTTTGTTAGTATGTTAAATAAGAATTTTCCTCTCATTTTGTAAAGCTTCGCAATGTCATATATAAATATCATGCAATGTTTCGTTACTCCCTCACATCAGTTTGTTTTACTGCAGAGTCTGTCTCCTTCTAGCTCGTAGTAAGGAAACATCCGATAAATGTTGTATATAAATTTCTTTTCAGTATTTACAGTTTATAATATGTAATAAATAATGGTTAATATATTAAATAATGAAGCATTCGAAGAATAAGTGAAGTATCAAAAAAAGCATTTAGAATTTGATGTACACTTTTTTATTTTGGAAAGAAAATTTCGAAATACATATCCAACATATAGTACATTTTACAGACTTAGGTATAGGTATACATATAATTAAATATATATATATATATAGGTGAGCTGGTCAATCGAAATGTTTAAAACGACGATACGATACCGCAAAAAGTAAAACTTAGTTAGGTCAATCACTGATGATATTTAGTTGACTCGATTTTGATTTCGATTTCGATTTGATTTGAATTCAAATTTCAGTAAAATTTTTCAGCAAGCATATTTACGGTATCATTAACTGATTTCGATATCAGACGGGTATACATATAGAGTTTTTAAAAGTTTTCAACTTACTATTAAATGATTGTATTTGGTTTTTTCGTTATCTTTTTTTTTTTTTTGTTGTCCTTTTTCGTCTTTTGCTGGGAAGTTCAAGTTGGTGTACAGATATATATGTATATATATATATATATATATATATATGTGTATATTTCTTGGATTCGATTAAAATATTTTCTTCATTTCTTTTACATACAGACATATACATTTGTACACATATTGTGTTATATATTTATATATATATATATATATATATATATATATATATATAGATTTATATTTTGTTTTCTTTTTATATTTAAATATATTTATATAATTGTTTTTCTCTAAATTGTTTTGATATTTTTTGTTGTTGTATTAATTGCACTCTAATTCACTACATTCATGAATAATTGTTCATTTTAGAGATAGTTTCAAGTTAGAGTTGAAAAAAAAAAAATATTTTTATATTTATATATATATATATATTTATTATAATTTAGTTTTTATTATTAATATATATTTTCTTTTCTATTTGTTTTACTGCCCTTCTCTAGCTTTATCTACGATATTCAATTTGAAATGCTGATTTCTTTTGATACAGTTCAGATCAGAGTTACTTAAAAGTCTTAACATTTTCGGCCCCTTTCATGATTTCATGGAGATATGGGTATAGCAATACCAAACATTTACATCAAATACATGTATGTATATATATTTATATATATATATATATATACACATATAATAACAGTCACAGTTACAGTTTACAGTTTACAGTTAGAGTTAAAGTTTTTCGGGGTTACATCTAGGCGCATACTTATAGTATTAGGTATATATGTATGTATATATATTGGGGTACCTTGGTACCTTGTGGGAGAATCTGCGGTTTTTGGCAAAAACATTCATAGATTAAGCTGCTAGAACTACTATGTAAATATATATTTTATATAACACACATTTATATATAGATATTTTGTTGGTTATTTATCGAGCGATTGCAGATCTACTTATTCTCAATAATCATCTGCAGCTGTAGAACCAGACTTCGGGCCAGCTGCAGCACTGCCTGGGCATTGTGACGCTCAGCCATTTCTTAAAATACAAAAATTGAATAAATAATATTTGAATATTCAATATACTAGTATATATATGAAATCTTACCATTAAAGAACTTGATGACATCTGTAAAGTCCATGCTGTTGGATAAGATGATATCGCGATAGGTTTCGAGCAGCGCCAGCGCCAGGAAGAGCACAAAGTGACCGGAGGCAATGTGCTTGGCCGCCCAGATGACTTCCCAGGTGGCAAAGACATCGTCGTAGATGAGCTCGCGCTTGAAGTCCAAGAGGAACCAGCGATAGCAGAAGTAAAAGTGCGTATAGTCGCCATTCGAGTCCATTAAATCGTACATCTCCGAGTCCAGTATCTGAATGAGCGAGCTGAGAGAGAGAGAGAGACAGCTAGAGTGAGGCGCACAGATAGAGAGAGAGAGAGAGAGAGAGACATACCGCATATTGGCAAAGTGCATGTCCATGGCACCGCCGCTGGGAAAGTTCTCGATCATGCGCTCCATCAGCTTGCAGAAGCAGCTGTAGCTCAGAGACTCGTCATCGAAGATGACCAGCAATGGAGCGACCAGATCGCACATGCCCTGCATGTAGCCCACATCGAGATGCTCCCACACATACGTCGATATCACATTGCGCAGCTTGTCCAGATTCTCGCTGGCAAAGTACCAATAGTTGCGATCGCAGCGCTGCACATCCTTCTCGATGCGATGCAGATTCAAACCAAACTGTTCCAGCAGCTCGCTCTGTCATGGAAATGAGATGGAATCGAATAGGAGTTAATTGTATGTGAAACTAGTTTGGGTAACTTACGCTGTAGACACCGCCATTGGAGCTGGCTGGCGAGGCGCAGGCAGACTTTGGCTGCTGCAGTGCATCCAGATTGGGTGCAGTGCTGCTCGCTGCCTCCAGTTGCTCGCTCAGGGCGGGCATCTGAGCGCCGCCTCCGCTGCTGTCCGCCTTGGCGCTGCGCTCACAGCTGCTAATGTCCACGGAAGCATTTGTGATGATAACAGCGGCTGCCTGCTGTGGCTTGGCAGCCTCTTCGTCGTGGGGCAGTTGAGCCTGCAGATCGTCGGCGCTGAGAAATTCGGGGCTGAGGACGCTGCGCGTTTCGCCCGGCTGCGGTGCTCCACCAACGGTCTCATACGACGACGTTGTTGAGGTGGAGCAGCTGGGCTCCTTATCAATCGATTTGACTGCAATTATTTTGTCAGCTGTCACTGCAGATGGAGTCTCCTCCTGCTGTTTCTTCTTGTTGTCGTCGTCCGGCTCCTGCTCGTCCTCCTCGTCGAGATCGTCGAGGCCCTCGTCCACATGGCCCGAATCTGTGCTGGTTTTCATGGCTCGTGGAATGGGCTTGACGCTGAGGTGTGTGACACTGACGCTAACCGTTTCCTGATGCAGCTGCTGCCGTTGCTCGTCATCGAACTCCAAATCTCCCGGATCAGATATATCGGAAATGTCCTCGAACACCTCGTTCTCCAGCTCACCGCCAGCATCCAGATCGGCTGCGCGCACCGTGCGCTCATTGCCGCTATTGCTGCCCGAGCTGAGCTTGGCCACGGCCCTGGCCGTCTTCTCCTTCTCCCGCTGCTGCACAATGGCATCCACGGCCAGCCACTCACTCATCGTGGTCTCGTAGTAATGCTTGCAGGTCTCATCCTGCTTGATGCGCTCCTCTTCGGTGGTGCCAAAGGCATAATGACCAAGCAGGTACGGCCAGACCTCCTTGCGCAGCTCCGGCTTGACGCCGCCAAAGTAGATCAAGCGATAGAACTCGGTGGAGTCCTGCAGCATGCCATCCGCATTGAGCAGCTCCCAGCGCTCCTTGGTCAAACCCTCCTCATCAGCTTTCACTATTGAATGACGGAAGAGAGAGAGAGAGAGAGAGAGAGTTAAGTAATCATAAGTCCTTTTTAAAGTCCCTTAGGTCTCACTCACTCTCTGGTGTGATGCGTCCGTGAACCAAACCCGATAGATGCGTGCGCACCGTGGATAAATGGCGACAGTAGGCTAGCCAGCCGTAGAAGGCGCGCGAGATGATCTGACGGCGCATCGTGGAGCAGACCATCTCGATGCTGGCATTCTGATTATGCTGCTGCACCAGCGGCGACTCCAGTGGATACTGATCGATGGATAGACTCTTGTTGGAGCAATCGCTGCTGCCCGTTGTGGAGCAGCTGCTCAATTGAGCGCGCCTCGGCGTGCTGCGAACAAAATCGAGTATAGAGTGCGTGGCAGCTGAGGGAAATTGAGAGAAAAGGAAATAAATGAGAACGAATTGAGTTTCACTCGAGCTGCAGACCTACCAAACTCTTCGTGGCGACTCTTGCTGACAATGCGAAAGACATAATCAATGGGCGTCTCGTCCACCGACTCCATAACCGAAGGCAAGATGCGACGTCGCATGCTCTTCGGCCAGAGAAACATTTTGCCAATGCCACGCTGCGACCAGAGCGGCGGATCGAGCTGACCGTGCGGCAGCAGACCCGTCTCCAAGCACGAGAGAAACTGCTGCATGTGTCCGCCCTCTGGGAAGTGTATGGGCGGCCGCTGCACGCCATCCTGGCCAACCAGAATGACGGTACCGCCGCTGTCCTCGCCGCGGCTCTGATGACAGTGGACATAGACGATCTCATCCACATTGATGTTGAGGGCGTAGGCCCAGTAGATCTCCTTGTCGATGTCCTCCTCCTCGGTGTCGTTGTAGCCGTTCATCAGCTGATTCGGCGTCCATTTGATGGTCAGCGTCTGGATGTGCTGATGCAGACTGAGATAGCCCGGCATCAGTTCCGACACATCCTTCGGCTGAACATGCACATTGTTTTTGCCGTAGAGCAGCGTGGCCTTGGCATTCTGATGCAATGACTCCACATAGTCCTTGGCCACGGTGGCGGAAGCAATCGACTTGAACGAGCAGCTGCTGGCATCGTCCGAGCTGGTGTTCAAGCTGCGCTTGAAATTTATAATCGCCGGACGCGAACAGGTGGAAGAAGAGCGCCGACAGCTGATCCGATGGCGTTGCAACTGAGAAATGTTTTAGATTCGATAAAGGATTCATCTTGGATTCATCTACTGTTGTACTTACCAGCTCATCGGCATGCGGATCGGTCCAGTAGTGATCAGCCGTTTTGGCACGCGTAAAATCTAGGGCACACGGACCCACCAGCAGCGAGCTGAGTATGGAGCCATAGTCCGGATCGGCAACCAGCGAGTCGCGATCATAATAGTTCTGAGCATTGCTCACCAAATACTCGATGATCTTGGTCAGACGTTTCTCGTACAGCGCCAAGCGTATCCAGAGATATCTGTAAGCAGAGCAAGTATGAAAACTCTAGTCGTCTTGCACGACTAGCAGATATCCCGCAACCCGAGTGAACTGCCCATCATTCGAGTTCGCAAACCAGAAACTACTTCACTCATAGAGCCATCCTTGGACATTCTAAACTAAAGTGGCTGCTAATTCAAACGCAATTCAATCGATAATGGAATCACTTAATAACTTCTGTGTTACTTAATAGATTTCTATGAAATTTTCAGCATATAATCAACATATTCTAACGAATATTAAATAATTTAGTAAAAATGCAAGGTGGTTTCCATATTTATTATATTTGCAGCTGAACTACATTTTGCCGAATTTTGTATAACGAAAATTAAAATTGTATAAAAAAACATATGAATACGAAATATAGTTCTTAAGAGGTACTATATATCATTTAATAATTCGGATTAGAATTTTTTTAATTAATTTAAGAGTATTTTGATACGATTTTTAATCGATATTATTTAAAAGGCATTTTTATTTTCCAACAAACTTAGTCTGCGTGTGCTGTATGAGGATCTTTAAAAAATATTATATATCATTATATAAAAAATAAAAATATATAAAATAAAAAATTAAATATTTTATATATATGTATATTAGTATATTATTTTATATATTATATATATTAAAATAATATACATTAATTTATTTTTTTAAATATTTTTTTTTTAATATTTTTATTTTTTATATAATAATATATAATATTTTTTAAAGATTAGGTTCTGAGGTCAGACAGATGGATAGAAGAACAGATGGACCGATGGACAGATGGACAAATGGACAAATGGACAGATGGACAGACGGACAGATGGATAGATGGAAAGACGGATAGATGGACAAATGGACAGAGAGACTGATGGACAGAGCCCCTTATCATGCTGATCAAGAATAAATATACTTTATGGAATGACAAGCAACTTTCTGCCTGTTACAAAGCCTTTATAGCTCGATCTCTTATCTTCAATAAGTTCACGGGAGAGAGGGGGACGGAAAGGAAGAGAGAGAGAGAGAGAGAGAGAGAGATGAGAGAGAGAGAGAGAGAGAGAGAGAGAGAGAGAGAGAGAGAGAGAGAGAGAGAGATAGAGAGAGAGTCGTTGCTACTGTTACTCACTTCATGGTGACCAGAGACATGCTGGTGCTGGCGCTCACCGAGACCGATGCCGTTACCGAAGCCGAAGAGGAGCCGGATGCCACTGATGCTGATGCATTGTTGGTCGACATGGAGTTGCTGCTGCTCTTCTTGAGCATGGGCGGTCGATTGAAGCTGTCGCTGCTCGAGGAGGAGCGTTTGTTGGGATCGCTTGCTTCAATGTCCTGAACCATTTTGCTAATGTGCTCTGCCTCGGCACAGGTTTTGGCTATCTTATGGAGCAGCGCCGTTGTCGATGAGGTCTTGAATAGACCGAGCGCCCGTCGACGTAGTCCCTGGCTGAGGCAGGCCTCCACAGCGGCGCAGAGCGATGTCACCGAGCTGCTATCCTCGTGTATGTACTTCTTTGTGACAGCCTCCTCCATTAGCTGTTTGACCTCCTTCTTAACGCTCGCAATGAGGCGCTCCTTGAAGTCCATGCCATCTGTAAATGCCAGCAGGGCAAGAGAGTCAACATTAATGTTCGACGACCAACAGTGCAAGCCACGCGAATCTCATAAAAGTAAACCCCGTGGGGCCTTAAAACGAAATCACAGCCATGACGCCTCTAGCCACACGCCCGGCCATTCCGCCGCCCATTCTCACCCTAGTTTCCCTGTCGTCCGATGTCGCTATTACGCTTTGAAACTCAATATGCTCAACATGTGTCGACGGCACCGGCCCCGACCAGCGGACGTCATACAAAAAACACCCAGCATTAAATTAATACAGACGACCCGTGCGCCCAGCCGCTGGGCAGGCTATGGCCACACCTTACCAGCGCGCCTCGCCAAGCCGTGCGCCATGGTCGGACGGCATCCATCCAATGGCCGGCAAATGCTAATGGCATTTGCACTCAAAATTCATGATGACTTCCGGCTACGTATAATTTAATTTTCATTAATTGCTTTCCATTCGCTCTCTCCCTTCCCAACAGCATCGTTCATGCCCACGCCACAGCTGCAAATGTCAAACCAATCTGTCTAAAGTTACTCAAACTTATTGTGTATGCAGTTGGCTTCAGCAAAAGGCCAAAGTTTATTAGTTGCAGAAAAACAAATTTTACAAATGTGACAGCGAAAACATTTTCTGAAAACTTCTCTAATTAGCTGAGCTTACCGAGCTTACCAGAAATCCCATTTAAGCCGCTCGCTGCGAATGTGCCAATTACGCACGCTATGAGAAATTAGAGACTTAATATTTGATATGAATGTCATTTGAATTTTGCATTTTCCATGAAATTGTGAGCGAAATTTCAGTTATTTGAGCTTAGCTTGATTTATTGAGTTCTTGAAAGTATAGATAAATAACGCGCAAATATTTCCTTATATTGAGTTGCAATATAAGGTAATTTTTTGATTCCAATTAATAAATAAAATTGTATGTGATTTGATCAACAAATAAACTAATGAATAGACTGAATTGAAAATCTACTCAAATCTCAGTAAGGCTTACCAATAATATATAGTATATACATATATGCATAGTATCCTTAGGTGAACTATAGCTCACATTTAGAAGATCGAATGTTTATGTTAAACGAATTATTTCAAAATATTTATCAGGATAGTCTGCTAAGCTTAGATTGACAAGCGATTAACGGCTCAAGCTTTCAGCCAATTAAAACATAAATCATTCCTTTGTCTTGACTGTTTGTTTGACGAAATCTTAAGAATTATTCAAAGAAGAACGGTAAATTGAAAAATTAATTTAAGAACATAATTATGCATAATGTATATGTCTGTACTTATATTATAGATATATACAAATATAATTATCAAATTATAATTATTTAAATATGTTTATAATTATATATTATTATTATTTAAATAAAAATAAAAAATAATTTTAATTTAAAAAATATCTTTCGACCGTTTCTCAATGTCTTCAAATGAATGTCTTCCACTCACACTTCGACAAAATTCAAAGAGCAGACAATTGCATCGGATCTTTAACGAGTTTGTTCGCGATCGACTCGCAATCGTGTTATTTTTTTTCTCCCTGGTTTTTTTTTACTTTTCTGTATTGGAATGCATGAGACGATTGTCTTCGCTAAACACATAAACTGTGTATGTGTATGTGAGAAGAAGAAAATGAAGGTTTGCACAAACTCTCACTTCACTTCATTGTGCGAGCGTCAATCGTATCGCTCCCATACGATGTTCGGGAAAAGAGCATCACACGAATAGTTCAACTCAAGGTGCACAAGCGACAGCAAAAACGAAAAGAACCGAAGACTATCGCTCAGAGGGGGAGGTAGAGAGACAGAGAGATGTAGATTAGTATGAGAGAGTATGATTATTTTCAGTTCGCGCTATCTCGAAGGCTCAAATTCATAGCAGTTTTTTATGAACTACATATATTATGACTACAAAAACAAATATGATATTATTTTTGATGGCATCTGAGGAAGAAAATTTAAATATTCAATCAAATCATAAATTGTAATTATTATTTTTTTGTTAATCAATTTTTTTATTATATATTATAAATATTATTATTTTTAGTATACATTTATATATATATTTTTTATTATATAAATTATATTTAGTATATTTTATAAATATATTTTTTATTATATTTTATAAATATTATTATTTTTAGTATACATTTTTGTATATATATTTTATTATTATTTTTTTTTATTTACCGAATTATTTTAATTATTAATCAAATTTATATGTTATTTTTGTATAATAATTAATATTTTTTATTTAAATTAATTTTATATATTTTTATTATTATATTTTTTTATTAATTTAATTATTGAATTTTATAAATTGTTTTTAATATTAATAAATTATTTATATTTATTTATATATTTTTTTAAAGATTCATTTTCATTTTGATTTTATTATTATTATTATTATTTTTTTTAATATATGCTAAATATATTTTAAAAATTAATATTTGAATTTGCTGTTCAATTTTAAATAATTTTTAAATTTGATCAAACAAATATATGATAAAATACATTCCAATTATTTTTATTACTTCTGGCCGCAAGCTAAATAAATAAAAAAAAGAGCTGAAAACTGTCAGGCCAGGTGGCACAGCAAAGGTAAAAGGTAAACAACGCACAGAGAACATACATACATAATATTTCCTTTCCTGTAGTACAGTACAGTAAACGCTGCGCTTAATGAATTATGCCCGCGGCACGAATGTTAAATGAAATCGCACAATGCTTAAGCGACACAAATGTGGCATGCGGTAAGCGTGGCAGTTGCGTAGCGAGTCTCTGATTAAATCGTTGCATATATTTGCCAAAGGATTTTTACACAATGCCCGCCGCTGAGTGCAGGCCGGCCTGCAACAGCCACAAGTCGAGGCGCAGCGGCATTAAAGCTCTGTCTGGGCCAAACGTGTGCCGGGCCACAGCTGTTGCGTCGCCAATCTGTGGGCGCTTGGGGGGAGAGGCCAGGGGCTGGGGCAGCAGACACAGCTGGGCGCTGCGGCTTTTATGTGTGTCGGTCTGGCGACAATACGCTGTCTGGCAGCCAGGCCAGGCAAGCAGGCGGCAATGGCCAGGCAGACGGCCGGACATACCAGCATGGCCAACATGGCCCCAGCATGGGCCACATGCTGAAATGAAATGCGTACACGGCTGCCACAAGTACAACATGCCGCTCACTGCCTGGCTGGCGTCATACGCCATAAAACCAATGACGAGGCGTCGCCAAGGTGGGGAGGGGGGTGGGGTGTTACTGGGGCGTGTAAGTGTCGGCAACGTCACCAAGGTGGTTAGATGTTTGTACTTGGGTAACGTAATTGCAGCTCTTTTGTTGCACCATTCGCATTTGCAACACTTTTCCATTGCACTTAATTAGTATTTAAGTGTTATTTACAGCGGTCAGCAACAGGAACTCAAACTGACAACGACTTCATGATATAAACTTTTAATAAACTCATTTTTATTAAAAGGAAGACACACACACACACACACACACACACTTTCTCTCTTTCGCACACATTGACATAAAATGTTGGAGAAATGTAAACACGAGTGCAAAGTTCAACTTTTGCAGTGCTTGTATTTGCTTTGCCCTCACATACACTAGAGTACTATAAACAAGTAAGAAGGCTTTAGTCGAGATCGCTCGACTATGAGATACCCTGGCTTGCACTTTGTACGCAACTCCATTTCTACGTGGACGATATACATGCAACTTTGATAATATATTAATAGCATCTAAATCTGTCTATTTGCCAAATTACAAGTATCTAGTATTTTAAACGCTTACAAAATCTGAAAATTACAAGATCTGCGTATCCCTAATATCAAATACAAATTTGAACTCTCTAGCTAAAACGGTGTAGAAGTTATGCTCAAAAAACGTAAAAAAAAGTAAACGAATTTTTGATCGATAATATGTTAATGGGATGAGTTATCGAAAAAAAAAAAGAATAAACTAAATTAACTCCTCCTGCGTAACTAACATACGAGTATTCATGAGAAAATTTCAGCTCTTTAGCTTTTGTAGTATCCGAAATCTCGACGTTCATACGGACGGACGGACGGACAGGGCTAGATCAACTTACTTTTTTTATGCTGATCAAAAATATATATACATTGTAGGGTCTGCGGCGTCTCCTTCTGCCTGTTACATACATTTTCACAAAACCATTATACCCTTAATTTTAATGGGTTCAGGGTATATTAAGAATATGTGATGCTAAGCAAAAAGACTTTTAGTTGGTAAAGATTGCATATGAGATGAAAATAAAATTTGGTTTGTGAGCCCCAATATTTAAATTCCAATTGGATCGGATTTTAAACTCTATAAAATTTTGTTTTTCATATTTCAAAACATTTTTTTTTTTTTTTTAATGGAGCTAATTTACAATTTTTCACAAAATTTTCCCTATTTCAAAAATTGCTGAAAACCACAGTATTTATCATAAAAATTATATAAATTACACATATTATATAAATTAAGTTTCTACGGCAGTTTCGAAAAAACATGAAATGGGCAATCATTTTGACAAGCTTTCAATTTCGCTAGCTTTGTAAGCATAAACATGTGAACACTTCTACATCACTAAACAATGTATTGCTTTAAATGAGGGCAAATTCTTGCAACTGACGTTTTGCGCCTGTCGGCAAAATATTGAAGTATGCTTATGGAATTTGAGACATGCCCCCACGTACATAACGATCAAGTAGAGGGACAAAAGAAAACACTTGTGCTCAATACTAAAATTACACGCCGTGGGAAATCATGGCAAAATACATAAATTGTTATATCAGAATTTTAAATAAAAGCTCAGCATGAAACGCTTATCGGAGCGCAGCAAGAAACTCTAGCTCGTTCAACGGTTAAGTTGCATCACTTTGAGTGATGCAATTCTATATATTCTATATTCTATATTCTATATTCTATATTCTATATTCTATATTCTATATTCTATATTCTATATTCTATATTCTATATTCTATATTCTATATTCTATATTCTATATTCTATATTCTATATTCTATATTCTATATTCTATATTCTATATTCTATATTCTATATTCTATATTCTATATTCTATATTCTATATTCTATATTCTATATTCTATATTCTATATTCTATATTCTATATTCTATATTCTATATTCTATATTCTATATTCTATATTCTATATATCTAGCTCGTTCAACGGTTAAGTTGCATCACTTTGAGTGATGCAATTCTATATATTCTATATTCTATATTCTATATTCTATATTCTATATTCTATATTCTATATTCTATATTCTATATTCTATATTCTATATTCTATATTCTATATTCTATATTCTATATTCTATATTCTATATTCTATATTCTATATTCTATATTCTATATTCTATATTCTATATTCTATATTCTATATTCTATATTCTATATTCTTCTCACTTTTCTTTGCTCAATCTGCTCAATCGTAGACAAAGTCAAAGGAATTACCGAAAACAATGTTCGTGACATCATTAGAAAATTGTGTTCGGGCAGAAATTTGATACATGTCCTTTGCTTCATTTTTGGGACAAAAATCAAAGGCGAGTCGAAATACTTCCAAACAAAACGGTTATAGACAATTAATTGAACATCCAAATGGAGGAGCTTGTTAGTATAGGCAAGGCACATAAATTAGAATTCTTAAAAAATTTGAAAATTTCAAATCGAATATTTGAAATTAACGAAACTCTCGCAACTGATTTCTACTTTTAGACTTCGTTGATTTATATCTATCTAATTGATTTCAAAATTAAATTTTAATAGCAGAATCTTACATTTCCCACGTCTTTGTGGTCGATTACATAATAGTATTTGATTAATATTTCAAATGAAATATTTTTTTTCTGTTGCAGCAGAGTATTTAATAGTCGTCATAACAAACACTTTGCGTGTTTGACATGTTTCTTATTTTATTTTTTATTTATTGCGCTCGCTTTATTTTGTTATTTGTTTATCTGGCCGCTGTTTGCGCATGAAATGAATGTAAATAACCCATAGTTAATTGTCGGCCAACTGAATGTCATGTGCACATCTCAATTTGTTTCTTTTCACTTTTTTTTTTTTTTTTTTTTTTTGCTTTTGCTTTTCGCTTTTTATGATGACATTTGCACGGTGGCAAATGGAGCGTGCCACAGCACATTGCTTCGGGATGAAGGAAATTAAGTGTGTTGTCAAAGAGCAAGGCCACGGCCAGCATTCAGCATGAATCCCATGAGCTATGGATGAGTCGGACAAAGAGGGGTATGGGGCGTATGTGTTATATGACAAAGCAGAGTTAAAGGCGAGAGAGTTCTTAAATTGGGAACCGAGTGCTGGCAGCAAGTTCTTAAGCCCAAAATCTGTGCATTTCATTTGAAAGTCGAGGCGCATATCAATTTACCTCGCTGGCATCGTAAATTCATTAGGCCAAGGCATAAAATGGTAAATTAATGGCTCAAATGGCTCAACCGCATTTCAGCTCCTGGGGCGAGCAATTTAATTGCCGCCTGAACACGAAACGCGCCAAAATTTAAAAATAAACCCGCATATTTTTGCTCTAATGCGCGTCAGCTAAACATTTTCCTCATCTTACATATATATACATAAATCTAATTATATATATTTATATATATATATTTTTTTATGTATATATTTGTATTCAACAAGGGTCTGACTGCTGCTTCGGGTTTTATTTTTGGGCTGTTGCGCGCTATCTTTGCAAATGATTTGACCCTTGAATGTCATGACCCGTATCACAGTCTATGACAGATGTGAGCGCAAAATACGTTTCACTGGGAAAACTCATCATATTCGACAGCTGACATCAAATTGTCAGAAACAATGCGCAAGATATCTCAAATCTGCAACAAAAAATTACATGAAGATTTTGCGATTTTTATTTTTATTTTATTTTTTTATAAAAATTACTCTTTTAGCTTTGAATCTTAAGACAAAAAAATATTTAAAAATAATTAAAATTAAAATTAAATATTTTTGGACAACATAAACAATAAATTCGAATAACAGAATTAGTTCAATTTATTAGAGAACAGTTTTAGTAGAATAAAATAATAAAAGCCAATAATTTTCCAAACAAAAAATTCTTATAATTAAATTGAAAATATCTGAACTTGAAATTTTTGAAAAGTTTAAAATAAAAGCAATACATTAAAAATATTTATAAGGCATATTCGTGAGCCTTCAAGGCTTAAAAATATATTAAATTGTTTTCTTAAATAATATTAATATTCAAATCCATGAAATTCACTTAAAATGTCATTAAAATAGAACTCAAAAAAAAAAAAAAAAACTAAAAATAATAAAAAAAAAATATTAAGAAATACTCAGACTATATATATATACTTGAGTAATATGTTTTGAGTCGAGTAAATGTCGCGACATAAGCTAACGACAACGCTAATAAAAATTAAAAGACGAAGCCAAAGTAAAATTATGACAACTTGCTTTATTGAATATTAGCTTAAGACTAACAATTGTGTGTCTATTGAATTATAAAGTGAACTCTCTTAGAATGTTTGCAACTTTCTGGTGATGCATGTTTCTGGCAACAAATGTTTATTCGTGGGTGATGCATGTTGCTAGAGATTTTATGCTGATTATGCTTTATTTCGATCGATGCCGATCGATGGGGGAGAACCGCCGGCTTGGCCGCTCTTTGTTTACAGTTATCAAGCTTGGGAATGTTTATATTTCGATCGATGCCGATCGATGGGGGAGAAGCGCCGTCTTGGCTGCGCTTTGTTTATAGTTACTGAGCCTGGGAATATTTATGTTAATTATTTGGCTACTGAGCCTGGGAATATTTATGTTAATAATTTGGCTATGGCAACAGCTTTTGGATATTGTGGACGTAATCAGTATGATTATGTCACTTCCCTCTCCTTAAGAGGCGAGCCTGCGAGTCAAGGTGACACAGAAGGGTAAAGTTTTGGTAAAGCTGATTGTGTCATCTCGATAGTTGTGTTTTTTTGTTGTTCTTCTTCTGTTTGGACTGATGGCTGTGTTTGATTATTGGGTTCATGAATTTGTTTCTTAAATTTTCTGTGGATTAATTTTATAGGATTACAAGTTACATATTTAAAATATAGGATTACAATTATGAATATGATTATGGTAATTATAATAATTGTATATGTAAAGATATTATTTTGTAATATAATTTTTTCAATGTCATTGTGCTTGATGGGTTTTACTTTAATAATTTCTATTGGGGGATACAACGGTGTAAGGTCAACTTCTGGTTGAAAATTATTATCGCTTATAATTATGTCATTTATTTGCAATTTACATTGATTGATACTTATAATTTTATTACCTTGAATATTAAAATTAACATTGTTTTTCTGGCAATTTTGCTTTACAGTTGTAGTAGTTATGTTCCAGGTCACAATGGTATTTGGCTCAATATATTTTATTATTTCTTTGCTATTTATATGTTCATAATTACAGATTGGTTTAGTGTGCAATAGAATTTTTGTTATACAATCATCAATTATTGGTTTATTTTCTCGATTAAAAATTTTGTTATCTTTTTCATAATAAGAAGTAGTGCTAATATAATCAAGTTGATAGCCGTTGTGATCAGGATATGGGATAATTTTGATTGTATTAATAGATTGAAAGTCAATTGGGATATGAGATACGATTAGTATAATGTTATCTTGGTAATTAATCCAAGTGGATGTTTTGATTAGAAGTATGTTTCGGTTATTGACGCTGTCAAGTTTGTCATACGTAAGTAGTTTTGGATTAAAGAGTCCTAGTCTTGACAATTGCATGCCCATTTCAATGTCTTCTACATATTCTATAAATTGTAATAACTGGTAACTGAAAGTATCTTGTATGTTTTCTTTATTTTGATGATCTTGTATTTTTTTCATGTTATTGTTAATCATGTTTATTATATCATTTATTTCATTAATTTGGACAATATTTAAAGAAAGGTTTTTTATGTTTTTTTCAAATTCTATTCTGTCATTATCGTCAAGTGTACCAAAAAGGAATTTGTAAAGTGAGCCTACTATATTGAATAGTCCGCGTTTATTACGATTCTTATGATGAAAGATTATACCGCTTAATTCTTGTTGCAATTTGTTGTATAAACGATTGATTTGTGTTGAATTTTCAAATAAGGAAATAGATTGACGGAAATATTCGTTTGTTATTAGTATTTCAGTTATGTTAATTTTCAAAGAGTGATGCTCAAATCTTGTTGGTAATTCTAAAGATTTGTCTGAGAATAGTAAGTATCCGTGATCCGTATCCAAGTTATTTATCTGTATTTGTTGGGAATGGCATATCGTACAGAATGTAAACGATAGTATTATTATGAAGTAGAGACCTGTGGGATTTGAATTTGGTTAGTTTTCTTTAATTTTTTAAATTGTGTTTTATAGTAACGAGTAATTCTATTTCTGTTAGTAATTTGGTAATGATCTGGATCTATTTTTTCGACATTTTTATTGGCTTTAAATGGATTTTCTAATTTTCCTTTTTGTAATGGTCCTTTTCGATATCTGGTATCGACTTCGTATTCTTGTCGGTCACTGTTGATTTTATTTATTATTTTTTCTTTTTTTTCTTGAGTGTTTAATTTTGGTTGTCCAGCATATAGAAATATGTGTGCAGGAGTTTGTCCAGTTGTGTCATGTTTTGTTTTGTGATTGTAGATGTAAAGAATGATTTCTATTTTGCTGAGTTTATTTTCTTCGTCATTTAAAGTGTTTATTATTCTGATTTTTTCGTTTATTGTTTTGTGTAATCGTTCGATGTCTGCTATTCCTGTTTTTGTAGTATTTAATTGTAGTTCTACTCCTTCACTTTCGAGCCATTTTTTTAGTGCTAAGCTGGAAAATGCGCCGTCTCGGTCAGCTTTTAATATTATTGGCTTTCCTAGCTGATTAAATATACGCATTAATGCATTTTTGCATTCTATCCAATCTTTTGTTTTAATATTTTCGAGTGTAGCGAATTTTGAATAAATGTCTATGCAACTAAGGTAATGTTTGCCTTCAGAGGAATAAATGTCTATTACAAATTTATCGCGACAATGTTCGGGCCTGGGGGTAATTTTCATTGGCATGTTTGTATTTCTGTGTTCGGTTTTTGTTAAATTGCAAATGTTACATTCGTTTATTATGTTTTGTATTAGTAATTGGCTGTTAGGGAAATAGTAAGTTTCACAGAAGAGTTTGTTTGTTTTCTGAATTCCGGGGTGTAAGAGTTTTTCATGGGTTTTTAAAATAAGTTCTTTAAATTCGGCATATGAGTTTATATTTTTTAATTGAATGAGACTTCTTAGTATTTTAGTATGGTTATTGTTAATGATTTCTTTGTGTGCGTTTTGAATGATTTCGAAGTCTGCATCACTGTCTATGAACATTGTACTAGTTTTTGTACAGAAATAGTCAATCAAATATTTTTCGGCTTTGTCTTTAGTCATGTTATCGTATGTAATGTGGATTATTAGTTTTTTGAAGTAATTCTGTTTTTTAATGTTTGGAATGCCTTTAGAAAATATAATCTGTCTTTTGAATGTGTTTATTGGCTTTTCTGTAATGCAAATTAAATTACTAGTGTCTTCGTCAGCGCTATGTTGTGTTTCTTCTACGAAATAAGTTTGTTCTATTTTTACTCGCGATAGAGCGTCAGCTATGTGGTTTTCTTTTCCTTTTATGTATTTTATATCGAAATCGTATTCTGATAATTTTACTCTCCATCTAGTTAGTTTTGAGTTTGGTTCTTTCATTTTATATAACCAACATAATGGTTGATGATCACTATTAATTTCGAAATGTCGACCTAGGAGGTAATGTCGAAAGGTTTTTGTTGCCCATACAATGGCTAAAAGTTCTTTTTCTATGGCGCTATAGTTAGTTTCGTGGTCATTAAGGGTTCTGCTTATAAAGCTGATGGGATGTCCGTCTTGAGAAAGTACAGCTCCAAGGGCTACATTACTTGCGTCAGTTGTTAAAATGAATTTATTTTTGAAGTCTGGAATTTTTAAAATTGGGTCGTTGGAAATAAGCTGTTTTAGTTTTTCAAAAGCGTTGATGTATTCTGGATTTTTAATATCTATTTTGGAGTCTTTTTTAAGTACTGTTGTCATTGGTTTGGCAATGTCTGCAAAATTTGGAATAAATTTTCTATAATAACCAGTTAATCCAAGAAAACCTTTTATTTCTTTAGTTTTTGTTGGAATTGGATATTTCAGAATTGCTTTTATTTTATCAGGATTGGGTTTTATTCCATCCTTAGTTATGACATGTCCTAGAAAGGTAGTTTCTTGTTTTAGAAACTCACATTTGTCGAGTTGTAATTTGAGATTGGCTTCAGAAAGCTTCTCGAAAACTAATTGTAATGAGTGTAGGTGTTCTTTTAACGACGTTGAATAAACAATGATATCATCAAGATATACTAAACAATGTTTATTTAATAATGGTCGCAGGACGTTATTCATACAACGTTGAAAGGTTGCAGGTGCATTCTTTAGTCCAAATGGCATACGAAGATATTCATAGTGGCCATGTTTAGTAGAGAAAGCTGTTTTTTTGATGGAATCTGGATGCATTTCAAGTTGATGAAATCCTTTTGCAAGGTCTATTGTTGTGAAATAATTGCATTTACCTAGTTTTCCTAAAATTTCGTCCATATTTGGTATTGGGTGTCTGTCACTTATGGTTATGTCGTTTAATTTTCTGTAGTCAATTACGATTCGAAATTTTTGTTTTCCTGATGCATCTTGTTTTTTTGGTACGATCCATATAGGACTACAATAAGGTGAATTGCTGGGGCGTATAATACCTTGATCTAACATGTCTTGAATTTGGTATTCAACTTCTTGTTCATATGCTTGTGGATAACTGTATGGTTTTGTATACAAAGGTGAATTGTGAGTAGTGTTTATAACATGTTTTTCTTGATTACTGAAACTAAGTTGGTCGCCTTCTTTGAATTGGATGTGTTGATATTGTTTCAACAAGCTTATTAAATTAAATTTTTCTTCTTCATTTAAATGGTCTAGTCGGTAAGGGCTTGAGTTCTTTGATTCTTGTTTTTTTGAATTGTCTCTGATTGGATTGTTGAAATGTTGATTAGAGTCAAGAATTGGTTGAGCTATGAAATGATTTTGATTTGTAATCGGAATATCACTGATTAATTTATACTTTCTACCATATAAATGTACAGTTTGGGATTTATAATCAATAACGGCTTGTGCTTCTGACAGCAGTCTTCTACCAATTAATAGATCATAATCTGGTGAAAACTGATGTAAAAGAAATTCATTATTACTTTTGAACAAGTTATTGGAAAGGACATTCACTTTTTTTGTGATAGTTAATGGTCCATTGCTGGTTTGAATAAGACAGTCGGTATCATGAATTGGTAAATTAAAAACATTGGATGTCATCATATTGACAGTAGATCCTGTATCTATTAGACATTTTAAATTTTTGCCTTTATAAGTGATAATTATGTATTGTTGATTTCCGAGGCTGGCAGCGGAAAATTTTCGGCTTGCTCTATTTCTATTTCATTTGGTTGTTCTGTCTCTTGTTCGGCTGTGGCTGTTTGTGTGTATGTGTAGTCTGAGCTTTGTGGGTGAGTTTGTTCTTGGTAATATTGAGGATAGTATTCGTAATAAGAAGCTAATTGATTATAATATTCTTGCTGCATGTAGTTGTGATAATTTATTTCTTCTTGATTTCGAGTTTCATCTATGCTCATTTTACTTTGTCCACTTTCTGCAGGTCTAACGCGCTTTGTTGGCTGGTTAGCTACTCCAGAACTATTGAAAGGAGCTTGTTGTGGAGTTACTTGTATCTGTTGTCCGAAACGATTATTGTCAAATTGGTTCTGTCTAAAGATTGGTCTGAGTGTAGGATTAAAGGGTCTAACCTGATTTGGTGTTGGTTGCATTGGTCGAGGAGAATAATGATTAGGTGGAAAAGCATTATTATTAGTATAATTGGGTGTTTGTTGAAGATATGGTTGTTGAAAGTAAGGTCTATATGGGACATAGGGATGATTAGGTTGAAGAAATGTAGGAAACTTTTGAATATTGGGATTTTGGTGTATCGGCTTGAAATTTTTTTCTTGTTTTACTTTATTTTGATTTAAATTTGGACAGGGTTCATCATAAAGATTTTTTTCTTGCAATATATTTATTAAAGATCTTAAATCGGGAATTTCGCAATTTATAATTCTAATGCCAATATTTGTTGGAAGTTTTTGGATTAATTCATCAATACTAGTTTTAATCAACCGTGCATATAATATTTTTTCATCTAGGTTATTTTCTAGTTCTAGCTTACTCATTAATGTTTGCCTACGGTGTTCTGCTTCCTCCAAAAAAGCTCGTACGTTGCCCTTGAATGGGGTGCTCCTGAATTCCTCCAGTAAGACGTGGTTTTTGGTCTGCGTCTTGTAGTTTAAGATGAGTTGCTTACGAAGATCCGTCCATGTAGTTAAGTTAGTCATGCCAAGCGATAGCATAACTTCACTGCTGATGCAGCTTTCCACAAGTCCAAAAAGTATTGACCTCTGCCTCGCATCATTGGTGGTGTAGAGGGCCAAGATGTAGTCGATCCGGTTAATGAACGTATATAATGCGTTCTTGTTTCCAGTGAACTTTTCAACGTTTTTAAGTTGATTGATCACTTGCGTCATGCTGGCATCTGAAAGGGGTGTTGTTGCGTCTCCTTCCATTTTGATTATAAAGATTTTATTTTAATTTTTTATTTATATTGTTTTTATTTTATTTTATTTATAATTATTTTATATATTTTATTATTATTATTATTATTATTATTATTTTTTTTTTTTTATTGCTATTATTATTATTATTGTTAATTTTTTTTTTGGTGTTATTATGTGTATTATTTGTAAGTTTATTTTAATTTAATTTTAAATTTTCTTAAATTTGTGTATTAATATTTTGGTTTAATGTTGTTTTATTTTATTCACTAATTTTTATTTATTTATTTTTTAGAACTTAAAATATCTTGGGGTTTGTATGCACTGGTAGCACTTTCGAAAGTTTGTGAGAAAACCAGATGTTTCTGGAATTATAATCTCTTCGAATTCTACCGCGTCTTCTTGAGTTATTTTCAAGTTATTTCCACAATCTCCGGCTTTGGCAATATGCGAATTTCGGTATACACGTCACTGTCGAGGTTTTTATTAAAAAAAACTTGACGCGATATTGACCGTCGCGTGGGTTGCCTTCGCGTTAGTTGTTTAGCGGATAACAGTAAACGGGACGCAAGAATTAATAACTTAGTTATTGCATCAGGATCCACAATTTATTGTTATCCTACCGGCTGCGCCACTTGAGTAATATGTTTTGAGTCGAGTAAATGTCGCGACATAAGCTAACGACAACGCTAATAAAAATTAAAAGACGAAGCCAAAGTAAAATTATGACAACTTGCTTTATTGAATATTAGCTTAAGACTAACAATTGTGTGTCTATTGAATTATAAAGTGAACTCTCTTAGAATGTTTGCAACTTTCTGGTGATGCATGTTTCTGGCAACAAATGTTTATTCGTGGGTGATGCATGTTGCTAGAGATTTTATGCTGATTATGCTTTATTTCGATCGATGCCGATCGATGGGGGAGAACCGCCGGCTTGGCCGCTCTTTGTTTACAGTTATCAAGCTTGGGAATGTTTATATTTCGATCGATGCCGATCGATGGGGGAGAAGCGCCGTCTTGGCTGCGCTTTGTTTATAGTTACTGAGCTTGGGAATATTTATGTTAATTATTTGGCTACTGAGCCTGGGAATATTTATGTTAATAATTTGGCTATGGCAACAGCTTTTGGATATTGTGGACGTAATCAGTATGATTATGTCACTATATATATAATGTTGCTTTCGGAAAGAATTCTTGCGCCTTGAAATACGCAGAAATCTAAGATGTGCTTAAAGATACCTAAACAAAACAGCTATGAAGACTTAGCCAAGGATTCAATTTGTCCAAAATTACGCCCAATGAATACCAATCGAAAATTAAGTATACGCAAGCGATCAAAATTTAAAAATTCGTTTGCTTTTTAAATTAAATCTAGATGATAAAGAAATATTAATTAATTTTATTTAAATGTTCAATTCAATGAAACAACTTTCTGTTAATTACAATATCAAATAATATATAAATATAAATATAAATTATTAAATATGAATAGTAAGAAATTTTGATTTATAATTTTGAAGTAATTTACAAAATTAAATGTACTATTGTGAAAAAAAAAAATAATAAAGTAAACTTCTTTTAAATATGTATGTGTATATATTTCCATATTCATATTTTCTTTATAATATATACACACTGGACTAAAAGAGTATATTAAAATATTTAAATGTTGCTCTTAAAGCAAAATGTTTCATCTGCATGTCCTTTAACATAATATCTAGAATAGCATCTGTGAATTCGTTAGTTAATTCCCTTGTTTAAGTATAATATATATGCACATAATATAGTATCTGGCTGGCTATCTATTTAGTGTTATACACAGCCACAATGACTGTATAACATTATCTGTTTATTTGAGTTTGTTATGTGCCCCGTGAGTTTTATCAAAGTGCCAACTATTTTTATAGAATTAAGATAAACTCTTAATTAGGCACAAACTGGCGCAGGCGTGAAACCAAGGCCGCGCTCCGGAATTGTGTGCGGGCTCCGGGTCCCGTGTACCGTGTGCCATGTCCCGTGCCCCGTTTTCCCTGTCCCCTGTCCCTCGTCCCCGGGTCGCAGATCCCCTTCAGTCTACCAGGGACCGGGACATCTGTTGCTTTCTGTTATTGACATTGTTGTTGCTCTGGCTGTTGTTGTTGTCGTTGTCATTGCTGTTTTTATCGCTAATGTTTGTGATATTGTTCATGGCGTACGTTACGTAAATGAGTTTTTGCTGCCCAATGCTATCAGCAGCAACCCGCATGGAAATTACCAACCCACACGCGTGCAACGTGCAAAGTGTGTGTGCACATTAATTTATATAAAATATGTGTGCATATATATAGTATATAAGCATATATATATACGTATATACTGTGTATTTAACACACAAACTGCATTAAGATTCAAATGTGCTCCACAGATGAAACGACCAAGAAATGTTGCCTACTTATTGGGGCCAAGTATTTTTGGTATTTTTTAGTTTCCGCCCAAGAAATGTTGCATACTTATTGGGGTCAGGTCTTTTGGCATTTCGTAGTTTGTTGCTGCACTGACAGCTGCTGTAGCTAAATGTCAGCAATTCCCCGAGTTCACTTTTAATTAAATAGCTGCTCATCATTGTTATCATCAACAACAGCAACAGCAGCAGCAGCAGCGGTAGCAACAGCAACCCACGCATATTTTGCATTGCAATTTAACTTTGATTTCCATTTCCATTTTCAATTTGCATTTTTCTTTGTTTGCTTGGCTTAATTAGAAATTCTATCCGCTGCTTGTCTCTGGACTTGTCTGTGAACGCGGGGGCCACTTGCAATTTCAATTTCACTCCCAATGCCTTGCAATATGGCATTTAGATTGAGATTACTGTTCCAGTTGCCTGCATAGCAAGCTATTTTATCATTGAGTTTTTTTCTACTTTGTTTCCATTGTTCAAATGCAGCGCAAAGGTCACAGTCAAAGAGAGAAATGTGAATTTCTAGCAAATTGGTACTCAAATGCATGGACATAGAAATGAATACGCTTCACTTCGTTGTCAATTGTACGCACTGGCTCGCATTTCATGTTCCGCATCCTGGGAACTCGATGCTGTTGTATTTTCAGCTCGCTTTAAGAATCTTGCTCTCAGCTCGGCCTCACATTGGCAAACACAGTCAAGTATTATAAATTTTGCTTTGATATGTTCGCACTGAATACGAGACTTAAGGTTCCCCTGGCAAAGCCCCATCTACACACACACACACACACACAGAGACACGCACGTATCTGGATTATTTATTGATATCTATTTTCCGTGAAAAATATGTTGTATATAAGCATCATATGTCGCATCTAACATAACATATAGCTCGATTGACTGCCTCAACGTCTGAGCACACGCAGCTTAAAACTTCCATTTCCATTCACGATGGCAGGTCACAGGCTTACCGACCTCCTCATATACAATGAATCTACTAAAGGCGAACACATGCTCAGCAACAATTTTTGAAAGAAAAAGCAAACAAAACGACTGGAACCAGGCATTATGTCATGAGCATATATGCAATATTTTCTTTACGATGCTTCTTTGCCTGCGAACCAACTCTCGACTAAGCTAAGCTCATCTAGCCTGCTGTCAGTGTGCGTGTGTGTGTGTGTGTGTGTGTGTGTGTGTGTAAATTGTATTGTCTACTAAGCTAACGCCATCACAACAATACCTAAGATGAGTTGAGTTGAGTTGAGTACATAAACAAACGCCCACATGCAATTGCCAGCGCGTATTCCTTGCTCAATTATGCTGTCCATTGACTTCTCATTTATAAAAGTTTTACGCATTACTTTAATAAAAGCCAAGTTAAAGCCAGAAGCTAATCAATCCTTTAAACTGCCACGCAATCTTAGTCCAACTAACTAGCTTATGCGCTCGTTGATTCTTTGCCTCTTTTACTTCAATATGCAAGCAAATCTAATTTAATAGCATTATCCACCCCACCCCCCCCTTCAGCCGAAAGCACTTTGATTGTAGTTGCTCGCACGCTTCGAGTCTTGACAATTCTAAAGCGCATTTTAGCTTTGTTTACGCTTTATAAACTGCGCAGCAACAGTTTTTTTGTTTTAATAAGTATTGCACACATGCACAGGATTAATGTTCGTGCTTGTACAGTCTTTCTAAGCATTATTAGCTAACTAAAAGCAGAGACAAAGACGGAGACTAATGAATGCTTTAAGCTGCATCTGAGTTGTGCATAGGCGAACTAACTAAATTATCTTTGATTATTTGTTGAGTTTCTTTTCTTTATTAAATATTTTGATTATATTTTATTATATTTTATTTTTAAGTTTCTTTTCTTTATTAAATATTTTTGTATTTTATTTGATTTCATTTTTAAGTTTCTTTACTTTATTACATTTTTTTTTTTTTGTTATTTTATTTTCTTCTGGCTAAATTATTTAATTAATTAATTTAATTAAAACTTGAAATAGATGTAATTTGTAATTACGAATGTTCAATGAACCCTTGAATTTTTTTAAAATATTTAATCTATGGAATTTTTATTTCAAAATTAATATACTTTATTTTTTCGTATATTTCTGACCTAATAAATAACTATTTAATTGGGTTTCGATAATATAGAGCTTTAAATACATATATAAATAATTTAAAATTACGAAGGCTTGATGTTTTTGCGATATATTTGTATATTTATATAATTTTATATATTTTTGTTGTTTATAAATTAAAAATTTATAAATCTTATTAAATAAACTTGGACCCCAGCAAGAATCTAATTTTTATTTATTTATAATTATTTAATTTTTTTTATTAAAAATTTGTTTGCATTTTTAAATAAGCTGAGACATCAGTATGATTTTGATGTTTATTTTTATTGATTAATTTAATAATTTTTATTTTATTTTTTTTTTATTATTATTATTTTATTTTTTCATTATATTTTTCATTTTTATTTATTTTTATTTATTTATTTATTTATTTTTTTTTAGCAAGTTGGGACATTAGTAAGCATACCTTAATTTAAAAGCCTCATGCTGCGTCATGAGTTTTAACATTAAATAAATGTTTAATCCATTTATTTTTGAGGTTAAATAGTTAGTAGATAATAAAATAAAAATATAAATATCTTCAGCTGACAGCGTTTAGTCACTAAAAAGCATTTTTATTTTTACTTTGAGAGCAGCGCATAAAAAGTTTTTTTTTTTAATAAGTATTGCCTCCTCAGCAGTAAAGCTTTTCTCAACTTGTCTCAGTCAGAAACGCAGAGATAGAGGCGCAGACTAATGAATGCTTTGAACAGCATTTGAGTATCTTTATCTTTGATTATTTGCATTTCTTTTATTTTATTAAAAATTTGTATATTTTATTAAACAAATTTTTTGTATTTCTTGAGCTGCTTAACATTTGATTATTATACTTTAATAAACTATTAAATCAATTTCATATTTCCCACTTGACCTTCAGCTGAGAGCCCTCATATTTTAGCTACTCGCCTACTCTAAGGCTTGGTAACTTTTCTAAAATGTATTTTAATTTTCACTTTGTAAGCAACGCTGAAAAAAAAAATGTTTTTTAAATATGCAAAAGCCAGTCGCTTCAGTTCAGAACTTTAATTACCAACAACTTGTGCTCAACTCTCGCTAGCTTAGTCAAAATGTAAATGAGAAAATGTTTTTTTGCTGCTGCTGTAGGATTTCTTCAATGTAATTCTGTATAACAGTGTAAATGTGTCAAAAGTTGCGGTCGCTGTGTAGCGAAAAGTTGTTTGCCAGATTCAAGATTTAGCTTGGGGTAGAGTACTACAATACTTGTTGGTAGATCCGTACGTATTTTCCATTATCTTCAGATACCTCTACAGTTTAGACTGTAATTGCTTTTTTGTTTTTCTTGCGCGTCGGACGTACGCTATGCTGCTGCTAAATTAATGATGTCCAGACAGGAGGAGTTTTCATTTAAGCGCGCAGGCATCATTTAGGTACGTTAATGGCCCCGAATGGCGCTGACATGTGAGTCGACATACGCCGAGTTAATGGAATGACGACACTGTCGTTGACACTGCCAGTGGTGCCCCGCTGCTTTTGCAGCTTTCTATGTTTTATGACCAGGCTGCAGAAAGCGCGTGCCAACGCCTTCAAAATTCCCAGTGCTTTCCATGTGTGCTTATTTGCCTCACATTAGCTTTGTGCTCTGTAACTGTCAGCTGGGGTCCTGCCTGCCAGAATACACACACACACACACACACACACGCACACACCAAAGTACTCTGTGACATGACGAACCGAACACACTCAGAAGATATGTGGAATGTCAGCGTAAGGCCTTCTGGCCATACGGCCAGTCAGAGGATGATGCAGATGAAAACTCTGACATTTCTATTACAAAGAGAAACATTTTTGCACGAGATATCCGAGAATAGAAATTGGAAGAAGCAGAGCATGAAATGCGCTACTATGTGAATTCGATTGCTCTAAGATGAGTTTCATTAAAATTTTGTTGAAATTGTCGACCATATTCAGTCAAGTCATAAATAAAGATTTTTATTACTGGAGTGTGACAGGCAACTAAATGGCAAAAAAAAAAAAAATAAATATTATTAGAATTTTTATAATATATTTATATTATTTATTTTGAAGTAACATTGATGTAATTGGTAGCCAACTTTGCCAGAAATGCTTCAGAGGTGAGTGAATTCTGATTCTGAATTCAGCTGAACTCGGATTTCTCGAATATTGTCGCCAAATCGAATTTTCTGTGATGTTTCTATATTGGCTATGCTTTATGGAAAATGCTAGGAGATTATTGGCATAACATGCAATAGATTATGATCATACTTCAATATAGCCTTTAACCTTCAACTAATTTTAAAGCCAAACTGAGATTGCAGTTTACAGTTTAAGTAAAGTACGATAACATATTATGAATGATTTTCACTATTATATTTATTTATTATAATAATTCATTATCAAATGGCAAATCTTACTGAATTTTTTTCATCTAATTTCTCGTTGATAGCTTAATAAACTGCTATAATAATATTAACAGAAATGGCATCACTCTTGCTTGGTCGTCATTTTTTATATCAGTAAATTGTCTTTTAACAATCTTTGCAATTGATGTCCCTTGCGTATAGCAACAGGTTTGGTCAACTATACATTATCGATTTTGTTGTTAGAATACTAAATTTGTTTTTGGATGCACTTAATGGTAATAGAAAAAAAAAAACATAATCTTTGCTATGGCTTCAAGGCACTAGAAGAAATTTATTGTGCGTGTTTAGAACATGATAATATATTTGATATATGGCAAATCTTATTGAACATTTGTGTATATAAATGTTATCGATAATTAAAACAACTGTCAATTCAACAATTTCCCTTTATATGTACTATGTATGCACAGATAATAGAACGTATCTATACATATGTATATATTATAAGATATATGCATATATGGCAAATATTATTGCGTATATCGATAATTAAATGTAATCGATTACTTATACAATTGCTGCAATTTAGTTATCGAAAGTCGTATCACTCTTGCTTCGCTTCTTGGTCGCTTCATTAGTATACCAGAAGCTCTTCATTAACGATCTTTGCTATGGCTTCAAGGCACATATAGAATATAGAATATACATACTATATATTACAAATACCTATATAGATAGTTATTTCTCAAAGACATTTGCGTGCTCTCGACAGCAAGTCAGAAAACTCTTGCAATATGCCTCCGAAGCAATGCATACCCCCCACTGTTCAATGCATTGAAAGCTGTAACAGAAATCAGCAGAAAAATCCGTCGAGTGCTGAGCTTAGCAATACCCTTGCCAAAACGTTAAACAGATACCATAAAATTGCATTAGATTTATTGGTAAAGAAAAAGTAAATGAAATACATTAAAGAATATCTAAGGAAATATATTTAAACAACTATAGAATAATGCAGCTTGATATAAATATAAAAAATGAATTATGATGTTATATTATTAAAATAACTATATTATCAAAAAAAATCTGAGGAAAATTCAAGAAATCTGAAGAAACTTCTATAGCATCAGTCGTAAGCCTTAGCAGCTTTTCGCGGAACTCCCTCTCTCTCTCTCTCTCTCTCTCTGTCTCTGCTCCCTTCTTTTTTTTTTTGCAATCTTCACAAAGTTGCATACTTTGGACTTAACTGATAAGACCCACTGTAATAGTAGATTATACGGCTCATTGTGCATTCAAACAGCTGGCTGGCGCTGTGGAATGCGTCAGACGTGAACAGCAGGATCAGAAGCAGTAGCAGTGGCAAGAGCAGTAGCAGGAGCAGTAGCAGGAGCAGGAAATATGTCAAACACATATATGAACAATTTCTGCTTAAGTATTTCCCTGTATCGCTTCAGCTTCATAGTAAACGAAGCTAATCTGGCTTTCTGCAGCTGTCTCTGTGTGAGTGTTTGCTTGAATATGAGTCTGCGAACGTGAGTGTTTGGATGTTTGTGTGTGTTTTTGTGCTGTCTGCAGTGTTGATGGGCCCTCGTAACAAAGCCCACGACTTTGAGTTGAGCACATAAACAAACGCCCACATGCATTTGCCTGCGCGTATTCTGTACTCAATTATGCTGTCCATTGACTTTCCATTCATAAAAGTTTTACGCACTCTGGATTAATGCTCGTGCTCCGGCTCAGCCAGCATGCACTGACTAACTAAGAATAGAGAGAGAGAGAGAGAGACAAAGGTGAAGGTCAATGATGAGCTAACTAACTTTTTTTATCTATTTAATCAATTTTTCTTTCGGCTTTCAGATTAATTTACTTAATAATAAACTGCGCAATCTATTTAATATATCACACTTCAAATTCTAGTTCCCATTGCTAAGCCGCATGTGCGTTAACACTTTGTAAGCAGCGCTTAAGATGTAATTTGAAATCTGGCAGCAGCTTGAATTTCCTGCAACTTTGTGCTCAGCTTTTGCTAATTTGGTCAAAATGCAAATGAGAGAATGCAGGTAAATGTGCAACTGCAGCAGAGACAACACACACACACACACAGACAGAGAGAATGCGGCAGAGAGAATGTGAGAGAAATTGCAAGCGAAATTCATGTTAGAGTTGCCGCAATCTGACTCTTACAGCAATGTTAATTGACCCAATTATGAATATTTTCGACTGACAGCAAATTAGAGCATGCAGCTTAGACTATATACATGTACAAATGTGTGTATATATATATATATATAGATAGGTGTGTGTATATATATGTGTGACAGTTAAATACCTGCAGTTGTTTGCACCATGTTGCCAGCCCTGAAGCAAGTGAAGCTTTTAACTTTTACACACGCGCGCGTAAAATATGTATATACATAGACAGAATATGTATATGTTTGTTGTTGCTATTTGTTGTTGTTGTCTGTTGGATTTGCTGTGTGTGTGCGGTTTCTGTTACGCTCCACGCTGCGTATAAGTAATTTCTCGCTAACTGTGTCCTGTTTACAATAATAATGGCTCGCTGGCTCCTGCTATCGCTTTCACTTTCATTTAGCCAACTCGGCTCGCTTATTTACTAGTTGCTGGCTGACTGCGTTTTACACTGAATTTGGCATGCTGCCGCTGGGGAGCAACGTACGCTGCTGTTGCTCTAGCTGTTGCTGTTGCTGTTGCTGTTGCTGCCATTGCCAGGAACCAGTGGCCTAAAGCGAGAAGCAGCAGTCAGCGAGAATATAGCTGTCGTATTATTATGAACAAAAATCACAAAAAAAAAGCAACAAAAAAAAAAAACAAAAACACACACACGCAACAACAACAACAACAAAAATAACACACACACACACACAATAACTGCTATGCCTGCTGCGTATGAGTGCGTGTGCTTGCGTATATCTGTGTCGATGTGTGCGTGTTTCTTTTGAAGCTATTATAATATTGGCATTTAGCAAAAAGCGTTACGACCGCACGCGACCAGCTCAAAAGTAAAACTGAAAGCTGGCATTCGTTGCGTTCCACAAATCCACGAAGCTGTTGCTATTGGGGTTGCCATTGCCATTGCCGCTGTCGCTGCTGCTGCTGCTGTCGCTTTTAGTGTTACTGCGGTGCCAGTCAGCCAGTGGCCGCAGTCAGAGCTCAGCTGCGCCGTCAGCCCTTCTGACTGTCTGCCTTTCCCCTTTAACCTAGCATCAAAAGCTTTTTTAACTGCCCTTTAACACTTGTTGTCCCGCTTGCACGTCTGCCGTAATTTTATGTATCTGTACATGTGCGCTACACACACACACACACACACACACACACATACATACACACACACATATATATATACACATACATACAGTGCTGACGTCGAACGGCGTTCGCCACAAGCAACAGGACAAACGACCCGGCTCTGACCCCAGCCCCAGTTCCAGTTCGCCGTTTGCCCCAAATTCGGCATCTGTTATTACTGTTGCTTCGCATTTGCTGGCTTGCGCGTTGGCGAGTTTGCGCGCTGCGCTTACTGCAGCCCGTTCCGCACTTAATCCTGCTCCCGCTCCCCGCTCCGACTCCTGCTCTTGTTCCTGTTGCGCTCTGTTCTGCTCTGCTCTGCTCTGCTGTGCTTTGCTTTGCTTTGCTTTGCTCTGCTTAGCTCTGGCGTCACTGGGCCCCGCTTACCTAACCTACACACTCGAAATTCCTGTGTGCCAAACATCAAATCTGATGGCTCTATCTATATACCTAAACCTCTACCTCTACCTGTGCGCCCATCATCAGCATTTGCTCCAATTGGAAAGGCGGGCAAACTGCAGCAGCTAAGCTCTTGCTGCAGCTCGAGAGCACACATCGACGTCATTGCCTAGGGGTTTTTTTTTCTCTATGTATTTAATAAATATAATCTAAATGAATTCTATGCGAAAATATATTTTATTTCTTTATGGGAAAACTAGGCAAAAGTAGCAAATATCTCTTATGTTCCAGTTATCAATATCATATTTAGAGCAATTGATTAATTCATAATTTTGCAATATTTGCTTTATGAAATTTCAATAATTTTGTTTTTATTTTTTTATATACCTTTATGCCAAAGAAGTTGTGCGCATTGGTATACCCATATCTGAACTCCATCAGTGGAATCTGTGGTCAAAGCACTTAAAACTTATAAAAGCAAAACCGCAAAGCCACACTCTCTGCAAAAAGTATGCAGCACACACTATGCACATGGGCGTTCTTATGCCCTACAACAAATACAGGATACAGGAGGGTATATTGTTTTTGTTAAAATCCATGCAGCACAAGCATATGAAGGCGTGAGTGATATAGTACATCAAGATAGATGGATCAAGATAGAAAATCAACTCGATTGAGTTCTTAATGTTTGACAAACATGTTGAAAAACATAGATTCTAGATTCACCTATAGCATGCCCAGATCAAGTTGAGCTAACAGAATGAGCAAATTGATTCTGCTTAGGTATACCAAAATATCAAATAGTAAACCTATGGATAATCTCATCTGAGAGCATCTCAGACCGCCACAGATCACTTTTAAAAGGTGCAATACGTATGGTAGGGTAGATCTTAGTACTGTCGATTCAATCTCTTCAATCTCTCTTCGAGTTGACCATGTGACGTAGCTCTGAGCTATCATACTGATTGCTGTATGTATTTGAAGGGCTTTATATCTTAGTCGAGCAGTATTATAGTGAAAAGACTCAGAGGGCAATCGATTGCGTCGGTTCATCAGCTAGTTCTTTCGCTCGTTGAGTCATCTACTCACCCACTGAACCTCGCAGTGTGAGCGTCAATCGTATCGCTCCCTAAACGATTTTCTGTGAGAGAGCATCACACGAATGCGTCAACTCAAGGCAAAGTGAATATGATTTATTTTTTCTTCGGTTGATCTCTTGAACAGAACGTGAAGGCTCCAATGGTTTAGAGTTATTGCGAGCTATAATTGGAGTTGAATACTTAAATAATTTTTTTTTATAATTCCCGGAATCTCATTGAAGATTTGCTAATGCAAAATGATTTACTTGATAATCAATAACTTTCACTATATTTTTTGTTCGTTTTTTTTTTTTTAAATATATTTATTAAAAAAAAAAAAATTTTTTTTAAATATTATTTTATTTTGTTGGCCAAAAAAAGAAAATAAATAACTAAGGAAAAATTATATATATTATTTGAATTTGTTCCCACAAAAAATCCATTTGATACTTACCCCATATTTGTTTAAAATATTTCAAAAATTTAATTAAAAATTTGTTTTGGTGTTGTAATCAATTTTGCATATTTCACATTTATTTGTATCATTTTAAATTTTGTTTTTTCTTTAATATGTGTTATATATATATATATATATATATATGTATATATATTTGTGTTTGTGTCTCTGTATATGTGAACATGCGTATAACTATTATTCACTTTCACTTCAGCTATGTATAATGGCGTTTGCTAATTCGTTCATTCAATGCTTGTAGTATATATATATATATGTATATATATATTGAATATATATGGCTGACTATGCATCAGCCAGTAAAGATGATCCAGAGCTTTTTGGTTATACGCTTGGCCCTAAAACTTAACATAATATCCATGTATATATTGACTCATATGCATATGAACTATTATATAATATATATTTATACTTTATATGCTTATGTGTGTGTGTTAATGCTCTATATATATGTACATATATGTAGGCATGTATAGCTAGTTCAGGTCATATTCAAATAATAATGCTTCTGCTCATCTCGTTTGCTCCAAATATTCTTAGCGTTCGTCGAATATGTGTATCAAAAGTTTATGTTTTGTTTCTTTATTTATTTATTTATTTTTTAATCAAATCTTTGCACCTTTTGTTCTAGGCTCTACTTAAACTCTCACCCGAATGCGAACTTTATATTTTATATATATATATATATAAGTTTGTATATGTAAGTTTGTATATATGTATGTATGTTTATCATAGTTGTATCAATTTATGTATCATTTCGTTAGCGCTTACAAAAATATCCATATTTATATAGAAGCAACAAGAAATCACATTAATTTTTTTTAGTATTTTTTTTTTTTGGGTGTTTTTTCCTTTCTATACACAAAAAGCGTGCGTTTCGCAGTTACTGATTTTTTTTTTTTTATTATTACTTTTGTTGGGTATATATTTATAAATATATATGTATGTATGTATGTCTGTGTGTGTGTGTTTGTATAGTAAATGCAATTGCATCTGTATGCGTGTATTAGATGTGTGTAAACAACAAACCTTTTAGCCCAAATGGAGGGAGATCTTTGGTGCGCCTGCACGACAATGAATGAAACGAAACCAGATTGAATCAAACCAAAATGTGTATGCTCTAGTCGTGCAGTGCCGACTAGCGTATACCCTGTACTAAAATTATAATAAAAAAAAAAAAACCAAGCTGTACACTCCTCGTCTCCTTTAGTTCGTTTCTTATTCGTATTATAATGCTGTAGATATTCTCCTAGCTGTTGCTATATGGAATGGTATTTTATTTGGTATTTTGTTGATAAACGGACGTAACTGGACACAGGATATACGAATGCCTGAGAATGTTTTCATCGATGAAATGATGAAATGCTTTCATTTTATGAAATAAAAGTTTGCTCGGCTAAATTAAGATATATATATATATATATAGGTTATATATGTATGTATATGTATTTTTTTGTAGTTACATATATTTTATATAGTATATTACGGCAGGCTTTGCATATCAACTCGTTAACAACACTTCTTTTCTAACACTATATAGTACACTACAATAGCTGTTCAATCGAAGCCATATCGCATTTATGTATATAATATCAAGTTTTGGTCTATAAATCATCTATGTATATATAGGTGCCCATCTATACCCAGCTGACTAACATACCTGCTGCCAATGACTGAAGTAAGCACCATAACTAAACAATTGCCTTGCCCAGCAAACAATTGAAATTTAGTACTTGAGTGTGTGGATGGGTGTGTGTGGGTGTGTATGCATATGTATATATGTATGTGTGTGCGTGTGTGTGTGTGTGTGTCTGTGTGTTTATCTATGACAAACTCTAACGTAGCATTAACAATAATAGAAGCAGTAGCTGCTTCGTCTAAAAAAAACCCCTCCCAACCCAACCGCAAAAACCCCTCCACACACCACTACAGTAAGTGCTCATGTATATATATGAGTGTGTGTGTGTGTGTGTGTATCTATTCATATCTAGATATATATATATATTTATATGTATATATATATGTGTATATATATATGAAACAATATTCTCTTCTCTGAATATATATAAAACGTATAAATATGCAACTGTCTCTAAATAGTTATGTTTATATACATATATGTATATATGCATATGTATGTGTGTGTACGTATGCAGTATATGCATGCCTATGTGTATATATATTTATATATATATATATATGTATGTATATATTTATGTATATTGTATAAGTATAAATATTTAATATTTGTTTCTCAACATTTTCATTGTTTTCTTTTTTTTTTCTTTTTAGTATATATTTTTAACGTTTTGTTATGTTCAGGTCACTACATTTTCTTGCGGCTTAGTTTTCGTTATGTTTTGTCTTTGACTTAATAAATGTTTGTTTTTTTTTTACTATGAATTTATATATATATATTTTTTTTTTTTTGAGTTTTGTTTTTTAATTTTAAAACGAATTCCCAGCCAGTTAATCATAAATTGCAAAATGGCCCATGATTCCATGGGCAATATTCGTTCTTCAAAATCAATCGATAAACGATCAATCGTAAACGATAACCGATAAGCGTTCAAGGATACATGATAACCGATAATTAACTAACAACTGCCCCAAGAGCGTTCGGTGTCCTAACGGTGCATTTTATACAGCTACTGTTACAGTGACCGTTACCATTACAGCGTTACTTAAGTCTAAACACATATACCCATGCAATTATATGGAGTTTCTTCTGCAACTGCTGTAGTTCTTCTTTTATGAATTCCCCATCTGTTTCCTGCGTTAGTCCTACAATAGTATGCGATACTTTAGTGCTCTCTACCACACATATGTATATATGTATATAACGTATGTATGTATGTTTGATGTATATAACTCTCCAATACTGTTCAAGGAAGTACGGATACTAACTGTATTGCGTGTGACTGCTAAACGAGATCTAAACACTATTTGCTTGAGCCTACAATGTGCTAAAGGATCACACACTCTACTACACTCACTCATACAAATGCATGCACACGCACACACACACTCACGCTCACACACACACACACACACACACACACATACAGCAACGCATGCACAGACATATTATACACACAGTTGCCACAAATCCAATTGGAATTACATTGCCAGTTCCAGTTCCAGTTCCAGTTCCAATTTCAGTTCCTATTCCAGATCGCAACTTATTTGTTCTCAATTATTGTCTGCAATTGCAGGACGAGACTGCGTGACAGCTGCAATATCGACTGGGCATTGTGACGCTCAGCCATTTCTTAAAATACAAAAAATTGAATAAATAATATTTGAATATTCAATATACTAGTATATATATGAAATCTTACCATTAAAGAACTTGATGACATCTGTAAAGTCCATGCTGTTGGATAAGATGATATCGCGATAGGTTTCGAGCAGCGCCAGCGCCAGGAAGAGCACAAAGTGACCGGAGGCAATGTGCTTGGCCGCCCAGATGACTTCCCAGGTGGCAAAGACATCGTCGTAGATGAGCTCGCGCTTGAAGTCCAAGAGGAACCAGCGATAGCAGAAGTAAAAGTGCGTATAGTCGCCATTCGAGTCCATTAAATCGTACATCTCCGAGTCCAGTATCTGAATGAGCGAGCTGAGAGAGACAGACAGATAGAGAGTGAGGCGCACAGATAGAGAGAGAGAGAGAGAGAGAGAGAGAGAGATACATACCGCATATTGGCAAAGTGCATGTCCATGGCACCGCCGCTGGGAAAGTTCTCGATCATGCGCTCCATCAGCTTGCAGAAGCAGCTGTAGCTCAGAGACTCGTCATCGAAGATGACCAGCAATGGAGCGACCAGATCGCACATGCCCTGCATGTAGCCCACATCGAGATGCTCCCACACATACGTCGATATCACATTGCGCAGCTTGTCCAGATTCTCGCTGGCAAAGTACCAATAGTTGCGATCGCAGCGCTGCACATCCTTCTCAATGCGATGCAGATTCAAACCAAATTGTTCCAGCAGCTCAACGCTATAGACGCCGCCATTGGAGCTGGCCGGTGAGACGCAGGCGGACTTTGGCTCCTGCAGGGCATCCAAAGAGGCGACGACAGTGATGTCCTCGTTCAGGGGCGACATGAGACTGGTTTTACGTGAGGTAAACTCCTCGGTGGGCTCGTCGTCGTTGCATTGTACGTCCAGGTCATCCAGTGAAGCGGCTTCGGTGATGATGACTGATGTCGCTGGATGCTCCTCATCGTGACGCACATCGTCGGCGCTATGAAATTTGCTCAACTGACCATTTGGCTCCATCTCCACATCCGCATCTGCATCTATGGCCACTTCCTCATCCACATCCACATTTACTTCTGCTTCTGGCTCCACATCTGCCTCATCCAGAACTTTGGCATCGGCTAGATCGGCAAACTCATTGCCCACCGTCTCGTAGCTGCTGGTCGAGGGTGAGCTCTTGATACTCAGCATTAGTATATTGCCGCTGCCGTCCAGACTGAAACCTAGATCACCCTCGGCCTCGGAATCGCCGAAGCAGTTGTCATGCAACCGCAGCGGTTCCATATCATCAATGTTTTGAAACTCCAGCACCACCTGGCCGCTTAACTGCGCCGGCAGCTCGACTGTCTGCTCCTCTTCATCATCAACATCATCTGGTTTTTCCTCTGCCGCTGGCACCTGCTGCTCATCCTCCAGCGATGGTTGCTCCTCATTCAATGCCTGCTCATCGTACTCATCCCCCGGATCCGATATGTCCGAAAAATCATTATCATCAAACACATCATTCTCGCCCTCAGCCAACGCGCCATTGTCCAGCTCCAGCTGGTCATTGCCATTGGTGAGCAGAGCGCTTGAAGCAAGTGGCTTGGCATTGCCATTGCCATTGGCTGCCAGTTGAGCTTGCTCAGCGTTCAGCTTGGCCACAGCCAAAGCCGTCTTCTCCTTCTCCCGCTGTCGCACAATCGCCTCGACAGCCAGCCACTCGCTCATCGTGGTCTCGTAGTAGTGCTTGCAGGTCTCGTCCTGCTTCTGGCGCTCCTCCGGCGTCGAGCCGAACGCATAGTGGCCCAGCAGATATGGCCAGACCTCCTTGCGCAGCTCATGCTCCACGCCACCGAAATAGACCAGACGATAGAGCTCCAGGTCAGCAGTAACAACGCCATCCACATTCATCGCCTCCCACTTCTCTCGCGTCAATCCCTGCTCATTGGCGGCCACTGGAAGCAGCATATATTAGGCATAATTTCAATTCATTTCAATTGCACTTACAATCGGGTGTGATGCGTCCATGAACCAAACCCGATAGATGCGTGCGCACCGTGGATAGATGACGGCAATAGGCCAACCAGCCATAGAAGGCGCGCGAGATGATCTGACGGCGCATCGTGGAGCAGACCAGCTCAATGCTGGCCGTTTGGCTAGCCTGTATCAATGGTGGATCTGGATTGCTGCTTTGGTCAATGGACAGACTCTTGCTGGAGCAATCGCTGCTGCCGGTGGTGGAGCAGCTGCCCAGATGCTTGCGCCGTGGACTGGAGCGACCCACCTCCAGTATGGGATGTGTGGCAACTGTGAAATAAATGAGTGAAATATTTAGCACGGCTCAGCAATTGGAGATCAGCTACTTACGGAACTCCTCGTGCTGACTTTTGCTGACCACACGAAACACATAGTCAATGGGCGTCTCGTCCATGGAGGACTCCATGACCGAGGGCAGGATGTGCCTGCGCACACTCTTGGGCCAGGGGAACAGCTTGCCAATGCCGCGCTGTGACCAGAGCGGCGGATCGAGCTGACCGTGCGGCAACAGACCCGTCTCCAAGCACGAGAGGAACGCCTGCAGGTGTCCGCCCTCTGGGAAATGTATGGGCGGCCGCTGTACGCCATCCTGGCCAACGAGTATAATGGTGCCGCCGGTGTCACCGCCACGATTCTGATGGCAATGCACATAGACAATCTCATCCACATTGATGTTGAGCGCATAGCTCCAATAGAAACTCTTGTCGCTCACATCCGGATCGTTGTAGCCGTTCATCAGCTGATTCGGCGTCCATTTGATGGTCAGCGATTGGACGCTCTGGTGCAGACTGAGATAGCCGGGCATCGGCTCGGCCACATCCTTGGGCAGCACCAGCACATTATTCTTACCATAGAGCAGCGTGGTGCGCGAGTTCTGATGCAATGACTCCACATAGTCCTTGGCCACGCTCGCCGGCGAGCAAGCCTTGAAGCTGCCGCTGCTCGTGTCCTCCGAGCTGGTGTGCAGGCTGCGCTTGAAATTGATGATGGGCCGATGGCAGGTGGGTGGCGTGCGATTGCCCGAGCTGATGCGATGACGCTGAACCTGCAATGGAATGTGCAATATGGAAATGTTGAGTAAATCATACTTGAGTTGAGCAACGAGAAGTACTCCTCTGCTTACCAGCTCATCGGCGCAGGGATCGGACCAGTAGTGGTCGGCAGTCTTGGCGCGCGTGAACTCGAGAGCACAGGGACCCACCAGCAGGGAGCTGAGTATGGAGCCATAATCGGGATCGGCGACCAGCGCCTCGCGATCGTAGTAGCTCTGAGCATTGTTCACCAGATGCTCAATGATCTTGGCCAGACGCTTCTCGTAGAGAGCCAGCCGTATCCACAAGTATTTGCCCAGCGGTGCTGCCGCACCGTTAGCGCCCACCGATGTGACAACCGTATTGATGGTGGTCACCGAGCTGCTGCTGCAGCTGCCCTTGTTGAGCAGCTTGGGCTTGATGATGCTGTCGCTGCTGGAGGATGAGCGTTTGCCGCTGACCGCATGACTCTCGTGCGCCAGCTCCAGCTCCAATAGTCGACGGCTCACATAGTCCGCCTCTGGGCATAGCTTGGCTATCTTTTGTATCAACGCTGTGGTCGACGAGGTCTTGAACAGACCGAGAGCACGTCGACGCAGGCCATGGCTGAGGCAGGTCTCCACAGCGGCGCAGAGCGAGGTGACCGAGCTGCTCTCCTCGTGCACATACTTCTTGGTGACTGCCTCCTCCATCAGTTGTTTCACCTCCTTCTTGACGCTCGCAATCAGGCGCTCCTTCAATTCAATTTCTGGAATTGAGGAGCACGCACAAAGAACGGTAAATTATAAGCTGAGCATTTCCAAGAATTCCACAGGCAGACCTAATCCCTAAGTCACAATAGAACAACAACTGACAGCCAGCAACTTCGCATAGAGCTTTCAAATCCCTTTTGCTTATTAAGGGCCACCCCAATCCCCTTAGCTCGAACCCTTTGCCATCGCAATGGCTTAACCTTTTCCAGAGTCCTGCTCACTGGAATCCCATTGCCCGACCGTTGTCAATCATTCTGTTATCAATGTCAATTCGCCTCCGACGGCGACGGCACTGCGGCTCATTCTTATCAGCGACTAGCAACTATTTGGGTATGTATACTATTCATGAATGTATTCACAAATATGCAAATGCGTTGCGAAAAGGAAACCCGAAAAGGCGCGCGCGCCTTCTAATTAGAATGCAAATAGCTTGAAACGGGATTTCAGCTAGCGGCTAGCGACATCGACATCGCCTAGATTTGGCGGAAGTATTTACATAAGAACATATACACATACATACATATATGTATACATATATCGATTCTACTTTAAATGAAAGGGCTGCAGCTCGTAGCAAGTAAATTTTCTTATACTAGACTGGGCTGAAGTATAATGGATAGCTTGAATATATATACTATAATATATAGATATAATTTCTCTTTAATTGAAACTTTGTTTCAAAAATTCCGATTTGAAGAAAATATATTTTCTATTATAATGTTATATATTATTATTACATTATTATATTATGGCACTTGGACACTTGCAAGAATGAATGCAAATCGCTATAAAAGAGTTGACATTATTATTCTACATTGTTCCAAAGTTTTTGGTCGCATCATTTAGAGAATGTTTCACTAAGTAAATACTATTAATCATATTGTCAATTACTATTTATCATATAATCTCAAATTTCAACTGGCTTCCTTACCCACTCGACATAAACATATTTGAAAATATTTGGCAACTTTTTTCCAGGAGAGCTTACCAAGTTAATGCTAGACAGACTACTCTACAAACTTGGTTAAATCGGTTCATAAATCTGAATCAACAGTCTCTCAATGAGAGCAAAAATTAAATCTTCTTCCAAACTGATCAATGAGAGTGTGAATATGTGAATGTGTGTCTTTGAATGTGAGTGTGAAGATCGTTTGCATAGACTCCTCACCGAAGGCTCTCAGTGAATATGAGTGAATATGAATATTATCGGTTGATCTCGGGAACAGAGAGAGAAACAATTACAATTTCAACTAAAAAGGAATATGTTAAATAATAATAATAATAATAATAATTATCAAATGAATACATAAAAAATTGACGACTTCAGAGATTTAACTTATCAAGCAATATCAAACTGGTAGGGCGATCTTAGGGGTATTTAGAGCTTAGTCGGGGACCCTCTAATTGGTGTCAGCTCGGTGACAGGAGTGTTAATATTGAAACGCAAGCGATAAGAGCGCTTAAGTAAGTTCGCCATCGCCATCGCCATTGCCATTGCCATTGCCATTGCCATTGCCGTTCGGTATCCATTTGAATTAATCATTATATAATTTAATTAACAAGACACCTGGGCAGCGCCGCCAGCCGGGCTGCGAATGCTAACCTTGACTTGCCATGCGAAAAGCAACAAAATAAAGAAAAAATATATATAATGAAAAAGCAAAACGAAGAAAAGCTCTCCTCTCAACCGTAAACTGGACAATGTGTGTACCTAGGCGTTGGGTGTGTGCACACACCGGGTGCCGTCTCTCTCTCTGCATGTGTGTATGTGTGTGTGTGTGTGTGTGTGAATGCGTGCTGTTAGCTACACCTGCGACGCACACTCTTGACCCTGAACAACATAAAACAGCTGATGACAGGCGAGCATAGTCTGTGTGTGCGTGGGTGCGAGCAAGACGACAGCTGTTACAGCGAGTGAGAGCGAGAGCGACAGCAACAATGAGTGCGAGTGCGAGTGCGAGTGCGAATGCGAATGCGTGAGCACAGTCCCACTGCAAATATGAGCGTGTGTCCTGCTTTTGCTTGTGCGCCTTTAATTTGCCTTCAGCTACGACCTCGCGCTTCATTTGCCCGCGCCATATTGTAAATGGAAGCTGGACCCAAACATATGTTTGCCACCCAATCCAGCCACAAACATATAAATATATATGCGTGTGTGTACACACGCACACACACGCACAGCTACAAGCAGGTCAGGTGCAGGTTTACTCGTAGCATTACGCTTTGGTAACCAGATTTCGAAATCCAAGTCTTTGATGACAGGAAAAGAAACTTGAAATAAACAAAAAAAAAAAAAAAAAAAAACAACATTTAAATTTCTTTTAAATAGACTGGACTTTGGTTTAAGCTTAGCAGAAGAAGAAGATAAGCTGAGATAGAGGGTAAAAGGTCTCCGCTTAGGTTAACTTATATTTAAAGGGAAATAAATATTAAAAAAAAAATAATATATAGATACATAGTATATAAGTATAAGTAGAACAAACTAAACTAGCCAATTAAAATTGTATTGAAAATCCTTGTAACAATATTTTAACCGAAAAAAAACCAAAATAAATTACATTTATTGATTTAAATAGATAATAAAAATAAAAATTATAATAAATAAAAAAATAAAAATGAATAGATAAAAAGATAAATTAAAAAAAAATACAAATAGCTTTAAAAATAAGTTAGACAAAAATTTGTAGCCGTATATTTCAATTAGCTACTAAATGCTAAGGCGGCAGCTTATCAAATCTTTAGTGAAAACAAAGTTTTCATAGTGTAAGTTTTTTTTTTTTTATAACAATAACAATATATTAAAAAAAAAATTAACTTTCACAAAAATACCACTGAAAATTAAGGAAAGTAAGACCTCAGCATAGCTTATCTTTAATGAAAACTAAGTCTTAGTAGGGTAAGTAAACTTAACTTTAAAAAAAAATTCATTCAAAATCAATGGAAACATATTTTAGCCTTTTTTCGGCTAAACACTTTACTGTACACTTTAATTGCCTCTCAGTTAGCTTAGCTTATTTTTAAAGAATAAAATGTCCTAGATAAATAAATAGGGTAGAGCAATGAAAAAAAAAGAAAAACTGAAAACAACTTGAATTATGAATTAGAGTAAGTAAACTTAACTTTAAAAAAATCCATTAAAAATTCAATGGACAAATATTTTACCCGCACAAAGCTTTACTTTAATAAAAAAAAGTCAACTAAAAAAATAAAAATAATTTAAAAATATATATAAAAAAAATTATAATAATAATAATAAAAATTATAAAAATAATAATACAAATAATAATAATAATAATAATAATAATAATAATAATAATAATAATAATAATAATTATAATGAAAATAATGATAATAAAAAATAAATAAAATTACAAAAACTATTTGCAAAATATTTTAGACACTTTAAACATAAATATATGTAGGTAAAAGGTCTCTCAGCTTAGCTTACCGTATTTTTAAAGGAAACAAATTCTTGATAAAGTAAACCCAGTCAAATGAACTAACTAAAATTAGATTAAACATTTCAGACGCGCAATGCCGGATACTTGAAATGTCGCGTGATTACGTATTGAAGGCGGCATGCCACGCCCACACAAATGGCAGTGCGCGAGCCACTCATTAAAAGTCGATATTTACTCAATTAGCTAGCAAAAGCCAAGAGCACAAGTCAGTCAGCCACTCAGTCAGTCAGTGAGTCAGTGAGTCAGCCAGTGCTCGCACTGCAAATAGACAGACGGATATACGGCAGACATACGGATGGATGGATGGATGGATGGACAGACATACAGGAGTGCTGTGCGACGTGCAACAGGCGTACACGCGCGCACCACCAACACGCCAGGACATTGAAATGATGAATGCAAATTTGCGACGCTGACCCTGAACTTTCGCCTTTGACGTTGGCATTGCAACGGAACGCGCCAAAGGCCATTTCACAGGTATGCGTAATTTAATTGACTCCGCCGGCCAATTGGCACCGCGCACTCAGTGGGTGCGATGACTAAACGCCGATAAGGCGGCAGGTCATATACAGGCGAGTGCACTATGAAGCAATCGATGCCAATTAGTTAGGCTATTTGCATTTTGAATTGCGAATGCGAATGGCAGCAGGTGGCTGCAGGTGTGTTTTTAACGCAGTTAAATGTCAACGATAAGCTGCCTTTGAAATGAATAAGTCGACTTAAGCGTGGCTTAAGCATTTCATACAATTTGTTTGCTTTCAAGAGAGGAAGTGAAAAGCGAGAGAGAGAGAGAGAGAGAGAGAGAGGAAGGTCTCTTCTCCGAGTCGTATATATCTTTCGCTGCTAAGCTGCTTAGCAATAAGTCATATATAATATATAATAGAATTATATATAGTGGAATTAAGGCAACATTTCTGCTAAGTTCAGATAAGATAATTAAGATAATTATTATAATTTGTATCCTTTGTTCGATAACGGTTCAAGTATATGCAAAATTCAAGCGCTTATCAGGCTTAACAGAACTTTTTATGTCAAGCCCTTAAAAGTATGCTACAGAAAATCCTATCAATAATCTCGCACTTTTAGCGAAAAATAATAAATGATTAATTATATGAACATCAATATGTATATCGTAGAATTGAGTAAATTAAGTCCACATTGCTGATAAGTTCAGCCAAGTTTAGATACTATGTAATTAATTAAGGATTGCCATAGAGAAAATACATGTTAATGACATACTTTGGCAAGTGAGTTCGGTAAACTATTCAAGTGCATGCAAAATTGATGAGCCTATCAGCTTTGAATGCTTATCAATTATTGAAAGTTCTGGCAGGAATACCAACAAGTTTTGCTTGATTTACGCACTACTATTCCAATTTGCTGGAATTGCAGACGTTTTCTTTCCAAGCCCATAAAAGTATGCTACATAAAAGCTTTCCAATATTAATAAGGGGCCGCCGCATCAGCGGAATGAAAACTTTGTGTCTGACTACACATATCATACACACACACACACACACACACACACATACACGCACACAGAGAGACACGCGCAAATTACAAAAGTTCTCTGCTGCTCTGCTCTGAAAGTTACTGATAAACTTCGCATTTGTCTTGCAGAACATCAAATCATTTCGTTTTCTCACCTTCAGCTGCGACGCTTTCTAATCATCAATAAACATACACAGGCACGCACGCACTCACACCCACACAGACAATATACATAAACACATACACACATACTATATATGTATATACATATGTATGTAATAGCTGCTATACATAATATCAAAGCTATCTCGCTTGTTGTCATTGTTGTTGCCGTTGCTGTTATTGTTTGTGTGGTTGCGGCATGGTAAAACGTGAACAAAAAAAAAAAAAAAAAAAAACTTTTTCTCACTCACCGTTGGTGGCATCGCTGTTGGCATTGTAGGCGCCACCGCTGCTAAAGCTGTGTAGCATATTCATTTTTGGAGGGTTCGCGATACGTGCTACGCCGCGAGGCAGGCTCCCGATTCCTGCTACTGCTACTGTCTGTTGCTGCTGCTGCTGCTGCTACTGCTACTTCTGTTATTCTTGTTGTTGTTTTTGCCTTCACTTTTTGTTCGTATCTACGTCTGTCTGTATGTATGTGCGTAATTCTTTGGGCAAATATTTTCAGTTTCAGTTTTGTTTATGCGTCTTCGTTGTTATTTGCTCCACACACACACACACATACGCACACACTCCTGCTTTCTCTCTCTCTCTCGTTAGCTTTCTCGTTCTGTCTGCTGCGCGCTGTATTCGTGTCTGCTTCTTTACTCGCTGTACGCTGTTCGCTGTTCCGTTATGCCAGCTGCTGCTGTTGTTGTTTTTGTTTTTGTTTTTGTTGGAGTTTTACTTTCAAATTTCTTATTATATTTTCTTGCAATTATTATGCAAAAAATCAAAATCAAAATAAATAGAGCAAAAATGATATTGTATAAAAATCTATATTCGTTGTAATCGAATTTGACAAAAAATTCATTTGTTATTCTCTTTGCTGCGGCATACAGGTGTAATACACACACACACACATGGAGGCGCACGCATGCTAGATTATGTATGTATGTCACTCTTGCTGCTGCTGCTGCTGTTGTTGTTGTTGTTGTTGTGATTGCTGCCGTTGCTGTTATTGTAAAAGCGTCGTCCAAAAATAATTACGCATTTTGGCATATGTGCATATGCGCATGGGATCTGTATGAGACTGCGTGCCTGTGTGCATATGTATTGGTGTATTTACATATGTCTGTATGTGTATGCGCTCATATACCACCACACTCCGGACTCTGTGATGTTTCTTTTTTTTTTTTACATTTCAGCTGGCTTGCGCCGCGCTCTTCTCGTTCTTGCTGTTCAATTTGTTGCTGCTGCTGCTCTTGTTGTTGTTGTAGGTAACGGACGAATATTTAGCTGACGGGCCCGTTATGCACAGTTCATTGTTGTTGCATACTTTCTTGGACCATCTGTCTCACACCATTTTCGCCACCACACTCAGTGTGCGTGCATGCGTTTGTGTTTGTGTGTGTGCGCGTGCCTTGCGCGTCTGTCCGTATTTCTGTTCGTCCGTTCGCTGTTGTCGTCCGTTTGCCAGCAGCTTCGTTTGTGTACTAACGGCAACTGATTGACACTCACAAGGCAAAGTAGTAGTTGTGGCTGGCTGCCAGTCGCATTACACCGAGTATCGGACGTCGATAAATTACGATAGACGTAACGGAAATTGAGGAAATTGATGTAAATTTCAAATTGTTGAAACGCTTATTGCCCTGAACTAGAATACAACTTTACAACAATTTTCCTTTAGGAAATGACTTGTATTAAAAGTTCAATCACTTTTAATGATAATTAATAATGTTAGTGTGACATTATATTTTTCGAAAATATAAAAGTGAAATTAAATTAATATAAAAATATTTTTTTTTAGGAAATTATTTACTTAAAACAAATGGAATTTAATTTCCAAAACAATTTTTTTATAAAATAATAGACGAATATATTACTTATGAATTTAATTTTTTTGGGCAATTTTTTTTTAGACATTTTTTAAAATTGCAAAATGAATTTGTTGGGAAATTATTTACTTGAAAAAAAAAAATTAATTAATAAATAAAAACAATTTATTTATAAAAGAGGTAATTTGATCTAGAATAATAATATATGCAAATTTAAATTTTTTAGGAATTTTTATGTATTAAATAATTTTAATAATAAAAAAATTAAATTTATATTTTTCCAAATTTTGAAAATAAAAAGCATATCATTTTAATATACATTATTCAAGTCATTTGCTTGAAACAAAATCAATTTGATTTGTAAATAAATAAATCATTATTGATGTAAATAGTAAATTTAATTTTAGGAAATTGATTAATTTACGACTTTGATTATTTTAAAAATAATAATTAAATTTTGGAAAATTGTGAAACTGAAATAAATTGAATTTCAATTTTTCAGTGAATTTAATTTTTATGAAATTATTTACTTGAAACAATATGAACTTAATTTATTTACTTCACACATAGTTAATTTAATTTTAAATATTTTTTTTTTTTTAAATTATAGAATAATATAATAGTAAAGTTTTTTTATATTTTTGAAAATTGTTTGTAAATTCTTTAATAATAATTATTATTATTTTTAAATTATTCGACCAATACAAAAGTATTAGTTTATAAATATGAAACTAAAAAGTATTTAATTTTAAATGAAATTGTTTTGGAAATTATTTACTTGAAGCAAAACGAATTTTAATCATGAAATTTTTTACTAAATTATATTTGTTAGGAATTTAAATATTTTAATTCAAATATTTTTATATTTATATTTAATTAATACATTTTATTAAATAAATATAAATTAATAAAAAATATTTTATTGAATAGAAAATGAAATAAGATGAAATTCTGTGAAATTATAAATTCCTAATGAATGTCACTCAAGAAAGTGCGAGTGAGAAGGCGAGTGTGCATAGTGCGAACTGAGCGAACAGAGTGAGAGCGAGAGCGAGTGAGAGAGTGAAGTAAATGAAAAGAACAAAGAGAGCGAATAGACATTGTTCATAAGAATTTCTTTTTTATTTCAATGTAAACAATAAAAGTGGTAACAATATATGTACATACAATGCTGGCAAGTAAACAAAAGGCGACAATTTCAATATAATCGAAATTATGTTTATACAAAGAGGTTTTCGGCGGAATGTCACTCCCCGAGTATATATATACATATATATATACTTCATATATTAAGTAACGACAATGGCATCGCCACAAGTCAAATGCTGCTGCGGCTGGTCTGGTTTATGCTCCGTTTCAGTGGGCAGGCGTGAGATGTAGATTCCGAATCTCATTTTGCCGCTCTGCATGCGGGCAATGGTCGTGAGGGTCTCTGGGGAACGTTCGCCTGTGCGCTGATTGATGCAGATCATGTCACAGCGCTGGCAGGGTCCGTCCACTTGGAAGTTGATGTCGCCGATGCGCAGCTGCGTGTAGGCCAGCTCCTCGAAGGGCGTGCCCGTATCGATGATGATGTTGGCACGAAATCGATCCACAGTCTCGTCCAGCGACTCCTCGAACTGCAACGAACGCACCGAGGCACGATTGACGAGCAGAAACTGAGCCTGATTCACCAGGCTCAGCTGCTGCTGCTGTGTGCCCGGCGCGCTGCGCTGCGCCGACTGACGCAATAGACGCACGCCCTCCAGCCCCAGGCTCTCGCTTAGCCAAGTGGCCACCTCATCGCCGCAGTCGTAACCCTCGATGGGCTGGCGACACACCTTGCTGTGGCAGCGCGCCGAGTTGGCCGCTTGAATGCTCAGCGAGAGTGGAACGGTGCAGCTGGACTGGCCGTAATGCAGCTCCAGTTGATCGTCCACAATGCGTGGCTGTATCAGGCAGAGATCCGTGCAGCGTTTCTGGGTCAGCGCCATGCCATTCATGTCGACAATCATCCACTCGCGATCGTACTGCAGACCCTGCTGCGTCAGGGGCCAGCCCTTTGACGATGTACTCGACTCGATCTTGAAGGCCGCACAGGATTTCACCGGATAAATGGCTAGCTGAAGGAGACGTGGACGCAGACGTTGTGCTCGCTGCTGCAGCACCTTGGGCAACAGCTCTGCCTGCTGCTCAATGAAACTGAAGCGTTGCTGCGGCTTTGCGATTACCAGATAGCTGCTGCGCAGCATTTGCAGAAATCGATCAACGTCCTGGATGCGCGTCATGTAGCCAAAAGAGACACGCACAGCGCCCGTGGGCTGGCCATCCAACAGATCAAAGTAGTCGCCACAAATGCGTCCGGCGCGCTTATAAATCGCATCCATTGTCTCATCGTTCAGGTTGAGAAACCGCTGGCAGGCGCCCAAATTGCAGAAGCAGCCGGTGCGCAGCAGCACTCGATGCAGTGCAGCCATGCAGGCGACCTCGCCAAAGCCCACATAGTCCCCAGCATCGGTACGCACATTAAAGGCGACGGTGCCGCCCTGTTTGCTCCGATCCTCGTAGCCGGCATGGTTATAGAGCGTGACGAGCGGTGCTCCATTGGGATGCTTTAGCAGCTTTAGCTGCTGTTCACAGTAGCGCGCCAGGCCATGGACATGCCTGGAGATGCGCTCAACGCTGCGACCGGGCACCAGACGTTCCAGCGTCCGAAAGCCCTGCAATAGCTCCACAATGGACAGAAACGGTAGAGTGCCATCCTCGAAGCGCTCGTGGAACGTGTTGCGCAGCTGATGCTCCATGCTGTGTGGATAGGCATAGTTAATGGTGCCGCCGCCATAGAAACGCTTGCGCAGCACCTCTGCGCCGCGCCGGCTCACCAGCAAACCGCCGACGCCCGTGGGATAGCCAAAGATCTTGTAGAAGCTGAGGCAAACGAAGTCCGGACGGAAGCGCTGCAGATCCAGCGGGCTGCTGGCGGCAAAGGCAGCCGCATCCAAGCATACATAATAGTTGCTATCGACTTGCTCCGCTGCTGCCGCTGTTGGCTGAGAGTTTTCGTTCCAGATGCACTTCCCCAGCCGTTGCAAGCCGCTCCTTTGTATCCGCTCAATGACCGTCAGGGGCATCTTATAGCCACTGAAATTGCACTGCGCCGAGAAGGTGACCAGAGAATTGGCCTGCGGTGTGGTAGGTGTAGTTGCAGCTAGTGCTGAACTGGGCTGTTCCACAGCATTAAGTTCAATGTCTTCCTTGGTGAGCATATAGATGCCCTTGGCCTTGACCAGCTGGCGCATGCCCAGCACCGAGGTGTGATTCTCCTGGCAGTAGTGGAAGTTGCCATCGCGGGCGAAATCAAAGTGCTCGGCCACCAGACGCAGTGCAGCCGTTGCATTGGCCGTGAACACAACATGATAGTCATCGGCGTTCGTATTGAAGAACTCGAGAATTCTGCAAGAGATAATGGGTAAACATATATCACATCAAGTGCCATAATAATTTACCATCATAACAATCTCTCACCTGTAGCGCACCTGATCCACATAGTCGCCGGTGGCGCGACAGGTGTGCGGATTGCAGATAACATCACGCTGCAGCTGATGCGCTGCATTCAGTACTTGGCTCTCGGCATAGAGCGTTGTGCCCGCATGGTCGAGGTAGGTGCTCTCTGGTGTGAGAAGCGTATCATTCAATGGGTTTTCTTATCAGTGTCAGTGTATTTCATCAGTGCACTCAATTGCTGTCCACCACTTACCCGCTAATCTGGCAAACTCTTTGTCGATAAGCGCCTGCTCCGCAGCTGTAAACTCGGCTGTGTACTCGACCATTATTGCGCATTCGGCTAAGGCTCCAGCGTTATTTATGGCCGCAAATCAGAGTTAGAGCGCGACCGGCAATTATAGAGATGTTACTCGATAGTTACATGTATTTAAAAATAAGTTATCATTAGATCGCTATGGCAGGCAAAACAATACATATCGATAAGCTTGAATTGGTAATAAGCATATCGATAAGCTCAAAATGCGTATCGATAAATTACCGCAATTTTTAAAACCGCAGTCACCATTTTAATATAAAAAATATAGGCATATTGTTTTTAGCTAAATTTCCAAATATTTAATAAAATAAAAAATATATTTTATATATCGCTATCATAGCTGTAAATGCATGCATTGTTTTTAATAAAATTCTTAAATAGATAATTTATAAGCATGCATATGCTTTTCAAATAAATAATAATTTAATAGCTGGGTTTATTTTTAGATTTAGTACATATTTTTTAATTCATATAATAAATAATAATCTTACATTTCAGCAAGGCTACAATGTTGTGTTTTTTTTAAGCACTTTTAATGCAATTAATCATTACCTTAAATAAAAATAAAATATTTGCAATTTTTCATCATATTTATAATTGTCAGTTTTTTTTACGATTTTGCTTGCATTTCTTCAAAGTCAATGAGCATTCTCAGTTACAATTTGCATTTTGAAAATTTAAAATAATAAAAATTCTCTCTCTCAATTGTTAGTGCTGTAAAATACTAAAACTATTGTATTCGTGCTGCCTAAAAGTGTCATCGCACTATCGATTACAAGCAGCTGCTTTCGACTAACTGTAAAGGTAATCACCCAAGCCTGTTGTGTTTTTTTTTTATTATTTTTTACTTTTGCAAACGTTTAATAATTGGAGAGCCAAAAATGCCCAAGGAGAAATCGCGACATCGTAGTCGCAGTCGAAGTCGTAGCCGACACAAGAAGAGTTCAAGCTCCAAGCACAAACACAAAAGCAGCGGCGGCAGCAGGCATCGGGATAGATCCACAAGTGAATTGGAACGTGGTCGACATACAGAAAGGGAGAGAGAACGAGAACGAGATCGAGAACGTGCCAGGGAACGGGATCAGGAACGTGGAAAGGAACGGGACTCAGACAGACATCATCACAAGCGCAAGGAGAAGCGCAGCAGGAGTCGAAAACGTAGCTCCAAACGGGATAAGGATCACAAGGTGCGTCGTGGAAGTTCCTCCGCATCTTCGAGCTCAACCGCGTCCACTTCATCATCTTCATCATCGGCAACGAAGCACAAAAATGAAATGCCTGCGCCCAAACGCGGCACTGAAATGAATTCCATAAAGTTGCTTCAGACGCTGGAGGAGCGTCGTCTGCGCGAGCAACAGGAGCGCCAGCGTCTCAAGGAGGAGATCAAAGCAAAGGAGACGCCCGAGGAGAAGCGTGCACGCCGACTGCGCGAGAAGCAGGCCAAAGAGCAGCGCCGTCGCCAGCGCATGGGCTGGGACAACGAATACCAGACGTATTCCAATGAGGACAATCCCTTTGGTGACTCCAATCTGACCTCAACCTTCCACTGGGGCAAGAAACTCGAGGTAGAGGGTCTGTCCAATCTGTCCTCCAAGACGGTGGAGGTGCTGTCGCTCCAAAAGCAGCTCGAGAACCGTCGTGAGCTGGAGAAGGTAAAGAAGCTGCGTCAGGAGCGTGAACTGGAGCGGCAGGCGCGCGAGGATGAAGCCATGCAGCAGCAGCGCGCCAAGGAGGCAGTGCAGTTCCGCGAGTGGCAGCGCCAGGAAGACCAATTCCATCTGGAGCAAGCGCGTCTGCGCAGCGAGATTCGCATCCGTGATGGACGCGCCAAACCCATCGATCTGCTGGCTCAATATGTGGCCTCCACGAACATGGATACGGATCTAGAGGAAACCCTAGAGATGCAGATGCACGAGCCGTACATGCTGCTCCATGGCCTGCACATCGATGAGCTGGAGGATCTGCTGGTGGACATCAAGGTGTACGAGGAGCTGGAGCAGGGCAAGCACATTGACTTCTGGAACGACATGGTCACCATTGTCCAGGACGAGCTGAAGAAGCAGCAAAAGATTCAGCAAAGCGATGCGAACTCGCTCAACCAGCGCCGTGATGGCATCCACCAAAGCGTCGTCAAGGATGTGGCGAACATCTTCCGGGGCAAGAATGCCAAGCAACTGGAGGAGATGCGCCATCGCATCGAGGCCAAGATTAGCGGTCGTGCAGATGGCGTGGACATCAGCTACTGGGAGAGCCTGCTCTCGCAGCTGAAGGCGCATATGGCGCGTGCCCGGCTGCGGGATAGGCACCAGGCGCTGCTGCGTGAGAAACTGCAGCTACTGAAGCGTGAACCCGATCCGCCCACTGTGGTGGAGATTCATTCTCCCACGTCGCAGTTGTCGGTGAAGCAGGAAACGGATGACGAGATGGAGACGGAAATTAAGGAAGACGAGCAGCAGCAGGAGGAGGACCGGGACTCACAGCAGTCTCCAAATGAGGAGGAGGAGGATGATCCAAATGCCGACAGTTCGCTCAAGGATCTGGAACGCGCCTGCCAATTGTATAAACAGGGCAACTACAGTCCCAACTATATACGCGAGGAGGACTTCACCGGACGCCGGCTGACACCGGCCGATGAGGACCACATCGACGGCGGCCTCTATGCGGACAGCGATGATGAGGAGCGTCTGCAGCGCCAGCGTCTGCTCTTTGTGCATCCGGAACGCTTAGATGGGACAGAGCTGACGCCGCAGGAGCTGCGCATGCGTGGCGAGGCGCGCAAAGGCATGCAAGGCGACGAGGCGGAGTTCAGTGTGGAGACCACACTGGACTCAGTGCCTCAGCTGGCCACGGACAAGTATCGGCCGCGCAAGCCGCGTTACTTCAATCGCGTGCACACCGGCTTCGAGTGGAACAAATACAATCAGACGCACTACGACATGGACAATCCGCCGCCCAAGATTGTGCAGGGCTACAAGTTTAACATATTCTATCCGGATCTCATGGACAAGTCGCAGACGCCGCAATATTTCCTCACGCCGTGTGCAGACAATGGGGACTTTGCTGTGCTGCGCTTCCATACGGGGCCGCCGTACGAGGACATTGCCTTCAAGATCGTCAACCGCGAGTGGGAGTTCAGCTATAAACGTGGATTCCGTTGCCAGTTCCACAATAATATCTTCCAGCTGTGGTTCCACTTCAAGCGCTATCGCTACAGGCGATAAACAGAGATCCCTTCATTTGTTGTCCCTTTTTTTTTATAAAATAAATACATTTGCTAGTATTTAAATATTTAGTATTTTCGATGGTAATGGGAGCTTAACATATTTCAGCTGTAATTCCACTTCAAATGTTAATCAGACATTTTTAGAACAAATATATTTAGTATATAGTATTTATTTGGTATTTAGTATTTTAGTTGCTTGTCTCCTTTGGACTTTCAGCTAAAACTATGGGTTCCCTTGCCATAGCTCCACAATAACGGCTTCCATCAAGTGTTTAGTATTTATTTAGTATATACTAATTTTGGATTTCCCTACATGATGCTGCAATCTTTGATGGGCGCCTGCTGCACCGGTTGCAAAGCCTCGCCGCGCTCCGCTCGCTGCACCTGGAGCAGCACACTCTCGTGTTGGGGAAAGGCCATGCTGGCCAGCTTAGAGTGCACCAGCTGATCGTCGATGGTCACCTCGAAGGCGCCGCGTCGTCCCTGATGGCAGGAGACCTGCACGCCCGGCGCCGCATCCACCAGAAACTGACGCAGCAGCTGGCACTGCAGCGAGAAGTTACAGGTTCCACTGTGAAGACATACTTTATAAATACTTATATTTAATCCACTAATTCATTACGGCTAACCAGTATTCTACATCCACTGTGACCATTGCATAAACCACAACAAACCGGTGATTAGGGGTAGTCCTCTCAATAAATTATATATGTGCATAAACCATAAGAATATTTCGCTTATTAATTTATAAATATATAATTAAAAACAAATTGTGTGTATGCATAATTATAAATTAAAATTCACTAAACTATGCAAATTTAGCTTCGTATCTGATTTTATATTATATATAAATCTGATTTAATTTAAAAATCACTTTCCAATATATTGAGTAAATAGTATACATATACATTAACGTTTATTTAAAACTCAATTTTAATATTGTTTCAAGTAAATGTATTTAACTAGTGACGTTAATCAACAAAATTCAAATTTTTTATTCATTTACCTACTTATTTAATAGAAAACAATCCCAGGGAATGCCTTTCATACGAAATATCGTTGAAATTTGCTATTATCGATATTTTCACCGAATTTAAATGCGAAAAGAAAAAATGAACAGTGTTGTTAAATACTATGCACACTAGAGATGGGAGCCTCTCAGCCTTTATTAGCGCGCGCACGCAGCAATGTTTTGCAGGCAGCATTGTGCGTTTTCAGCGGTAGCTCATCTGCAAAGCAGAAGAGGATTAGACATTGATTAGGCATAAGGATGCTGCAATTACTTACATATCTTATGGTCGCCCTGCACTGGCAACAACACCGGCAACTGCTCCGGCCGGGAACACACAAATACATAGGGACTATCGGATTCGCCCTGGGGATAGAGTTCACGATATTCCTCCTGGGGCAAACAGCTCTCCACGTTCACACAACCCAGCAGGCTGCTGGTGGGATAGTGTGTGGGAAATTTTATATTATTATCTAAAAGGAAAGTATTATTCGCGCTGATCTCTTCAAGCTTTAACCACCGCTCACCATTGTAGAGCTCACGATAGAATTGCTCCAGTTGAGCAATGTCATCGGCATGCGGCTCCTTGGCCGTAGAGGCAATCCATAGGCGTCCACGATGCTCACTGTACCAGACGCGACCCTCATGCCTGAAATGGATTTTACATTATATTACAGATTATTCATATACATATATGAAAAATTCAAATACTTTTTGATGCCCGCCACCAGAAGCGATGCCCATGGCTGATGCATGGAGAGGCACTGGCGCATGTCCTGCATTTCGAGCAGCTCCTTGTCCTGCACACGATTATAGATGCGCTCCAGGCCATCCCTGATAATCGGAGTGGGCAACTCTTTCATATCCTTGCTGGCCCTGAACACGGGTGGCTTGGTCACATCGAGATTTGGCGCCAGCCCCAGGGAGGAATGTCCCGTGAGTGATTTGGCTTGGCTCGCTGATGCTTGCTTGCTGGCCGCAGCCAGCTGACGCAGCACCTGCTGCTCATACTCATTGGTCACTGGCGACTCCTCGGGCAGCTCGCGGCCGGCAAAGTCCACCTTGATTTTGCGCTTGATCCGGCTGCCGTGCTTCATCTCGTGCATTTCGCTCTTCAGCTGCTCGAACTTGGCGCGCTCGGCATCCGTCAGCCAGACGGAGTTCTCCTGGAAGTAGTCCAGCTCATCATCGATGACCGTTGTGCGCTTCTCGCTGTTGCGATCGTATTCCAGCAGACGATCCCGCTGGGCCAATGCCTGCTGCAACTCCTTGTTGGTCTTGGCATTCATTTGTTGTTGCTGTTGTTGTTGTATTAGCTTTTGAGCCTTTTTCTGCGCCTTGGTCTGGCCTTTGGTGCTCGTCCGACTTGAGGCGGCGGCGGCAGCGGCAGCCGCGGCCTTTGCTAACTGCTGTTCCTCCTCGTCAGTGTGGACAGGCGCACCACAATAGAGGCATGGTCCGCCGCCCTCCTGCTCGCAGACAATGCGCCCGCAGCTCAGGCAGTTGTTGATTAGCTTATGCTCCGTGGCCTGACAGTCGCAGGGGCGGCGGCCTTTCAGCAGAACGCTTTTGCCCACGATTTTGCCATCACCCGTATACATGTTGACATATTTGTTCTGCTTCTTGCTTGTCCCGCCGCCGGGTTTTTGGACTGGAGCGGAATTGGTGGTGGGTGGAGTTTTGGCTTTGGCATTGCTGCGTGGCTGCTTGCCGCTGAGCAGCATGCGACGGCAATTGTGCAGAAACATGCGATGATCCTCAATGTCCTCGCTGAGAAGATTGCCAAAGTAGTCGTCAAACTCCTGATCATTTTTGATGGCCAAAATGGTGCTGGAAATGGTAAATACAAATCTAGACAAATATATGTTAAATGTGAGCATTGAGCTACACCTACGACATCATTTCTTTTGTAACGACACAATCCAGGCACTTGGACAACGTTTCACCCAGCCACTTTTCCATGATTGCAATCCTAATTGACGTGACTGATGAAATAAACGAAAATCAAAACAAAACAAATGGAAAACTCAATATGGTGCAAAAGAACTATCGATTAGCTATCGATAAGCTATAGCGGCTTAACATTTAAAAATACTAAATAATATATTAACATTTCTTCCCATAAATAATGAAATGTTAATGTTAATTAATTAATAAAAATATATTTAAAATATACTGATTTCCACATATAATACTGTGAAATTCCAGTTAAAAAAGTGAATTTGAGTAGCGTGACAGGAAACAATGTTGGTCACGCTTTTTATGGCCAGATGATACTATACAGATACGGCAACGCTATGACAACAAAAATATGCGAAATGCAAGTATAAAACAAAATACAATAAATATTCGTGAAAGGAATGGAAACATTTTAAACGCTCTACCGCTCCCATTCGTGTTATGCTTCTGCTTCAACTGTGATCTAATGTATAATAAATTGAATAGTGTGCAAATTTACGTTAAATAGTAACTTAAGACAAAGACGCGTTGTGTTTATTTAATTGGTTTGTCTCTCTCGCTATATCTATGTGCGTGCGGTGTGTGTGTGAGTGCTGCGGTGCTTGTGTGTGTGTTTAATATTTGTTGTAAACAACAAAACATAGCGCCAGGCTGCGGCTGCTTATATTTTATATTTTTTTTCTTTTTTGTGTCGCTGTTCAAATAGAAAGCGCTGCCGACAACGACACACACAGCACCATTAACTGCGGCGACAAAAACAACAATAACAACAGCAAGAGTATTTGCAAAAAATCAAAGCAGACAACGGCAACAGTGGAAAAGAGGAGGAGGAGACAAAGAAGGCACACGGCATCAGAGTCTTTGTCCAGACAATTTAAGCAGCAGCCGAAGCAGCCACCCTAATACTTATACATATATGTACATTCTGACAGCTGTAACATTTGTCACACGCCCCGTTACTGAGGGCAGCTTTTCGCTTCATTGGCGCTCTTAGTACGGTTAATTTGCCCTAACGGTATTCTGTAATAACCAAGCGCCGCTAACATTGTTGCTGCTGTAGCTGATTGCAAATTGCGTGCGTCGCCGTCAGCCAACCAAGCTCGTGCTATCTCTTGCACACTTTCTCGATCTCGCTCTCGCTCTCTCTCTCTTTCTCTTTCTCTTTCTTCCCCCTTCATTTGCTCTCATATGAGCCCCATACGCCACGCCGCTGCTGCCGTTGTCGTGCTTTGTAAGGCGACTGCGTTGCGTTTGTAGTTTCAACGCGCTCGCCCCGTTTGCTGTATTTGTTAGTAATTTGTATTTTTTTTTTTTTTTAAATTGTATTCAAAAGTTTTTCGCCTGCGCTACGTGTCATATGATTTGCCAAAAATAGCCAAGTAATACGGTAAATAAAAGAAAAACAGATTGAAGAGCGACTAAAAGAAAATGCAGCTACTTTACTAAAAAAAAAAAAAAAAAAAAAAACAAAATCAAAAATAAGAAATCAAAATAAAATTTATAAAGTCAAGAAAAACAGTCTGCGTGCGCCTGCGTCATTGTGACTCTGCTTACGTAGGTGTGCCTGTGTGTGTGTGTGTGTGTGTGAGTGTGCGTGCGTGTGTGTGCATTTTTTTTTTGTGTTGTGAAGCCGGCACCACGTCAAACAGCTGAGCGGCAACGACGAACACACACACACAAGCAACAACTGCAATAACGAGAAGAACACACACACAACAGCGCAAAGATGTATCGAATCGGTCCAATTGGACGCAAATCCAACTTCCATTCGCGCGAGAAATGTCTGATTGGACTCGTGCTGGCGACTCTGTGCTTCCTCTGCTTCGGCGGCATTTTCCTGCTGCCCGATAATTTTGGCAGCGAGCGCGTCCTGCTCGTCTACAAGCACTTCCAGAAGGCCGGTCCAGAGATATTCATTCCGGCTCCACCATTGGCCGCGCATGCGCCACGCGACGAAGATCCCCATTTTATGGGCGATCGCCAGCGATTGCAGCAAAAGATCATTGCCGAATTGGGCGACATTTTGGACGAGCCACAGGCGGCGGCAGCGGCAGCAGCAGGTGATGCAATTGCCCAGGCCCCAGCGCCACTGCCGGCTGCCCAGCAGGAGCAGCCCGTCGCACAGGAGACGGTCCCAGATGCGGCTCGTGCCCAGCCGCGTGTCTCACTGCCAGCGGATGACATAACCAACAACAACAACAACAACAATCAGCTCGTGACCGAGCAGCAGCTTAAGCTACCCATGGGATTGGGCAAGGATCTGCCGGAAGACAATAATGGCATGCGAGAGAAACGCGAAAAAGTTAAAGAGGTGAGTGAAGAAAACATTAATTAAAATTTAGAAATATATAAGAAATACAAATAAATATATGAAGCAAGTTTCTCGCCCCCAAACTTCTCTTTCTCCATACACCTGTAAAAAAAAGAGAAAATAAGAAGTATTAAAGTAAACATCAAATAAAAAATAATTAAAATAGGAAAAATTAAAATAAACATAAAATAAAAAATAAATAATAAATATATGAAGCACATTAGTCCTACAAAAAAAGTGTAATAATCCTAAAAAAAAATAAGTAAATAATTAAATAATTAAAAGAAATAAAATAAAAAATAAATTTATGAAGTACACAAGCTCATCCTAAAGAGTGAGTGAAAATGTAAGAAAAAAAAAAAAATAAAATAAATAAATAAAAAAAAAAAAAAAAATTAAAATTAAAATACACAAAATAAAAATAAAATGTATAAAGCACGCACGCTTACCCTACCCCAACCTTCTTACCCATCTCCCCTGCTGATAAGCGCGTCTCTAGCTTTTAAGATCTTATGTAAGATTCGCTGTTTACATGCATACATACATACATACATACATCCATGCATACATACATACATATATTCTCTATATTCTTTTGCTCATTAAAATCGTTTGTTTGCTCTTTGTTTTTCGCTCGTGTGTCTTTTGCTTCCTCTGCTATTCCACGCCTGTGCACTTCCGTCGCTAGCGCAGAGCTAATGTTGACGGATGCTGCGATGCGGCGATAACTCATTGATGTGAATACATTCTTATTAGACTTTGTCGCTAACTGCGGTCGACCGTTGTCGCGTCGGCTGCTGCGCCTCCTCAAAGAGGGGCGGGCATGCGCTTGGTTTGGTTTATTGCGGTAAACGCGATGAGTTGAGCCGACAGCTCATTTCGGGCATTTTGCGAGCAGGCACGAGTCAAGTGCTAGGTAGATAAGGAGATAGACAGAGAAAGAGAGAGAGAGAGAGAGAGAGTGAGAGGATTGGTGAGCTGGACTGCTGGAGAGTAAAAGTTCTTTTAATACTAGCAACAACAAGTTTTTTTTTGCCGATCGAGCTCACACGTTTATCCTTAACGAATTGCCCAAGTGGAATACACACATACACACATACACATACATGTGTAATGTATATCTAAGGCTTTGCTAATTGCAAAGATTAAAGTGTGACTTTGCTGCCTCATATAAGAACTAATTTGACTTTTTGTCTTCTTGGAATGCATTGAAATGAGAATTTGGAGTATGATAATTCAGCGAAAATGTATGTAACAGCCAAAACGGGGGCATGGCAGACTTCATCATAATGATGAACTGAGTTAATTTGGCCATGTTCATCTGTTTCGTCTATCTGGATATTTCTCTATCCATCCGTTCGAGTACCTGGTGGTCGCCTGTATGAATCACAAATATTATAGACTTGATATTTTAAATCTATATACAATATATAATATATATGAGCTTATAATTTTACTTACTTTTATAGCTCTTTACACATTTCTATGATCGATAACAATTGATGATTATCGATCAACACAAAAGATTGAAACTTAATTATATTATCAACTTAATTTTGTTATGATGAATACTTAGTTTTTGTAAATTTTGAATTTATACCCCAAACCTCTCCCAAATTTGTCTGTCAAAGTTAATTTCAAAGCTTCCATACGCAAAAGAAATGTTTTTTCTTTTCTATCTTAATGATATGATGTAAACATTTATCTCAAATCTCTGCAATTGACTTTGAAAATAAGCCATAAAAAAACAAAAAGACAATTATAGCACGAAAAATGTCTAATGGGTAATACTGATATGAATTGATATGTGTTGTCTGATGATGCGAAATGTTTTTCGTTTTTTTTTTTTTAATTCATTCGAAATTGTGGATGACATGAACCTTTTTGTAAGGCGGCTACACCTGATGCCAATTAGGTAGAGCATAATTGAAATTCTTTGTTGCTGATAAAGCTGAATTACTACAAATACATTTCGATAGTTTTGAAATGGGCGTGGCCCATTCGAAAAATATAGACAAGCAAGTCGTACTTCTTTTTCTTCTGCTTCTTTATTTATTTTCTTTTTTTTTTTTAACGTTGAGTTTTAATGTGCTTTCACTTTGTTACTCATATTCTGCTGCTTCTTACCTCTCTTACCTTATTTGGGTTCGTTTCTATTTAATGCTTTTTTGCTTGTTATGTTATTCCACTGACCCAGTATTCTAGGCGCTAAACTCTATTAAGTAAGACAAGATAAAAAACCAAAAAAAAAAAAAAAAAAGGTCTTGATCGTTATGAACTGATTCAGCGGCAATAACAACAACCAAAATGCCAAACGCGAAGATCGCAAACATAGCAAGAATAACATTGTGTTGACGTACTCTAAGTTTTACAGGGTATACATGGTATACTAGGAGTATGACACTGCAAAGCTCAACAGATCAAACCTTTGTCATTCATATGGAATTGTATAATTTATATTTATAAAATTATAATTCTTAATAAAAAAGATCTTTAATAAAATATTGAACAAAATATGTTTTTGTTTAATTAAAAAAAAAAGAAAAAACATTTTAGAACAACTAAAAATGTATTATTTTTTTTAAAGTAATAAATCAATCTAAATTAAATTTTAATAAATATAAAAATAATTTCGAATGCTTTAAAATTTTTAACACATTAAAAAATTAAGAATATATATTTTTGAATAAATAATGAGTAAATATATTTTTTAAAAATATATATTAAAATTTTTTAAAAATAAAATAAAAAATTAAAATATATTTATATTAAAAAAAAAAAAAAATAAAATTAAAAAAAAACATTTTTTGTATTATAATAAATAATTAAAATATGCCAAGCTCAGTCGATCTGATTATTGTTCGATCTAGAATCATCAAATGACTTTACTAATCAATTATATATATACTTTTTGTTATCTGGCTATGCTATCTTCTCTAACTATTATATTAAATAAACTAACTATTATATTCAATAATAAATTAAAAATTAAAATATTGCAATATCCAATGTGTTCGCAGTTAACAAATGTATTATATATATGAGCTAATATACTTGTAATATAAATAGGTTTATATATTGTTCGAAATCGCTTTTGTATCTAGTTACAGGGTATTTTGTAGTCGCTACTACTTGACATTCTAGTTGCAGCCATTCTTTGTTTTGCTCTTGCGTTCGCTCACTACATTTTCCAGCACTGAGCGCTGTCGCAATACAGGTATCAAAATGTATTCATTAAAAGCGCTGCTCGCTGCGTTTTTTTTTTTTTTTTAATGTCCATTGAAAGCAGTAGAAGAAAAACTAGAATTGAGAGTATTTTGACTAGGTGAACATTTATGTAACAGGCAGAAAGCGACGTGGCAAGCACCTCAATATTAAAGTAGATAAAATATATATATTTAGCTGAGTGTGAATATCATTCGCTGAAAATCTATTTTAAATATCTTCTTTTTTTTTTAAATAGTATAATATTATTTGTTAATATCAATAAAAAGAACATTTTGTTTATTTAATATATTATTTTATACAAGTTTTATATTAAAAGAAATTGTAAATTATTCGACTAGCAGCAACAGGATTCAGGGTATCTTCTAGTCGAGCGCTCTCTGCAATTACGCTCACACTCTTTTTTATTTAATGAATCTGTCTATTGACAGAAGCTGTAGCGCCTCAATATATGTAGACTCGTTTATCAAGATGTTTCCGCAACAAGATTTGCTTTTTTTTTTTTTTTTTTTGCTAAGGTTTCGCTTTCTAATAGACGTGGCGTAGCCAAGCCGTAGTTGCCGGCCTTGCTCCAGGCGATTTATTCAGTTACCCTAACTCTCGCAGTCTCTCTCTCTCTCTCTCTCTCTCTCTCTCTCTCTCTCTCTCTCTCTCTCTCTCTCTCTCTCCTCTCTCTCTCTCTCTCCTCTCTCTCTCTCTCTGTGTCTTTGATTTTGATAAAGGCTGATCTTACATTTAAAATGTTGTCTTAATGAATAATTTGCTTGCATCTAGCTTGAAATATTTGCTTCTTATCGACTTTTGCCGATATTCTAAGCAAATATATATGAGCTTTAAATGAAGCAAGAATAAACATGTTTTAAGCATTGAAAAACCATTATAAACAATATTATTACAATATGTTTGTAAATTTCTAGCTGTTGCCAATTTAATATAATTGATTTTTACTGAACGCACTTTAAACATTTTATTTTTGCAGTGAAAATTACTTTAAGCTAATTTAAATTATTATAGCATTTTTTTTTTCTCAAAGATATCGTTAATGGTTTTTTAATGCCTGCACGTTGAGAACTTTCACACGTTGCTCACTCCCTCACTCCCTCCCTCTCTCTCTCTCTCTCCATCTCTCTCTGCATTTGAATCCGTCTCATCTTACAACTTTTCCATATGACCGATAAAAGTATATAATTAGCATTATTTGTCGTTCTCATGAAAATATGGTCTAGAAATATTCGAGCTAAACCTGTTTCTCTCTCTCCCTCTCTCTCTTTCTCTCGACCATTTGTCACGATCCGCGCATTGATTGTTAGCACGTGAATAATTATTTATATTTCTCACACATTCCTATGAAACGATTTGCTATTGCAGCAGGGTAACAATTGTGCAAATTAATGATATGCGATATACGATATATAGAGGCATAAATAGAAATGCGACTATCTGAGAAATTCAGGTAAATAAAATTTATAAATGAAATTGTATTCATTTCAGTTGTTTAAGTAAATGTTTAATTTCTCTGTGACATAGCAATATAATATATCAAATTGTATTAAATTGATGTTTTATTTTATCTAATCGAATTAGATATTTCCCATAGTTATTGAAATTGCATCTAATATGCATTTTGGGCTTCTAAGCCATTATGTTTAATTATGTTTTTGGAGTGTGAAGTAAATCATCTTCAGCTAATCAGCTTCATACGAAATATTTTGAATTTATCCATCTGAACTGAATGATTAGCTCTCTCTCTCTCTCTCCCTCTCTCTCTTTCTCCCTCTCAATTTATATATCCATCTCCCTGTATATCTATTTCCCTCTCGCTCGCTCGCTCTCTCACACTCTCTCTCTCTTCCTTACATTATCTCTCTCTCTCTCTCTCTCTCTCAATTTATATATCCATCTATATACTTCCCTCTCTTTCTCTCTATCTCTTTCTTACATTCGCTCTCTCTCTCTCTCTCTCGTTCTCAATTTATATATCCATCTCACTCTGTCTCTTTCTTACATTGGCTCTCTCTCTCTCTCTCTCTCTCTCTCTCTCTCTCTCTGTCTCTGTCTCTCCTTCTTACATTAGCTCTCTCTCTCTCTCCCTCCCTCTCAATTTATTTAAATCTATCAATATATTTCCTTCTCTTTCTCTCTCTCTCCCTCTTAATTCATTCTACCTATATATATATATATATCTCTCTCTCTCTCTCACACACTCTCTTTCTCTCTGTCTTTGTATCCAACTATCTCGCTCTCTTTCCAAGCCAACTGACTAATTCAGCTCATTCCATGTCATTATCAAATCGCATCACAAGTTTAACGAGCCTTTACCGGCCTACTTGAGCATAAAATGTTCGTGACTGCCCATTAAAAAGTAATTCAGATTTTTTGCGGTACAATTAAAATGAAATTATTCAAATACTTGTATATGAAATAAATATATTAATATATAAATATATTCACATATACAATATATATCTATATATATGTACATATATAATAAAATAACATCCATTTAACTTCATGCTAACGAGTTTTTAGAGTTTGAATCACATTAAAATATGAACTCAAATGACATTTGCTGAGTTCAAATGTTTTGAATTAATAGCTAAACATTTTGATATGTTCATAAAAAGCTAAATCTGGTTAAAATGCACAAAAAAAAAAGAACTATTCTTGATTCATATTAACTTGATTACTTCAATTTTTTATTATACCCTGAACCCATTGAAAATGGGAAATCAGGGTATAATGGTTTTGTTAAAAGTATGTAACAGGCAGAAGGAGGCGTGTCAGACCCCATAAAGTATATATATTCTTGATCAGGGTGACGAGAAAAGTTGATCTAGCCCTGTCCGTCTGTCCGTCCGTATGAACGTCGAGATTTCGGAAACTACAAAAGCTAGAGAGCTGAAATTTCACATGAACATGCGTATGTTAGCTACGCAGTACGAGTTTATTTTGTTTTTTTGATAACTCATCCCATTTTCAAATTATCGATAAAAAATCGAAAATTCGTTTCCATTTTTTAGGTTTTTTGGGCATAACTTCTACACTGTTTCAGCTAGAGACTTCAAATTTGTTTTTTTAGATAGATAATATGGATGCGCAGATTATGTAATTTACAGATTTTGGATGCCACGCCCCCTTCGCCCCCAATTTGAAAAAAACGCATTTCAAATACTAGAGACTTGCAATTTGGCATATAGATAGATTTAGATACTCTTAATCTTTCATAAAGATAGTCCATCTAGAAATGGAGTTATGAGCGTCCAAAATTCAGCCCAACCCGCCTCCAAGCCACGACAGCAACTGCGCGGTTAGCAGAGCGCGCGCTTATAAGTGCGTAAAGAAGAAGAGTATCACTTTTTTGCAGGGTTCAGGGGATCTCGTAGTCGAGCCGTCTCGACTAGAGCCTTCTTACTTGTTTATTCTTGTTCAATATCCAGCTGACTACTTCAATTTGCATTCATTTCGTAGATCTGCAAGAACTTAATAAACTTTAAATAAACTTTAGATAATTCTTTATGCAAAAGCTGAAAGCTGTGTGTCGCGTTCAGATTTCATTTCATTTAGTTCAAGCAATTAGCAACATTTCTATAATCGAGTGGGGCTTTAGCATATGTAGTTCGGACACGCCCGAACTTTTACGTATTACTTTTACTATTTGTTGTTATTACAGCTTTAATAACTGCGAACTTGCGAACCCGTGGCCCAATTTTATGGGCAAGTTGCATTGTTAATTTAGTCATTACACACACACACGCACACACACATACACACATATATATTTGTGTATGTGGCCATTCACTCATCAACTAAGCTAAGAATTGTTGTGCGTTTTTGGACAGTTGGTGACATTTAATTGGCCAAGTGCGAGCGGGCTTGGCTTTCACAAATGATGCGCAACAACAATGTCAGCAATTTGTCTATGTGTGTGTGTTTTGCGTCGTGCCCTGCATGCAGATACAAATACTACAAACAAAATAATAAAAAAAAAAAAAACAACAATAAAAGAAAAACAAATAAATAAAAGCTAAAACAACAAGAACAACAGCGACAGCCACTGTCCGGCGTTGCTTAACGATTTGTGTCAATAAACAGGCAGCGGCATCATCGAAACACACTCGACACACACACACACAGACACACTCGACACACACACAATTGCAATTGTAAGTTCAGAGTCTATTTTTGGTAGAGTCAAAAAATTTGTAAATTGTTGCCGGCAATTGCTTAATTGGAGCGCGTCACAGTCTAGAGACTGGCCCACAACATTTGGTAGTAGAATTGCATTTAAATATTTGCTATTTACTGAAATGATTGCCAATGAACAATAGAATAGTTCGAAATCAAGTGAAAGCATTTGAATTACAAGAAATTTCAAATTTACAAAGTCAAATTCTAAAACAGTCTCAACTGCAAAATAATGTAATAGAAAAAACGAAATATAAATTATATATACAAAAAAAAATTATTTTTTATAAATATATTTTCATAATTGTAAAACACTTAATATTTAATATATTAAAATTAATAATTAGCTTTAAAATATATCGAAAATATTTCAATAAATATTTTATTTATATTTAATATATTAAAATGAATACTACTTATAATATAGAAAATCTTTTAATTAATATATCATTTATATTTAATATATTAAAATTAATAATTATTCTTATAATATTGACACACAGTTAAGAGCTTCCCCCTAACAGTTGAAGATCTTTGAACTCATTTAACTACATTTATTTATGGAAAACGATTCGTTTATTGCATAATGTTTAATGTATAAATAAATTCTTTATTTAACTTCGATATGAAGCTTAGTCTTCTAGGTGTACATAAGGTTTCTATACATAGAATCCAGTCGCTGAGGACATGAAAACAAAGTATTATTATATCGATATATTTGTAGAGTATATTGTTGGGCATATGACAATATTATACCACACTTTATATTGTTTAATATTAATTTTTTTTTTTAAACATAAATTCATAGTTGACTTCTTAAGCTCGAAAAGTTACTAATTTGTTAACTGCGTAAATCAAGCTTAAAGCGCGCTAATTTTTATGACAAATAAGTCAGAGGTGCTCACGTTATTTCTAGCATGGAATTTCAAGTGTTAAAAATCTTAAAAATTCACATTAAATTATAAATGCATGTAAAAAATGTTAGTATACGAATATTTTATATTATATATACAGTTCAGCGTATCTGTTAATAGCTGTAGAACCTTTGAATTCTTCACTTAATTCAAGCATAAATATTCCATATTTATGTGGACTACTAATTTTGACTATAGAAATAACTATGTCTGCGTTGATTGCAATTTATGTTGACTTCTTTAGCACTCAACATTCGTAATTTGTTATCTGCTTAGATTAAGCTTAAAGCGTGCTAATTTATATTGCAAATAATCCCAGGTTACTTCAGCCCCTTCGCCCACACCATTTGCCGCATGGCATATGACCTTTTGGCTGTGCTAACATCGCAGACATGCTATCGCCGCATCGTCGCACACACACACAGCAATAGCAACAGCTGTTCAGACCCAACTCCCTCTCTCTTTTTCGTCTCAATGTCAACCGTTCTCGCATGCGGCTACGAGACGACTGAATCAAAGAGCCTCAGCTTTGGCTACTCTGCTTCTGCTCTTATTGAACACGGAACATTTAGTTGTTCCATTTGCCGAATTGTTCCGTTGCAACGTGCGCAACGTTGCCTCGTCAAGCTTCAGACGAAAGCTTACGCGGTCGTAGAAGTATAGCTTTAGCTAGCATTTTTTTTTGGCGCCAAAACTCTTGCGCTGCCAACTTAATTTCATGGTTTGGGCAAAAGCTCTGGGTTAACTTTCGAAGAGTATATTAGCTATGTCACTAGGGGTGAATATGACTAAATAAAATGTTTTATTTTTTTTTGCTTCATTCAAATCAAATAGTTTTCATTTGCAATTATTTTTCAATCAATCAAATTAATCTTTTGAATATATTTCTTTTTAAAATAATTTTGTATATAATTTATATGTCTTCTATATATTTAATATATTTTAATGTAATTTATTTTTTTTTTTAGTAATATACTTGTTCAATAAATATATTTGTATATATTATATATTTTAATTATTTTCATTATTTTAATATTATTTAAATAGCTAAAAGTATTCATTTATTTATTTAAAATTTCTATTATTTTTAACCTTAACTTTCAAAATTAAATAGTTTAAATTATATTTTTGTAACTTTAATATATACATGACTTCTTTGATTGAATTTATATTTCTATATATTCAATAAATAGAGTATTTGGTATGTTGTCGAAATGTTTTGCTCGTTTCCCATTCGACATCGAACAACTCGTTACGACTCGCCTCTCGACTCGATTCGTTTATTAACGAACGGCATTCGGGTCGGCGTCGAGCATGGTTCGGCTGTCGCTGTTGGGCGTCCAGCGTTGGCCCCAATGGCGCCGTTTGGCCGTATGGCCGTCTGGCCGGTCCGTCTGTTTGCTTCGCTGGCTTCTTGTGTTGATGTTTTGCTCTGGCGCGTTTAATGTCTCGTCTGCACTGAAAGCGTCAACTCCACGCAACATTCGTACGCGCGCGACTCGATGTCAATCGGGCTCTATATACCGCCATCAGTCGTCGTCGTTGCCATCATCGTCGTCGTCGTTGCGTTTGTATTGTGCTCAAGGCTACCTGCAGCAGCAGCAGCAGCAGCTTCCTGCTCGACACCTGAACCTGAATGAGTGTCGTCTGTAGCTAAAACAAAACAAAACAACACGAAACAAAACAAAGAAAAGAAAACAACAACAACAACAACAACAAACAGCGCAAAATAGAAATAGACAACATTAGAGGAAAGCAGGAAATCCCTGGACGGACATTACGCTGTTTACATTGAGTCAACCGCCAGGCTTTCGCATTGGCCGTCATCTTAATGTCGCGCCACTCGACGCGCCGACGGCCGGCCAAAAGCGCGTAAATAAACAATAACAATGCACTAAGCTGCATTCTGCACTACGGTCCGACTCGACGGGTGGCAGCAGAACGCGCTCTTCATTGTTTAACTGGTATTAATTGTGTGGCCGGGCGTGCCGTTTGCCATGGCTGCATCAATAGCTGCAGCAGCGGTCGGAAACGGATGTGCAATGTGTTAATGACGCCATTTTAGGCAGTCTGTGCATCCGTTTCCAACCAACATGGTTTCGTTTTTCCTTCATTACTGTTTTTTTTTTTTTGTATATTTTTGTTCTTGTTTCTTGTTTATTCACGGTGTTTACATTTCAATGAGTGAATGAAAGAAAAACAAACGCAAACCAGGAAATAATACAACAATAATGCGACAATCCATGAACATTTTTTTATATAATCAACTAACTACGTGGTGGAATGGGCTCTAGCGTCTTTGGAATTACTTTTGCTACGCATTTTTTAAAGATATTTCTTCATAAATATTCATAATGGAAAATACATATATTGAAGGATGTAGTTATTGAAATACGAGTAGAAAATGTTTTCAAATAAGAAAAGTGAACAAAGTAATTATAATTATAATTTGGTATATATCAAAGAGATCAACAATGATCTGAGTTGTAGTTATCAGTGTGAAAATTGAGTGAGAAAAGTATTGGAGGCAATGAAACTCTGAGGAACATTTAATTCACATAATAAGCATAATTAATTTATAATTATTTATTGAATTCAATTTAACTTGAGGATCTGGGAAAAATGTAATTCGTATAATAATAATAATAAATTAATAATTCTGTATTTAATTCAATTGAACTTGATGAGCAATGTTTAAACAGATCGTCGAGTCCTCTGACCAAGATTTAATTCGTATAATAATTATTATTAATTAATAATTATTTATTTATACTGCACATACATTTCTATCTATACTGATGCTAGACTATTATTATAGACTGTAGATTGTTACACTTGAACGTTGTTTAATTTACCTCTCAGTCCATTTTTAATGATATTCCATATAGGCAGAGGGCGTAAGGCAATCGCAGCTGATCATTTTCAATGATTGGCTAATTGGGATTAAAAAGCAAAGATGAAGCTAAAGAATTATTTAGAATATCTATTACCTGCGATCTAGAGTGAGCTCAGCTGTATGAGTTAGAATACTCTATGCTGAGCTGCTCTTCGGCTCTTGAGTATTGCTAGTGGGAGAACCGTTAGACGAGCTACAGCGATCGATGCTGCACTTGGATGAGCGAGCAGCAGTGATCTCAGCTGATCCAGCTTGTAGCTCGAGGCCTTGTTATATAAAACTCGTATATAATAACTATGATCTGTCAAGGAGCCAAAGTATTTTACTTGGAACTATCGATCGTTTTGATGGTTGCACTATATTAACGAGGGCATCAGGTAGTTGAAGGCAATGACATATTCATGCCTGAACAAACAAGCATAAGAGTAAACATTTTGAAAAATACAAATAGGGCAATAAAAAGTTCTCTGCTAATCTAAAACAAAACTCTTAAATCCATTGATAATGTGAATTTAGGTTAGGCAAATATTGTGAAAACACGCAGAAAGAGGCGAATATATTTATATATATATATATATATTTGTATATATTCCTTTCAAATGTGTTATGATCACAACAAATTTCTGTGCTTTTGGCAAAATCTATATTTTATATTTTAAAATTTATTTTTAAAAATTATTCCTAATTCCATTGTTTTAAATGTCCCACTTTTTTTTTTTTTAATGCTACGCTGCTAGCCCTCACATACATAGCTTTAGGTCCTTGAGCTGCCAGATGCAATTTTCCCTTTTGTTCAATCAAAAATGCATACACAAAAACAAAACAAACAATTAATAAATAAATAAAAACTACAAAAAATGGTTCAATATTCAGCTTAGCCCAAGTATTTTCAATTTGCCTTTGCTTTGTGGCACTGCCATAAACGTCGAACGTGTCTTTGCCCACGAAAAGCAACATCAAAAAGTCATTATTGCAACGCAAGTCGAATGCCTAACTCAAAGCCATAAATAAGAAAAAAAAGAAATAAAATAAATAAAATCGAAATGGAAAAAGAAAAATGTGAAAATATTATACGCATAAGTAAATATATAAAATCTCCTGATGAAGAAATCAAGGCAACAAAAATCCAACTTGCCTCTGCTCTGCCACGCCCTCGGGGGACACAAAGCGAGCTATCAACAAAATTCAAATTCGCGCACAGCATGCCAGAAAAATGTTAAGCATAGAAATGTCTATATAGAAATGTATATATATATATATATATATATATATATATATATATATGAAAGAGCTCTTCTAGCGCACATTATATTTTCCGTTTTGTGCGTCCTTCTTGAATGCATATAAAATGCATTTACTAAATATTTTTATTGGGTGCTCCTGTTTTTCTTTTTCCCCGCAATAATTATTGTATGAATTATTCGAGCAATTTGAAATTGTTTTGTATTACGGAATTCAAATGTGTATAAAAATTTTCATCATGTTGGCTTTTGATACGCATCGATTGTCTATTCTGCAGTTCTATGAGTCCTTCTTTCAAACCTTGTTCTATAGGATTTTAATAATCCAGATTTCAAATCATCTTTATACATTTCAAATGCACTCTGAGTAGGGTTCTGCGAATTATACCCTGAACCCATTGAAAATGGGAAATCATTTTATTTATTTTGTTTACTATATAAGACAATTGCTGATTTATCTTTCTATCTCTCTCTCTCACACTCTCTCTCTCACTCTCTCTCTATCTCTCTCTCACACTCTCTCTCTCTCTCTCACTCTCTATCTATCTCTCTCTCTCTCTCTCTCTCTCTCTCTCTCTCTCTCTCTCTCTCTCTCTTCCTTCTACCATTCTCTCTTTCTCAATCTCTCTTTTGCTCTGCTCTATCGTTCCCCATAGGTGTAGCTTCCCATTTATCTCTCTCAACTGTCTTCTTTTCTATGTATCTCCTTATATATTTCATCTCACCGTTATTTCTCTCATGCGTTCCTTCTATTTGTCTCTCTCTCTCTCTCTCTCTCTCTTTATTTCTTTCTGGTTCTCTCTTTTTTCTCATCTATATCACTCTGCATTTGTGCTTCTTCCTTTCTGTTGTTATTATCTGTCTTATTTTCTAGGTATCTCCCTTCTTCGTCTTCTTTCTCAGTCTTCTAACTACCCCCTCTATCTCTCTCCCCTCTCTTTCCTTCCGTATCTTGTTTGTCTCTTATTATCTTCCATCTTTTGTCCGCATCTCTCTCTCCGAATCGTAATCTTTCTTTTCTTCCATACATTTCGCTCTTCTTCATCCTATTCTTGAATCCTTGTTCGTACAGCTTTAGTACACCCATCGTTAACCATATTTTAAGGGGCATACGAAATATTAAAAATTCAAAAAAATAAATATATAAAATCTCTGTCATAGACAACTCTTGTATATGCATTTTACTAGATACAAATAAACCCCCTCACTCACACACATAGACAGAGCGCACATAAACGCACTAACACACACACACACACAGTGGCAGAGTGAAAGCTGTAAAAAATGCGTTATATTTCACTTGAGCAACATAATAAATACATAATAATAAGTACAGATGGCCCGTGCCGCTCGCTTGCTATTGCTGTTGCAGCTAAAGTAGATGCTGATGCTGAATTTGAAGCTAAAAACCAAAGCTCAACGTAGAGCCAAAGTTGAAAAGCTGAAACAAACAGCCTTACGGCCTCAACACACACACACACACACACACACACACACACACACACACACACACACACACACACACACAGACATGTACAGACAGACAGACATACGCACATATCTCTGTTCACATCCTGTTGTGCCTAGGATACAAAAAAGAAGCGTATCATGTCTGCCAATTCCACACGGCGCCCTCACCGTGGTCACGCCCACAACAAGCAGCAGCGAGTGTAATTTTATATGCCCACCTCGCGCTTAGAGGCGCGTGTGTGTTTACAGCCAACTCAAGTGCACTTAAGCGCTGAAAGTAAGCCAGGCTAAGCCGATGGCTCTGCTACTGCTGCTGCTGCTATGCTGCTATGTTGTTGTTGTATTTTTTCCCTTTTTTGTGTTTTTTTTTTTTTTTTTTTTTTATTTGACTGAGCCAGGACCTGTCCACTTGATGGGTGGCAGCGGCATGCAACAAATGCATGGCGCGTCTGTTTAGTATCTCTACGTGCGCTATCAGCAGCTGCAGCACCAACAGCGGGCAGCAGCAGCAGCAAGCAGTCAACATCGCGCCATCAAAAACATTGCGAAACGAGGGCGGTTTGATTGAGTTGCCATCAATCTCGTGCAATGTTGATTAAAGAAATGCATTTTTTGAAAGCTTAAAAAAATATCAATGAAAATAAGAAAACTAATAAGTTAATGAAAATAAATACATAAAAATATAAATAAATAGATAAATAAATGAATAAATAAAATAACTATAATTATGGTTAAAAATAAATAATAAATAAAATAAAAAATTATAATTATAAATAATAAATAAATGCATATTTATATATTATTTCTATATATTAAATAGATAATAAATATATAAATTTATGAATAAATAATTTTAAAAAATTATGTTTAAAAAAAAAACGATAAAAAAAAATTAAAATTTAAAAAAAATACAAAATAAAATTAAAAAAAAAAAACAGATAAATAAAAATACATAAATTAAAATATTAAATGATACAAAAGTAATTAAATGAACGAGTTAATAATTAATTACAAAATAAAAAGTAATAAATTGATTAAGATAATTTATTAATAAATACTAAAAAATAGTACAATAAAAATAAAAAAAATGAAAAAATGATTTAAAATAAGAAAAGAAAAATAAATAAAAATTAAAATATTATTAAAATAAATGAATAAATAATAAATATTAATTACAATAAAATTATCAAAAATGAATCAATTATTAAAAAAAATAAAGAAAGAAAAATAAAATAAATAAAAGAAAAAAAAAATAAAAGAAAAATAAAATAAAAAATACATGCATAATAAATTCATACAAATAAAAATGATATAAATGAAATAAAAAGCATTAAATTAATAAAAATAAAAATTAAAAAAAAAAATATATATATATTGAATTATTTTTATTTATTTATTATACTATTATTTATTAGATAAAAAATTAAATAATTATACTAATAATATTAGATAAAATAATCAAATAAATATATAAATAACGAATCCTAACTAAGAATTTACTGAAATTAGCTAAAAATCTTCAACTCAAGTCTCTCAAAGCGACTGTTCTCTTTGCTGTAGCCTTTAGCTTGGCTTACGCTTGTTTTGTTTAACATATCTTTAGCCTTTAGCTTGTTATCCGAACTCTAACCAGTTATACGCTTTATCGTCTCAGTTAATCTACCTGTGTGTGTGTGTGTGTCCCACTGATTGTTTCGTATATACATATATTTGGAATTGTCTTCTGTACACCTGCACCGGTGCGCCTGCAGCTGCAGCCAAACCAGCATAGGGAAACGAAATACATGGCTTTCCATAAGATTACGCTTGCTTTTGAATAAGGCTAAATAAATTTTGGTGTGCCAAACGGTCGGTAACCGAATGTAAGCCTTGTTGCAAGAGCTCTCTCCCTCTGTCTCTCTCTCTCTCTCTCTCTCTCTCTCTATCCATAAGCCTGCGAATACAAATGGCTTTCGTTTTTCTTACTTGTAAATTTATACATTTTTATTTTAAATTGCTTTCGCTGGAATTTTGAAGACAACCCATTTATATATACATATGTACGTGTATGCACACACATATGTTGACTGCTGACTGTCGTTGACCTGGTTGCAAAAAAAAACAAAATAAAAATAAAAGCAAAGAAAAGAAGGGAAGAATGAAACGAAAACAAGGGTATAAAAAACACGGTATAAAAATCATTCATCAGCTCTGATGATGCCAGAGGCTTTGGCTGCTGCTGCCGCTGCTTCCGGCCACTTGTTTCTGTGCTTGGCAACTCTGTTTGACACGTCTGATTTGATGTCAAGACAAATTTACATTTATTGTATGCTTGTCATGATTGTTGTACACCTTTTCTTTGCTCCTTTCCATGTGATATTTTTGGTCGAGCAGCCTTTTGCCTTTGATTGACTTTGGCAATTGTAGCTATTAGCTGTTATCTATGACAGTTTCTCTGATATCAACTGTCTGGCTGGCTGTGGCTGCTGGCACTTACCGCTTACCGCTTACCGCTTATTTATTAATAATTCATTGCGCCACACTCAACGTCGCGTCGTTTTGTCAACGTGTCATAATTCTTGTCGCTTCGCTTTAAAGTATGCAATAAAAAGAAATGCTTTCAGCCATAAAGCAAACCCAGACAAAAAGAGTGCAATTTGTATAAAAACCTGAAGGCGCAACGCTGATCTTAACCACACGGCAAAGTTATCTTTCCTCTTTTTTTTTTTTTTTTTGCTGTCATTTAATAAAGTAGCAGCTACAGTGGTGTGGCTTTATGAGCAAACAAAAAACTGCCATGATTTTTCACAGAAATTTCCCAGAGAAAATTGGAGAGCATTCGATATTGAGTTTTTAGCTTAGTGCTGATAGGTATAGTAAAAGTAGATTTAGTTGTAATATACATACATATGCACAATTTATATATTTAATGTTGGCTAATGTTTTCTTTAATTCTTATTACCTCAATTTTATTTTCCTTTGTTATTTTATGCAAATAAGTTTCTTGTAAGCTTGTGAAATTCGGCTGTAAAAATATACTGAATTCAGTGCAAATGGGCAAAATCATTTTTAGAGATATAGTAGAATAGTATCCGAAGATACAAAAGCTAGAGAATGCATTCTTTTTGTATTAGGTTCGTATATTGCACGCGCAGTACGAGTTTGTTTTAGAAATTCGATAACTCGTATATTTCCAAAGTTATCGATAAGACACTTTATCGGGAACCAGTTATAAAATTATATTTAATTCATCTTTAGAGTTAGAGTCCCCAAGTCTTCTGAATATCTATATAGATACTAATTTTGATACAGACTCCATAGAGTAAATATATGGATCTCTTAGTCAGTACGATGAGTTGAGTCGATCTAGCAATGCCCGTCTATATAAATAAAGCTTTCAACATGAAATTTCTTATGTACCATACGCAATACGAACCTATTAGATTTTTCTTGGTAGGCCATCTAAACTTATGCATTATCGATAAAAATCAATAGTTTGATTTGGCTATTTTAAAAGTAATTTAAAGACAACAATAGATATAATCTTCAAATTCCAAATACTGACATAATTCCGTTTAATATAACTCCCACAAAATTTGAAGAAATCAAATGCTAAAGACTTTTGCTTTAACGAATGGAATATACACATATGCAAGTCAATACCATAATTGGAAAAATGTAATTAGGAAAGTCCAGCTGGAAAAAAAAAGTACTTGAACAATTAAATTCACATGATAGAGTCCATATATTGCAACGCAGTCGCTGCGCAGTAAGCAGACCGTGTGCTTGTATACTAATACTAGTGCAAGTGCATGTGTATGTGTGTGTGTATGTATATGCATGCATGCATTGTTGCTGTATATAAAAGAAACATCGCTATAATTGAAATAGCAGCTCTTTGCATAGTTCAGGGCATCCTCTAGTCGAGCACTCCCGGCTTCATTTTCTTCTTCTTTTCTTTTTTTGACAAATAGTTGTCCTTTGCGGCTTGTCCTGCAGTTTATTTATTTATTTATTTATTATTGGCGTGGCAACAACTGCAGCGCACAACAAATCGTGAAAATAATTTGCCGCTGACTTTTTGGCTGCTTTTTCTTCAGTTGTGTGTGTGTTTTTTTTTTATTGTTGGTAATGCGTATTTCGTTGCATTTTAATTGCCCGGCTGTATATTTTTTATGCCATTTTGTGGTATCTGCTGCTGCTGCTGTTGCTGCACGCAGCTGCCCTTTGTCATCAGTCCGAATGGCAAATGGCAATTGATGCCTGTCTGCTGCCAATTCGAAACCAGAAAATCCTTTTACCAAACTCTGGTCAAACTTGTTCGATAGATACATAAAAAGAGAAAGACAGACAGCGATGCAATATGTTTGGATATTTTGCAAATATACAATGAAGTGGAAGTTAATTGAAGGCACAAATCGAATCAAACAACTGAAGCAATATTTAGCATGTATTTATTACATGCAAATATCAGCAAACAATTGGATTGATTTCATATGTGAATTTTACATCGAATGTTTGCAAAATAAAATTTGTTGTTGAACTATTTTCATTTCAAATTGCAAATGTTTCGTTTGCATTGAATTGGCTCTAAAACTACACTGAAACGAATTGAAAATATACATTATCGCTGATGAATATTATTATTAAAAATAGAATATTAAAAAAAAAGAGTTACGGATTTATATAATATAGTTTAAAATTAATTATAAAAAAAGAACTGAAATAAAATACAAAAAGTACATTGAATTGTAAAGAAAATATGAAAATACTAATAAACATTTAAATTAATAAAAATAGTAAAAAAAAAAAAAACCAAAAAACAAATTAAATACAATCAAAAACTATGTTTAAAAGAAAATTTTTTAAAAAAAGGATTACAAATAATTGAAAAAAAAAAAATAGAACTTAAAATATAAAAAAAATAAATAAAAAGTGTAAAAATAATTAGTAATTAATGAATTAAAAAATTATATAATTATAAAAACAATATAAATATTTTAAAATTAAATAATAAAAGCAAATTTTAGTTTAAAAAGTTAAAAATTAATAACAAACAAAAAAATTAAAATAAAAACAACAAAAATTGTATACATTATTTTTATTATTTATTATTTTATTTTTTGTTAGTAATTATTAATTTTTTTGTATTTGTTAAAATTAATATTTAACAAAAAAACAAATATAACAAAAATTAATAATTACAAAAAAAAAAAACATAAACTCTTCTGATTGCTTTTATTTTTTTTTTTTTTATTAGTAATTATTATTTTTTATTATTTGTTATAATTAATAATAAAAGAAAATATATTTTTTTAAAGCAAGACTAAAAACATTACAATAATAATAACAAATATAAAAAAATTAATAATTACTAAAAAAGAAAAACTAAAATAATAATAGCAAAATTCATAAAAAAATTTTAAATTTGCATTCATAATGCATTTTTTTACTAGCCCTCAATGATAGGCGGAGTTTATGTGTGACAAAACTTAAAATTTGAATATTCTTTTTGAATATTCTTGGGACACTGCTACTAGTTTAAATAACAAATATAAGAGTCCATATGCCTCGCACTTGACTGTGTCTGTTCAGCTGCAACCACGCTGCACTTCTTTAAATCAATATCAATCTATTCTCATATCTTTTTATCACTTATGGCAAACACGAGCATGAGAACAAGTTTATGCTTACCTATGAATCTCGTTCACTGTATATATACATATATATATGTGTGTGTGTGTGTGTTTGCGAATGGCTTTCACATATTTTCGCCGTGGCACAGTCATTGGCAAACTCAGATCTTTTTTGTAAATTAAAAACTGCAAATTCAGCAAACATAATTTATGGCAACTCTTTGATTTAATATTCAATTTGCATGTTGCACGTCGAATATGTCCGGCAAAATGTTCTTCTGTGCGGCACGATGTTGCTGTTACACAAAGCACAAAAATAAATACAAAAAAAAAAAAAAGAATTTAAGGAAAAAAAATGGTTGTAACTGCAGCAGCACGCAGCGTGCGTTGGCAGTCAACAGGAGGCAAATGCAAATGCGACACTCTCAGAGTTACGAGTGTGAGACACAAATACACAGACACCAAATGGAATATATGTATATATATATATGCATGTACATTGTATGCTCGTACATATGTACTTACATATACAGAGTCTTGTCAGACATGTCTGGCACTTTGCCCACGAGCTGCGACTCAGACATCCACTTGAAATGCAAGCCGCACACTCAGAGCAAATAATTTTTTATTCATTTTTTATATACCCTTTTCAAGAATTTTTATTATATATTTTATATAGTTCCTTATATATATAAAAAAAATTATAAATGAACTAGTCAATTGTGCAAGTTGTAGTTTCTTTAACTTTTAGCTCTAGTTCGATTTTCTGTGGCGTGCAGCATATACAGATGTCACCATTGTTCAAGATAGGTTCGCTATAGAAACCCATTCAAAGTGCTTGAGCTGTCCGACGCCTGAACGGTTCATTAAATGTGAAATACAATTCAAATGAACTAAAGAACTTATGCACTGATCATTGAACGTTGCAGTTCAGTTGTTCATGAACGAAACTCTGTTGCACAATTGCTGAACATTGTGAGATGAGTAGTTCATGAACTGAACTATTGGAGCTGAACTTTAAGCACGATTAGTTCATTATGAAACAACTAATCGCGCTTGAGCATTCAAATGTAAATGTATCAAAAAGAGTTAGAATTTATTTTCCTGATTACAAAAAGAATAATATATATAATAATATATAGTTCGCAAATAATCGTTAACAGCTTAAGCTCTGTTCCCTCCGGCTCCCTCTCTCTCACTCTACAAGAGCCTTCGATTCTTTTCGTGTTGGATCTTGGTTGTGCGCGTTTAGCTGAACTATTCGTGTGAATAGTGAACAACGTTTGAGGAGCGATTCAATTGACGCTCGCACAATGAAGCTCGAAAAGCGAGCAGAGAATTCAAAGAAAACTAAAAAGAAAGTTTCCTACCCGATCGAGAATGAACTCGTTGAAGAACCAACCCAGTTGGTTGCTCTCTGATTGTTTTCTTGGAGTGTAAATGAAAGACACTTTCACTTTCCAGACTTGAGGGATAGTCAGCAGATATTTGCAAGCTCTATTATATTATAATATATTTACTTTTAATATCACTTCAATCCAACATTGTATAGTTGCAGATACAAAAACAAACATATTAACTCAAATAATCAACTTGTCGCAAAAGTCTTGTATGCAAATCAAAATTAAATCTCATGAATATTGCTAAAACTTTTTGCTGCAAATCGTTGTATATTTATCTAGTATTTTTGTTAGTATTTAGCTGCAGTTTACGATTGAGTTTTCGGCATTGACAGTAACTAATTAAGCTCCGGCGACTGCTCGCTTTTTTTCTTTTCGGCGACATTTGCCTTTTTATAGTTTTCTTCTTGTTCTGGTATTGATTTTGCTGGCAGGCAAATCTTTTGTTGGCTACTCTGACACATGCGAAAGGATTGCTTGACTGCAATTGGGTCTGGGGCAAGCCGAATTAGATTGAAGGCGAGTATCGTGTTTGCTGCTGCTTAACAACAAATGGTCAGCACAGCAGCGGCAGTAAAAGGAGCAGCACAGCAGGACAATTGGAAACAGGTCACATGACAGAGGAACTATATATATATGTGTGTGTGTGTGTGTGTGTGCTGGACATGCACAGAACTGACTTGCATTTGCTGTTCTTGCTGCTGTCTTCATGCTGTTCTTTTATTGTTTTGAACTCAGCTGTGGTGCAGTTTTAATAATTTAATGTGCTGCAATAGAATACTGACTGACAGCGGGCTGTTAGCGGCTGACTGCTGGCTAACTGCTGACTGCCTAACTGCTCCCTGTTGAATTAAATGTCCTCTTTTGCTGCCGTGTGTGTCTTTGTCTCCCTGCATGTATGTGTGTGTGTGTGCAAATATCACGTATACGCAATATAAGCCAACAAAATGCAGCAGTTAACTTTTATAATTGAAGATATTGTTGAATGTAGAATGCAGATATATGTATATATGGTATATAAGATCTTATATGACATACATACATACATATATGCAAAGTCAATGTAGCTTGTTAGAGGCTATATCATAGTATAATGCTCTCTAGTTAGAGAAAAATCAAAGGCTAAAGATATGTATATACGCAGATATGTTTATATATAAACAGATTTTCTCTCTCCCTCTCTCTCTCTCTCTCTCTCTCTCTCTTTCTCTCTCTCTCTCTCTCTGTCTCTCTTTCCCTCTCTCGCTTCGGCTAGTTAATAACTCTGCATATTTGAGTCTTTCAACAACTTTTGCTTCTATCAACTAATTATATCAGTGAAATCTGTTGACTTAAGTGTAATTTGTTGTTGGGCAACTTTTTGACTGTTACGAATTTGAGGCTTACTATATTATTTAATGGCATATTGCTCTGTCTTTGGCATCTTCTTGTTGCATTCTCTTTTACTCAGCTGCATTTGCTGCTGTTTTTTCCAGCTTTGCTGTTGTGTTGTGTCTGTAGCTATTTCTTGTGTCATTTGGCACTTTTTTAGTCGGTGGAAATTTCGTTGGCAGGTTCATTTCATTTTGGCCACGTTTGTCGCTGCTGCTGCAGCACAATTCCATTTAGGCTTAGCGCCGCTCACTGGCTTCTGTTTAGCAGATGTTTTTCCTTTTTTTTTTTTTTTCTCATTTCATTTCTCTTTTCTTTTTTTTTTTTTTTTTTTTTTTTTTTTGGTACGCTGATTTACATCCAAGGTTGCACTCTCACGGCATGTGTCCTTGGCTATTTGCAGTCGTCTGTCTCTGTACACATTTAGAATCCAAGTGCGTCTCTATCTGTGGTTTCAATTTCTCTAAAAGCCAACTGAACTCGACGCATTCATACTCATACTTGGAATGCGTCTCTAATTAGTAGAGCTGCTTGAAACCCTTTGGGCCTATCTCTCGGAGACGACACATGAAGCCGACTGGCACAGTTTCTTAAGAGCTGCGCATCTCATTCAACAGTAATTATAATGAGGCTTCAGATTGCTGTCAATACACGATGCGCAGCGCGGAGAACCACAGATTGTTTTAGCCTTTAAAGCGAATCAGATATGTAACATTTCAAATATATATAACTATATATATTTAATTGGTAAAGAATGAATTGACTTGTTTAGAAAATGCTAAACTTTTCCAATTATATTTAAAAAATAAAATCATATCAGCATTTTTGCCAGCTAAATCTAATAAATGCAATTCGATATTTTACCATAATATAAATATATATGTATACGAATATATTTATTCATTTTTGTTGTTAAATGATAAATGATTTAATAGAAATTTTCAACATTTTCCATATTTAGTATATTTAAATTTCATTTACTTCATTATTATCAAATAGATATTCATTTGACATTTTTTTAAATATTTTTCTCAAAACTTTTTCCATTTAGAAATTGAATGTTTTATAATAAAAATCAATGAAAGTGTGTATAACAATTTTTTATTAATTATACATTGTCAACGAACGTAAATTTATTTATTTAAATATTTAAAATTTATCGCAATTGAGAACTTTATGCATTTGTGTTGTTAAATGTTGAATGATTTAATAGAATTTTCAACTTGTTCTATATTTATCATATTTCAATTGCTTACTCAATAATATTATCGCAATTTTCGAAGTAAATCCAATTTGTTACTTTTTGCTATATACAATATAAACCAAGAGCTCTACCGAAAAATTCTTGGAAATTTTTAATCAGTTTTGTTCGCTCACTGTAAATTTATAAATGTATATGTATATTTATATTTGATTTGTATATTTATATACATTCACAGCTTCATTATTTAAATTGATGCATTGATAGCTTAATCATGAATTTCTCAGAAAATAGAAGAGCCGCTATAAAAAGCAGAAAATAAGTGAGCTAATTTACCAACAGCTTAACATTTTAAAGGGCTATTGAAATGGAAATAAATATATATAAATAAATTAATTAAAATACATTTGCTGCAAAGCGTAAAAAGCTTTAAATTTATCTAATATTGAAATTATTTCCGTAAACAATTTAATTTAGAATGAAATGTGAAAACTTCAAAGTTCAAATTTAATTCAAGATAATTATTGCTTAAATTATTAAAATTATAAATATAACAATTTCATAAAGTGAAATGAGATTTTTTAATTTAATTTGTTATTTTTTTATTAATGAATTAATTAATGTAATTTAACATGCTTCAAAGTTATATTTAATATAATTTGGATTTAAATTGTTTTCTTTTTAATATTTAAAAGAATTTTCAATTTCGATTTGAATTACAAATGCTTAAAATTATAAATATCTATCTATTTAATTTTAAATAAATAAATAAATAAATTTACTCGTTGACAATGTATTATTAATTACAATTTTTATTTTTTGATTATAAATAATTCAATTTCGAAATGGAAAAAAATATTTAGAAAAATATAAATAAAAAATGCCAACAAAAAACAAAAAAATTTTTTTTTTTTTTTTCATTTTACTGAACTAAATAACATTGCAAATTAAAATTTGTATATTATCATTTGTTTGTTTACAATATGCATCGCTATTGCAGCTGCAAACTATATTTGTTTGCCTATCTGTCAGAATTTCAATACATATATATATTGTTGTATATATCTATTAGAGTCGTGGCAGAACATAAAAATTCAACTTTTCCACAATTTCGCTAGCTAGCATCAAAATATTTGACAATTATTTCATAATTTCTTATCTTATCTTTTGACTATGGTAACAAAAAAAAAGAAAAAACTTTTTCTTATCGAGTCTATGGGGCAGTGTTAATTAATATATTTGATGAGTTGTCCCAGTTCCATATAATTGATGATATTTACTGTCGCACAGGATTTATAAATATTTATTAGCAACATTTGTGCGTGTCGCGTTTCCATTGCTGTTGCTATTGCTGTAGATGATCTGTTTGTTTTGGTGCCGCCAATGAAAAAGACATCAGATAGTTAATTATTAAATAATTAATAATAATCTAACGTGCATGTGATATGTCAGCTCTGTTGACAGTTGGCCAACAGTTAAGCTTAGCTCCGCTCCACTCTGCTCTGCTCTGCTCTGTTTGTTTGTCAGCCTTTGTTTGATTATCCTTTGTGAGAGCAAAAACAACATTCAGGGTTTTAGCTAAGCGACGAAACCCAAAGTGCAAATTATACTCGAACAAATCAAAGATTAAATGTTGTTTTGCTGCAAGTAATAGAGGCAAACAGATTAAAAGAGATTCCATTGAGTTGCAAGTAAATTTGTATGCAAATGAAATCTAAATAATAGATGATATGTTATTAACTCTTTTTGTAATTGCACAAAATATTTGATGCAACTTAATTGAAGACTTGATGTTGTCCGTTGGGTATTTGGCTGGCTGCACATGCATTTATTACGTATACGAGCCGTTGCGCACAAAACTGTGCTATGCTCAAATTTCAATTTACTTACTATAATTTAATAAAGTTGCCAACGTCCTGCCACACGCCTGCACACAGATACCAATAGAGAGAGAGAGGGAGAGGGAGACATGCACGGCGTGTTCCTGCATAAATGTAGAACTTATTCGTCTACTCCCACCGACTGCTATTGTCAGCAACGACAACTGAGCCACATTGGACGATGGGCGATGGGCGATGGGCTGTGGGCTGTGGGTGGGTGGCTGGGTGGCTGGGTGGTTTTGGTTAAATTTATGTCCGTAATGCAATCTGTTTGCTGGTCTGCCGCCTTGAGCAGCGCCAGGGAAAAGCTGTTGAAAATAATTACTCAAAAGCCGAGGCAAAAACTTGACGAGTTGCTCGCAAGAATCACGCAAATATTATATCTTATGCGCATTGGCATGGGAAATCTTTTTATTACATACCATATAATACAATGCATTCATTCATTCTCCTATTATATTGTTGTATGTACACTCTAGCTCACCTTAAGTACTGTTGGCTTAAGTGTTTTGTAGCTGTAGTAGACCAAACAATGAAATGAAATAAATGCATCTCACAAGCACTCACAGCTCATAAGTTATTTGGCCAAACATCAGCATCGAGCTGGTAAGCAAGCCATTTATACAATATAGTTGAGAGTGCTAAGTGGAATTAGGATAATGCTACGATGTGGTTGCCAAATATTATAGTTTTTCAGGTGTCTTTAATATGCTAGCAGAACATTTTCTTATTGTTGAGATCTATATAGAAATGTCTTCTATACATACATTCAGACATGGATTGGAATTGAAATGGGAATTGGGTAAAGGCAGGCTAATTGAAGCACCTTCACTTTTCCATAGTCTACTTGTTCCATTCACATAATTATCGCAAAGCAATTAAGAAATTGAACTTTTTTCTTCTATGTATCAGCTTCTTATTTGTTCTTCTTTTGCTGGCCTGCTCTCGTAATACCCTTTTTATGCAGCTTATCAAATCCATGGCCTTCGTCTAAGTCTCGCTTTTGTTCGTTACTTTCATGGGATCAGCACACGTGCTAAGGAGCCCGTGTCTCCAATGACTTCCACTTTGCCTTCGATACGGAGTCTCAGCTATGAAATTGAATTCGGATTCGTGTGGCTTTTTCTACCATTTATGGTTGGGGGTTAGACTTGCGGATTTAATTGAGCGGCATACGAGAGAGCTTTGGCATGCTTCCACACGCACGAATGTATCACTCATACTACACACTCACACTCACACACTCATTCACTCTGACTCACACTCATACGCAAGCAAAGAATTCGGTTAATTGAATATTAACGCCTGTTGCCTAGGCGAAATATTTTCGGGCAAATGACATCGACGAGTAATAAAATCGTTGCGCCCCACAGCTTCACAGAGCCCTCCTGAGACGGCCCCCTCAGACGTCCCTCCGCCCATTTATACAGCACACGCACCCATCCACATCCAGTTTTCTCACGTTCCGCTCGTTCCATTTGAGCTTTGTTTTGTTTTTTTGTTTCTCGTCTCTCTTTTTTCGTTTTGTATTTCTATTTATTTCAATTAATGAAGCTGCGTCTTCGTTGTTTAATTAATTTGAAGCACAAAAAATAAGACGGAGAGCCCTTAAATAGTGGGAAAAGCATAGCATAGCTTGCATATCTATATACCCTATGTCGACACACATGAGAGTGGGTATATATAATAGATACTCTTTTGATTTGAGTTAAATTTAACGCTTATCAGAAATGTTATTAGTTGAAGCACTCTTATAGCTCTATATATTTTTTGGCTTTAGAGCTTTAAAGTTTTCTTAACTATATAGACAAGTTTGAAACAGCTGTGAAAGCAAAAAAGTTGACAAACTTTTTAAAGTTTAATCAGGCAATACAAACTTTAGTTTAAGTTAGTTGGACATTGCTCAGAAATCTGACGTATCATTTGTAGGGTAATTGCTAGTCAAGGTACAAGTTTTGGTTTTTTTTTTAATACACTAAATCCATTAAAAGTGGTAAATTTTGGGTATGTTGGTTTTGTGAAAATATATGTAAAAGGCAGAAAGAGGCATGAGCCCATAAATATATACATATGTATATATATTCTTGATCAGGTCGACTTTCTAATTCGATTTCGTCATAGGCAAAGCTAAAGCTGTTACATTTTTAATATATATTGTTAATCTATTCTGTTTCGATAACTTACTCTAATTAATTGTTATCGATAAAAATCGCATATCTGATTTCGTTTTTAAGCAAAGCTAGAAATACTGTGAAAGTTTGAGTTTTTAGAGTTACTGTTCAAGTTCGTTTGTTGTGAGAGAGTCAAAATATATTGGGAATTTTGGATAGATCTCTTAGAAATACATAAGATTTACGCTGAGGCAAATACACATACAGCTATGATGACCTATGCTCAATGCTAGTTGTGTATAAAAAAAAAAAAACATTGAATGACTTTACAGTTAGATATTGCATCAGTTTAACTCAGGATACACGGTATCTCCCTAGTCGAGCAGTCCCCACTACGGCACTATTACTTGTTTTACTTTTGGGGGGTTTGCCATGAATTCAAAAAGTCAACGGAATTAATGTGAATTACAGTTAGCAAGGCCAGCCATGTTGAAGACATTTTAATTAGTGGTTAATCAGAGAGCAATTGCGTTGCAATAGGCAAATGAGTTGAGCTTGAAGAGCGAACGACTTTCAGGCTCAACTTCAATTCGTTGTGGATAAACGGTCTTATGCCATGTCTTTATCTGCTTTGCCATGCGTAGCAGAAGAAGCAATAAGAAAACAACAACAACAACAACAACAAAGAAGACAAAGTCAAAGCCCATTCAAACTAATTGCAAAGACAATAACAATATCAACAAGCTAAATATAATCTAACGCAACAATAACTACAACAAAAGGAACAGCTAAAGCAACAACAACAACAACAACAGCAAACGAGAATAAGAAGTACAACGCGACGTCATGCAAGTTGACTTGGCGCAGCGCGCAGCTGCAATGGCTTTGCCGTAAGCAGCAGCAGCAGCGGCGGCGGCGCCGGCGCCAAGGTGAACGTGCAGCTGAAGTTATCGCAAGCAGAGAACCAACTATAGAGAGAGCGAGTGAGCGAGCGAGCGAGCTGAAGCTGTGGCTGCGTAGAGAGCGAGCGGCACAACGGTGTCAAAGCAATGCGCTGCGTTCAGCTGCGCCGCTGCAGTTGCATTCGAGTTTCAGCAGCGCAACGCAGCAGACGTTGACCACAGCGGGCGGCAGAGTGCGAAAGCGAATCGTGAAACGAATTGAACCGAAGCCGAGTGCTGCCGAAGCTGAATGCCGAGCGTCCCAACACAGGCAACGGGGCTAAAGTGCAAAAGACAAAGACTAAAAACAAAACAAAATAAAAAAAAAAGCTAAAGCTGAATAGAATACAGAATACAACAACAACAACAACAACTAGAAAATCCAACTTTACATATATATGTATGTATGTACATATGTGCGCTCTTGTTAGCGATAACAATCGATAAACGATAGGATTTAGGCCCAGCTGCAGCAAAGCGTGCATACAAAATGTGCAGCCGAAAATGCTTTCGCATGCCCACACTAGTCATCTGCGGTGTCTTGCTGACCATCGTGCTGGTCTGCATCACGGGCATCACTCTAACCAACAGCATCAACATATCGAATATTGTGAAGCTGCGCGAAAAGGTTGCCAGCGATTCGGCGGCAGCCAATGGCGGCCATCAGGCGGCCCAAACGCGTGCCGCCCTTGTCGAGCAACAGTATTCGACGCTGCAGCAACATCATCTATCCAAAAGTGATCTCAATTATATATCAGCAGCAACGCATCCCAGAAATTTACAACGTCTGCTGCCCACAGCCCAGCCGCAGTCAGTGCAACAGCAGCAGCCCAATAAAATTGTTATCGAAATTGGTTTACGTAGCAGCAGCAGCAGCAGCCACACAGGCAACACTGGCAACAACATTGCCAGCAGCAACAGCAACACTGACAGCAGCAGCTCCAATTCGATTGGGGGTGTCAATCTAATGCCAATGCCGCATATGCTGCAAGCGGCGGATGCATTAATGGAGGGCAATGTTGACTCCATATCCCTGCCAGCAGCTGCGCCAGTTACAACGCCAACAACACCTACAACAACAACAGCAGCAGCAGCAACAGCAGCAGCAGCAACAACAACAACAACAACAACAGCGCCTGTCTTGGACATTGTTGATCATAATCCGGCGGGCATTCAATTCGAGCGTCGCGCACATGTCAAACAGGTAAATTAAAGGTCCGGCACGTATTCAAACAGCTCCAGATATATATATATATATATATATATATATATATATATATATATGATAGATATATGTATATATATGAGAGATCTGTATCTATGCATATCTAGTAGCTAGCTTTCACTGTGCATTGTTTGTTAAATTTGGGTGGCAAATTGATATTTTTGTATAATTTTATATTGTTTGTTTTGTTAATTATTATCATCCACAACAACAACAACAATTAAAGTGATGTCTATTATAATAATAGAGCGATTGCCAATTATATATATATATATTTTTTTAAGCTATAATCAATTCTTTTCACGATTGTAAACTCAAGAATTGTTTTTTGTCAATTTGTAATGCAAATCGAACTGTGAACTCTAGCCAAGAATCGAGCTCTGATCAGATCGGTGTTTTATTTAATGCCGGTATATAGAATCTAATCTGGGGAGAGCTTTAAAGAGCAATATGCATAATTGCTTATTGTGTAAATAAGTTAAGAATTTTGTAAAAACTTTTTCAGTTTTAAGCAGTTTGTAAAATGCACAAAAAAAAATAAATAAAAAAAGTAAAATAACTTAAACTATGATAAATTTATAATAAAATATATTAAATACATATAAAAATGTTTATAAATATATATGTATATAATTGTGATTAGAAGCGTTTTTATTGTCCATTTTTTGATTCGTAAGGAAGAAGCTTATCATAATTTTTGATTTTTCATCAACTTCGATCTGATCTATATAATGTATGTAGATGTGATGTAATATTTTACACAATTTGATTTGTTCTAATTTAAGTAGTTTTTAGTTACGAGACACTTTCAACCAATAATTGAAACATTCTTTCACAATTGCAACGTCTGTTCCTATAGAAGTTCTATTATTATACTACATGCATTAGTAAGAACAATGTAACATGTTATGAAGAATGTTGCAGTCGTGCAGCAATTGACTGCTTGATACTCGTTCACGTTAGTCAGCATCAGTGTAGTGCATATGCCAGAAATAAAGGCTTAAAGCTTGAAAACTCTGCATAAGTTAGAGTTTTACACGATTGAGGATGATGGCCACAAAGGTCGTGAATATAGAATTTATAATTGGTCCTAATTCTCTGAATTAGCCTAGGGACTGTCGTTTCAAATTTGTAGAAATTACAGGGTATACTTGATGTGTCAAATACCTAATGAGATAATCATAGACAGAGGAAGTCAACAGTAACTCAATTCTCTTTAGCTTTCGAGGAAACTTTAGAAGCTATAATCATTTATGGTTTGCCACGCCTACAAAAATATGTTTTTCAATTTTCAAATTTTTTGCATCTTGCTTATGTTAGACTAGATATAGTATATCCAATATGCCATGCTAGAGTCTATGTATTGTATCAGATGGATGAGCGTAGAATGCTTACAACTAATATACCTTGCACATTTCTCGAATGAGTATAAGCATAGGCACGTTTCAAGCCAAAAACAAATTCAAGCGCTTGAAAATGCTTTGAACCGATCACCGCTGGCCGATCGGGTCTGAGCTATGCAGTTCTCAGACAGAGTTCACTTGCTATTGCCCGACCCGGAGAACCAGTTGAATGGACTTGCTCTGCGACTGCAAAAAAAAAATGTGCTCAGCGCAAATGCACTTCTCGCTGCCAATTACGAAGCCAGCAGCAAAATAAAAAACAAAAAAAATTAACTCTCTATAAATGATATATGAGCAAGTGGTCTCTGGCTTTAGCTTGCATCTTGGCGTCTGATTACAATAATTAGCATCGTTTTAATGACACTTGGGAAAAATAGCAAACAAAAACCTAACAAAACTATAATGCAAACAAAAAACAACAAGAAATAAATACAAATAAAAAAATAAATCAATTGCATTGTAGTCGCGTCTTAATGGGGCGGACGACCACTAAATCTCTCATCTCGCATTTTTCCAAAGCTTCTTACGTCGAATCCGATTGCAGCTACGAAATTGCTTCCATCTCTCTCTTTCTCTCACTCAGATGGGGGGGGAGTTGGCATGGCAAAGTTCAGGCTAAAGCTTTGGCTGCTGCGAGTGCAATAGCAAATGCAAAGCTAAGTGCACGAATGAACACGAGGCGCGAGAGACGAGACACGAAGCAGCGGCAGAGACAGAAGCAGAGGCAGAAGCAGAGGCAGAGGCAGAGGTGAAGCAGAGCAGGCGTCAAGTGGAGCGAGCACAGGGGCGTTGAGTGAATGTTGTTGAATGCTTAATGCTAAAAAACTTATCGCTTCGACCCGTGCTGCGGCCCAACACCGACACCGACACCGACACCGTCACTGCCTCTGCCGGCGTCGCTGCCAAGCGCCCCCGCCAACCGCCAACTGACGCGGTCCGATCTGACTGGCAATCAGTCAAAAGCCAACGCTAAGCCAATTAAGTTTGCAAACTTATTCCGTGTGAAATTAATTACTTGCATTTTTTTTATTTGTAATTTTGTATGGCTATGTGGCCGCTTTGCTCTTGTTGTTGTTTTGAAAGGCGAAGGAAGACAAATATACAAACAACAACAAACAACAAACAAATTAAACTGATGCATATTTAATGCGTTATTCATTAATGAATAACGTTAATTTTTAGCATTTCCGTTTCCTTACCACCAATTGACCGCAATAAGTGGGCGCTGTGATTGGTTATATATACATATATATATTATGGAATGTAAGGGTAGCTGCAACATTGTGCATATAACTTACTATATAAGAAGATACTCTGCATTTAAATTAACTCGTATTAATCTTAATCATTATCTTTATTTAAGTCTGCCTTGACTTTGCGCTGGGCTTACTAAATATTTACAATGTCTCCAGCAGATATTTGTTTATCGTTTACAAATTATTTATATTTAATGATTATTCAATTTGTATGACACTCCTCTTGATTTTGTGAAAAATTTATAATTTTAATGTTTATATAATTATATATAAATGTGTATATAAAAAATAATTGAAATGATTATACAGGGTGTTCCAAAATAAAAATAATACAAATAAAAACTAAAGCAATAATTCTTATTTTTTATATTTATCATATAAATAAATTTTCATAATTAAAAATTTCTTTTTAATAACACAAAAAATAATTATTATTTCTTAATTTTTTTTTTTTTTATAAAAATTATAATCGCTACGTTCCCTGATATAATCACACTATTGAGCTAAGGAAATGCCACAGATTCATCGATTTCTTCTTTATTTATTTATTTTTCTTTTATTTATCAATAATTTTGGCCACAATTGCATTGCGAAATTGTCTAGCTCTGAAGGCCATTCTTAGAATCCGACTTCAGCTGTGCCCATATTTCATTAAATCATTTAGGGTCTAATATATGTATGTATACAGATTGGAAACTTTATTGGTTATTTCATATTTTGTTAATAACTCAAACTCTAGCGCGCTGGCATTGTGCGCGCCTAACGACCCGGCTTTTTGGGTAGCCCTTCAGCGTTTCGATTCTATGGCCTTTAGCCCCGGCCAGACTTGGGCCGGAGTTTCTTGTTATGTTTTATTTAATATGCTCATTTTTCATACACAGGTCATCCCATTAAAGTATATGGCATACATTTCGGACTAGCTTCGCATTAAAATTGAGGCGCGGTCGACTCGCTAGCTCTCTCTCTCTCTTCATCTGCCTCTCCCTCTCTCTTTCGCTCCTTTGGCAGCGACGCTTGTAAAAGTTTCTTAATAATAAATTGCTTAACTTTTATGTAAACAAAATCACATTTGACCCCAAGGGGGTTCTGAGCCGAACTTTACTGGAAACATTCCTTAACGTTTTCAACACGCCGCCGGCTCGTCACGTGCCCTCTGCATGTTGGGGGGGGCAAGGCAAAAAAATAAAAATAAAAAATTTTAAGAAAAAATTGACTAAACGATGATCCTGTTATTTAAATTAAAATTATTATTGCCTGCATTGACCAGCGCATCAGTTTTTTTTTTTTCGCATTTTCTTTTCGCTCAAGTATTTCGAATAGATTCGAAAATGTGTCTCCTCATCCTTAAATAAAATTCTAGACATGAATAAATTTCATTAAATTGAATTCGAGACGAGAATCGTTAAATAACTAATCAAATTTACTGAAACAAAAAATTTGCAAGATGAACTTTACATTCTGAAATGTCACAGTTAATAGCGTAAGAAAATGTTAATCAATATTTGTATTAATATTTTCTAAGAAACAATACAAAATATTTTACATATAATACATATAAAAATGAATTATTAAAAATATTTTATATTTTGTAAATATTTTATTTAGGTATGAAATTTCAGTTTCAAATTAAAATTGCTTACATTAAAATATTTATAATTTTATAATAAAAAAAAAACACTTTTTTTTTTAAATCAATATGAATTTCGTATTTTATGAAAATTAAAATATTTCATATAATTATTAAAATTTCTTTTTAAAAATAATAATTTTTAATTATATATATTTTTTATTATTTAATTATTTTTTTATTATTTATATATATAGCTATATTAATTTATAGCTATGTAAACTATTTTCCAAATTAAAATTTTATATATTATTAAAATGTTTTATTAAAGTTTCATAAAACTTCATTAGTGAGAAAAACTCTCAATATATATAATGAATATTTTAGCTAATAATGAAACATTATTTTTAAAATGAATATTTAAAAATTGCATAATTCTAAAAATTCAATTTTCATTGGAAAATTTAGTATTTAATAAATACTTTTTTGTATTATCAAAATAGTTATTTTTTTTAAATGTTTATCCTGGAATAATTGTTTAGTTTTAGTAATTTAAAAATGATTGGGTTTCACTCTGCTGTACAATAAAGTAAAATATTTGTTAAACGTTTAATTCTTCACGCGCAAAGAATCTCACTCGCTCTCGCTTATGGCAGAAGCCTTCGTTTCGTTTCGATTTTCTGCTGAGCGTCTTGAGTTGAACTGTTCGTGTGATGCTCTTTTAACAAACGTCGTATAGGCAGACGCTCGCATAATAGACTGAGCGCGCAAATGACTCAAAAAGGCAACGGTATTCACATTTGCATGCAGACACTCAATTCACGAACGCAATTGCTGTGTTTAGCGAACACAACCTTCGCTTGCATACACTAGAGACTCTTGCTGTGATTAACTTAACGAGGAACAACGAGAGCGAGATGGAACAAACGGTTGGTAGCTGATCGCGAATGAGCTCGTGGAAGAAGCGATGCAATTGGCTGCTCTTTGAGTTTTTTTTTTTTTTTTTTTTGATATAATTGATGCTCGCTTTAATGACGCTCAGAAATTGAGCAGGTAACTCAAAGTCAAGCATAGCCAACCCTCGCATAAACACCAATACAAATCATTTTCTCTCTGATCGTGAACAAGCTCGTTAAGGAACGCACGGAATGGGTTGCTCTATGGGCGAAAGACACTTATTTGATAACCGGTCGACAAATATTTATAATTTATATAGACTACATACATATAAGTAATAATGCATGAATATGTGAACTAAACTTAGCTCGTGAAATTACCCATTAAAAATATAATTGAAAGTTCTTAATATTCAGCATCTTTTTGCTCCAAAACGTAAAATATTATGTAGAAAATTATTATTCAGATGCATAATCATAAGAAAAACTCATTAGACAAGTTATCGGTAATAAACATCGCAGAGTTGCAATTAATAATAATTGTATGATTAGAAATTCATGTTGAGACGATTTATCAGCTTACGCAACAGGAACATAATTCTTTATTTTGCATCTTTATTATTATGTTAAGTGTTAAGCGATTTCCCGTTAGCTATTTCCTTTTCCATTTTCCGATATTTTCCGTTTGCCCCCATCCCCATCAGTTGGGTAAGACGCAAGACGCATACGTCATGACGTCGCAGATTTTTCAAGTAACAATTGCAATGCAAAGCAGTCTCTTTAAATGGAAAACACGCGCCTTGGCGCCGCCTGTTAGCCCCACCGAAGTGGGGGCACAACTGAACCGAACTGAACTGAGCCAAACCCCAATCTAAATCCCAATTTTCCTTTTCTCTACTTCTTCTATTTGCAGGTGAGTTGCAACTGTGGGTTTTCATGCGGCAAATGTGGCATAAGCAAGAGCTGCCTGGAATGCTAAGGCTTCCTCTTCTCTGATAAAACGCGCTACACTGAATGCAATATTGTGGCAGGTAGGTGACAATGCTATAGGGTCGATGAGGCTGGGCAGTTGGGCAATTGGAACTCGTGCTGTTGAATGTTGGAATAATAATCTTCAATTTGGCACAAAGCGGATATGGCAAGGGACGGCATGTCCAATGTCATCCTAGGCAAACGAAAAGCACAAAAAATTAGGATTTTCTCTTTTCTTTTCTTTCCTTTGTTTTTTTTTTTTTTTTCTCTTCCGGCATTGACTAATGCGTTATATAACTCTACAGTGCTATGAATTATGCTGTTGCCGACTGCGAAACAAAAAAAAAAAAAAACAACAATAGCATAAACTAGAGAAATGCAGGAAAAACAGAAGAAAAAAAAAACAAGGGAAATGAATATCGAAAAAAAAAAGTCGTATGCCTCCTAGCAGGCTTTACAGGCTTTGACACGCCTTTGAGGTATGAAAAAACCTTTTGCAAATTTGTGACAAATGCTAGAGGTAACCGAAAAACAGAAATTGAAAAAAGTTACTACCTAAAGCTTTAGGCGGGAGAGAAAAAGTAACTATAGATTCTATATTGTGGATACTCTATAATATCTCTACGGCATTATATGAATTATCAAAAAAAAAAAATATATATATATATGTATCTGTATGAAGTATTGCTTCATTATTTGCTATTTGCAGTATCTAAAAGTTCAGTTATTTATTTAAAATGAATAATAAATAATTGATTGTTTAAAAAAACAAATAAATACAAAATATGATGAATATATAATAACAAATTAATTAATTAAAATGTATACAAGCTAGATTTATGAACAATAACAAAACTAAACTAATTCTTTACAAAATAATAAAAATTAAATAAATATATAAGATAAAAATAAAATAAACTAAAAAATAATATAATAAAAATAATAAATAAATTAAATAAATAAAATAAAAGTAAAATAAACTAGAAATAAAAAAGCAAATAAAATAAACTATAAAAAATAAAAATAAATAAATAAAATAAGCTATAAAAAATAAATATAAATAAATAACATAAAAAAATTAAAGAGAATTAAATTATTGAAAAGAAAAATTAAAATAAAAAGCAAAAAAAACCGGTAGACAAAAATAAAACATAAAAAAATATATATAAATAAAATAAAATAAGATAAGCTAAAATTAAAATTAAAATTAAAATTAAAATTAAAATTAAAATTAAAATTAAAATTAAAATTAAAATTAAAATTAAAATTAAAATTAAAATTGAAATTGAAAATGAAATTGAAAATGAAATTAAAGTAAGTAAATAAATAAATAGAATTAAATTATGAAAGAGATCAAAATTATTTAAAACAAAAACTAAAATAACAAGCAAAAAAAACAAAAATTAAATACTTCAAACAAATTGAAAATATATAAATAAATAAATTTTAAAAAAATAAATAAAATAAAAAATATTATAATAGAGAAACAAAGAATTTGTTGAGTATACTTTTTCAGTATTATAAGCATATTTTGTTATTATTGCAATATGGCTTATTTTACTATAAAATATATGCATAATATAATGTCAATGCATATTAAATCTATTGACTTTGATGCTGTGTATATTTTATAATAAAAAATAAAAAAAAAACACATAAATAAATGTAAGCCGAAAGCTCATTATTTCGCAGCAGTTTATTCAATTGCTTTTTTTACTTTTATCTATTATTCATAATAAAAAGTACGCAGCTATATATACATATATAATAATTTCCAGTGACAAGCAACAATAGACCCTGGCGGTTCAGTGAACTCGTTTCAATTAAAAATAATAAAATAATAATAGAAATAAATTCCAAGCTCATGCATATATTATAGACTGTTTGTTTACACTCGATACACTCGGTGCGCGCTAGTTTCTCAGTTTTGTAAATCTAGCTGATATAAGATTCTTATCTGTGCGGGACGAATGCATCAAATGACAATTTTCGTATGGCCATTGGGTTATTTCATAACCGAACTGTGGCCATGGCAATAGCAGCTCGAATAATTTATGGGGCCAAAAATGTATGCCAAAATGCAAGAGCCAGCAATTTTGTTGCACATTGGACTGGGCTGGGCTGGGCTGGGTTGGGGCGAGACCAGACCGGTGTCTCGCTCGCCTCTTGTCTTAGCCGTGTGGACGGACGTTTTGGGACCGAAAGTAATCATTGTTCGATACCGGAAACTATTCAATTTCCGCATGACATGAAGCGTATACAAAACAGGCTTGAGTGCTGAGAGAGCACCAGAGGGAGGGAGAAATGCTCTGAAACGAAGGCATACCGAAAGCCAACAAGGACGTGGCACATTGAACGTGTGCCAAACACACCAAACACACAACACAAATGAAAGCGGATCGGACGGAGATGAGATGATATGAGTCGCACAGCTGCTGCCTCCACGGATGGTAGAGACACATTTTTGTGTTGTGGCTGCCACTGCAGCACGAATTTTATCACTGATTGGGTTGGATTGGTTTGGATTTTTGAAAAGTCCAAAGCACAGCTGTAAAACGCAATTGATTGAACCTTACCTTCCCTTCGCCTTCCCCTCGCCCACACTCTCACTCAAGCAATGCAAATTGCCTGCATTAAAAATGAAATCTGAAATGAATTCAACATTTTCTATGCAAATCTATTGACTGAATAGCAGCGGCATTGTCAATCTTTATAAATACATCCACTTGCCCATTGCCGTCGAGCTCTTTACTCTCCCATCTCATTCACATTTCAAAGATCTTATCCAATTAAATGAAAACCTAGCTGTATGCTTGACCGCTGAACTTCCAACTCTTGAAATGTATCTGCAGCTTGTGTTGCAATTGAGAATTGCAAGTGGTCTATACTCCGTTTGCACCACCGCACACACACACATTCATTTTTACCCACGGACAATCAAATCCACACTGACCACAGTATCAACAGTGCTGACAACATTGGAGGAGAGCGAAAATAAGCTTAAAACTTTCATAGAGAGAACTAAATATCTGCGAATCTATACATCTATATAGTTTATATATTCTTGATTAGAAAGACAAGCTAAATGGAATTTTTTTTAATTTCAAAAGCTAAAAAAGTTGTATAAATTAATCAAATTATATAAATATATTTTTTCTACAAATGTACAAAAATGTTAAAAAAAAAAAAAAATATATATATATATATATATATATATATATATATATATATATAAGTCAGAAATAAATTAAACAGAAAATTATTCAAATAATAAACAACAAATTAAAAATAATTAAATAAAATATTAAAATAATATTAAAACTAAAATATCAAATAATAAAAAAAAAATTAAAATAAATTAAAATCATAAAAAAAAAAAAATTAATAATATCAATAATATAAAATAAATAATAAAGTCAATAATAAAAAAAAATAAAATAAATAAATTAATTAATTAATAACCAATAAATAATAATAAATAATAAATAATAATAATAAATTAATTAATTAATAACTAAAAATTAAAATAAAATAAAAATAAAATTTAAATATATATAAATATATTTATTTAAATATACGTTAAATAAAAAAGATAGCTCACTTTCAGTTGATCCATTTTAAAGTCCTTATGTCATGTTCATTACATGATCTATGTGAAAAAAAATCCCAAATTCCCAAGGAACTGCCTTGAAGTTGGTCTCAATTCTGTTTCTTGATTACAAAAATCTCATCAAATTCAAAATACAATTAAGAATTTACAATTTAAAATGCTAAATTCTGCTAAATGTGGCGTGAAAAAAGCGAGCACCAGCACCAGCACTAAGCCGTGCGAAGTTCAAGTCAGAGGCAAAAGATGCAACTGCTGCTACTGATATCCTAAGGGATAGAACTTTCAAGTGGGGGTTGAGTGCTAAGGCGATTGCAACTGCATTTTGTGTGATTGTGTGACACACACACATACATATATAATACATATATGTATACACGCTTATTACACATAGAGCGTAGCACACATGGCAAAGGATGTGTTTCTTTTTGGTATTTCTTACCTGTTACGCTTCGTTAACTATTTGATAGCATAAAAAGCTTTTGGCTATCAATCAAGTGCCCTCCCTTTCACTCAATTATTTAGTACAGTTTGTAGGGTAGCTACCTACGCTTTGCCTAACTTGTGGAATGTTTGAATCTTGAAGTTTCTGCCTGGTTGACAACAGCACGAATCTCTGACAAAACCAACAGAGCAACAAAACAAAAAAACCACAAAATCGTGTACAAAAAAAAAAAAAAAAAGGAAAAAATAAATTGAAGTTGTTCAGGAACTTGCTGCCGTTCAATTAGCTGGCTAATAGATTGGCCTGACTTGGCCTGACTTGGCTTGGCTTGGAACTGTCGTGCATTATAGCTCATGTGCAATCGTGGATAATATCTCATTTCAATTGCCGCACACTCGCCCATTCGTCACAAAACGTGCATACATCATTCAAACAGATAAACCCAAACTTTCCCACTGACTTTTACTTACAAATTACGCTGCAATTGATGGTCGAATAGACAGCAGCAGAAGCAGCAGCAGCAGCAGCAGCAGCAGCAGCTAGACAGCTAGAAAAGGAATAACATTTGGCAGTCGTTTGCTTAACGACTATTTCTAATTGCTAGCTGCTGGTCGAAAGTGCACAACGTGCTGCTTGATGTCCCTTTTAGAGATGTGACACACGAAATAGTCAAACGAAATTACTGTCTATGCTTTCTTATCTATCGATAAGTAAACATAATACTTATTCATATTAAACTGTAAAATAGTCATCAAATTGATTGATTTCTATGCTAAATACTATCGATAATGTTATCAAAAATCGATAGGCATACATAGTTAATCATTTACTCTCCATAGACATTCGTGCAAAAATGGGCTACAATTTGCTTATAGCAATGTTTATTTATTTATAAAATATAAAAATAATATATAATATAATATAATATACAAATAATAATATATATAATATATAAAAATAAATAATATAAAAAATTTGGTCTATTTATAAAGTAGTCATCTAATTGGCCTAATGCTATTGATAATGTTATCGATAATCGAAAATTATACATCGAAAAAAGATATGTAATATAGCTATACATTATGAGCATAGATATTTATGCAAAAAAAGAATAATTCATAAAGCATTCTCACATTCTCGAATATCAATTCTTAATATGATCGATAACTTTATCGAAAATCGATGATTATACATAGCAAACCTAAATTTCTAGGCAAAATGCTTAAATTTTACAAAATGCCAACATATATGTCTCAACTTTTGCTCAGCTTATTCTAAAAGTTGTCTAGGCTTGCTCGTGTCACGTTGCCAAAAGCACGATAGTTGCACAGCTCTAAGACGCGCTGGCCAAGTGCGAGCACTCGCACTTAAATTATTGTTACGGGGGCAAAATCGGACAGCTCGAGTTCAGTTCGTGTTTAGCACTGGGGAAATTGCCATCGATAAAAAGAAATGTTTTATGGTCTCCAGTTCCAATGAGTACGGCATAGAAACGATGTGGCGGCTAGCCTCTACGAGGCGTGTACGAAATGCCTATGAATTAGCCATAAAAGCCGAAAGGCTGTCTAGCACTTTCTTAAAGGCGCACACTTTAAGAGTCCATGAAAGCTAATCAATTGGGCCTTGCTCGACAATAACTTTTTGCGAGCGAAACTTTGATTATGCGGTTGTGCCGCATGATTTGAATTTCGTCGGAAACAATATGCACAGAAACAAAATGCCAACTGACCACCCGCCAGGTTATGTTCATTCCAGATTCCACAATATGATTTCTCTATAGCCGCAACTCCAAAGGCTCCAAAGTCGATAGAAATTTTTGAGCACCAGCTGAGCTCCGCCTCGGCAAGTACTACTTCTCACGATTGCCTAGCGAAAATGTCCAATTAAATCCCACACTGAGTGCGAGGCTCTCTCTTGGCAAGCAGCAGCAGCAGCAGCAGCTGTGGCAGGCTCTCACAAATATTTTTATAACATTCCAGTTCAAATATTGCCCAAGTGGGTGTGGCAGTCGCGCAAAAGAAATGTTTCAATGTGTGTGTGTGTGTGCGTAAGTGTGTCGTATGCATCGTAAAGTGCGTGTCGCCTTCATAAATATGTGATGAGATCCTAAAAACCGAGACGCAACAACTGACTGCGAAAAAAAAAGCAAGTCAGCAGCACTTTGGCTTCAATCTGGTGGCAACCGCAGCATCAGCATCACATTTCGAATCCATTTGGCATGATTTAACAGCTCAAGTGCTATGATAACTGACAAGTTGATCAAACTATATACACGCTCTTAACCTCATCAAGGCGTTTAGAAATGTGCAAGTCATAGATGTCAAAAATTTTACGAAACTATATACATATTACTTTGAAGGCAGATGCATCATTAAGAAGTGAATTTTCATGCTTGCAATATTTATATTAATTTATTAACTTTGAACCAGCATCATAATATTACTGCTGAGCTATACAAATCAGAACTGTAGCAAATAGTTCAGCAGTTATGCGAGCAAATTCCTCTGAAGTGTTGCCAATACCTCAGCGATTTCGCGCCAGGCTACTAAAGTGTAATACAAAACTAATAATGAGATATTCGAAATTTGCAGCCATTAAATATATATTAATTAAAATTTTATAAAACTTTAATGAAACTAAATGCAAATATTTTGAGGAGAACGCTGCAGGGACATAAGTTATATGATTAACTAACTGAAGGTTATCGACATTATTTAATTCACTATATTACTAGATTATTTAACGTAATATATATGAATTTAGACTACAGTTAACCTATTTATTTTTACGCCTTCTTTTTAGTAGTAGTAGTGGCAAATCTAAATTCTTAAATTTTTCCAAGTTTTTAATCAAAAAATCTAAATTTAAATAAAAAAAAAAAAAAAAAAAAATTGTGAACTTAATCTTTATTTCAAATTGATTATTGTGCATATTTTGACAACAGTTTGAAATAATTAATAAAATATATAATTAATACAAAAATAAAAATAAAAAATAAAATAAAAAGTTTGAAATAATACATAAAATATATAATTAATACAAAAATAAAAATAAAAAAATAAAATAAAAATAAAAAAGCCTAATACACATTTCAAATTGATTGTTGAGTTTATTTTGAGAACAGTTTAAAACAATTAAAATAATATAAAATTAATAAAGAAAGTAATAAAAAAATGAATAAATAAAATTTAAAATAAAAATGAAAAGAAAGAAAAACGTAATATTATTTAAAATGTATTTCATTTTTTAAAATTGAACATATTTTAACAACAGATTTGAAACAATTAAAATAATATAATAATAAAATAGTAAATATTAAAGAAATATATATTATAATATATAACAAAAAATAATTTAAAAAAAAAATACTTAGTATTTATTTAAAATAGATTATTGAGCACATTTTGAGCACAATTTTGAACAATTCAAATAACATGTATATTTTATTCTTAATATTTATTTTAAATAATATGTATATTTTAATCTTCATATTTTTATTTATTTTAAAGTGCATTATAATTCTCATGAATACAGCTGTAAATAATCCTTGATCATCAAATATATTCGATGTCATATTGGCCGCTAGAAGGTTTCTAAGATTTCTAATAAGTCTATGAGCTCTTATGCAGTTTTGTATAATATCTCATATTAACATATCGATAAAGAGCAAGTATTTAATGTTCTTTTAACTAGCAATAGCAAGCCTCTTAATAGTACTATGTATAAAATGGCTATGAATTCGACATAAAAGGGCCAAAAAGCTGCCTTTCTGCACTTTCTTAAAAGCCAACACTTAACGTGCCCATGAAAGCTAATCAATTGGGCTTTAACATTGCAATAACTTTTATAACTGTTTGTTTAGTGCTTGAAGATAAGCTGTGGGAAAGCGAGCGAATTGCTTTTACTATATTTACGAGGGCTTGCCTAATCAATACGAATACATAGTATATGCTAGTCATGCATTCTAGGGCATTCGGCTAGTCGTGCTCGATTCATATTTCCATTTTCATTTGATCGCTTTGACAGGCTGCAGCTACTTGAACAGCTGCTGTTTATTTTTATTTTAGTTTTCTTCTTTTTTTGTTGTTGTTGGTTAGAATCTGTTTATCTCTCTCTCTCTCTCTCTCTCTCAGACTTTTTGTTTGAAAAACTTTCGAGATAGTCGTCAGCGACAACAGTTGAGAAACTGAGAACTTTGAAGTTTTCATTCAAGAAATGCTACGCATTTCAAACAACAATTCAAATAGTTGTTGTTGGCTATTGTTGTTGTTTGAAACTCGCGAAAAGTTCTGGTCGTGAAGTGTTTATGTCTGGTTTTGTGGTCGTCCGCTTCAACAACAACAACAACAATGATTATAACTACAAATTTGAGAGTTGTGGCAACGGCCCCACGCACCACGCACCACCAGCACCAGTACAAGCACCACACAATCACGCACCCGCATGTCAATGAAAAAATACCAACAATATCCAGTTTGGTCAATCCCAAGAAAAACGCCCTTTTGGCCCATTTGCCCAACAGCTCTATCAAGCAAATATTTGTTTTGCGTTGAGCGGTTGCTTAATTTTTAGTTTATGTTGCATAATTTTAGGCTGCGAAGGTCAGCTGCGACCCGTTGAGCAGAGGGGTCGACTTGAATTGTCCACCACGTAGCAATCGACTGCTGTCTACTGTCTCGGCCGGGCTCTTTGATAATATTGTGCTGACAGCATCGTTGCTGCCAGGATTAGGACGATGATGGGAATATTTTTGCTTACGTCCGGCTGCTCAAACGCCAAATCAATGAGCGGAAGGAAGCGCAGTGGCAGTGGCATCGGCATTGGCAATGGCAGTGACACTAACACTCGTACCACTACTATGAAAACTAGCCGAGTTTAGTCTATCTGTGTGCATAAGTGTGTGGGTGTGTGTGGGTGCGGTGGTGTGTGTACTTTGGAGTGGGAACAGTGGGGCTTGGTGCTCAATCACTTGATTGACAGGACAACGGACAGCAAGAAACTAGCCGACAAACATTTAGGCTTGACGATGTTATTAACAACATATACACACACACACACACATATATATATATATATATATATATATATATATATATATATATATATATATAAGCATATTCACTTATACACCCACACACACATGCTCTTTGCTTATGTTACGCTTGGGCGCATCTATGATAACAAACTTAATATTTGAATAGATAATGAAATGAGTTCGAGGGGATGACTTAATCATCATATTTCTACAAGTGCTAACATAAGTGGCGCATATATATAGTATATAGTATAACTACAGTGATCTCACAGAAAGTCATTCAGGCAGCAGCTATATATATATATAGATATATATATTGTATATATATATATATATATATATATATATATATATATATATATATATATATATATGTTTATATATAGAGAATTCCTTAACAGCATTCACCTCTCAGAGGCATACATATTTCTGTTAACTAACAATCTAGTACAGAACTTTGTCATATCCTTTAGTCGGCTTTCTTTTCCTTTCTTTTTTTTAACACTTTCCTTCATTTTAAGTGCAAATGTTCTGCTCATTTAATCCGCCTGCAATAATCTCTGAAATAATACTTGCATAAGAAATTCTTGTAGTAAAAACTTGTTTGCATTCCTAAAAGTATGTATATAAATAAAATTAGCTAATAAGTTTAACATAATTAAATAATTTGTAGATAATATCATAAAATGTAAACAAAAAATTAAATACAATATTTGTAATATATTTATTTTATATTTATTTTAATACAATAAAATTATATAAAAATCTATACAAAATATATTTCATATATTTATAATTATATAATCAAATTAATATTATATTTATTTGATTTAATATTTAAAAATATTTTTTAAGGAGAGAAATACAATTTAAACTCCATATATAAACCTTCAAAAAAAAAAAAAAAAAAAAAAAAAAAAAATATATATATATATATATATATATATATATATATGGAAAGTGAAGCCAGAAATATATACATATATATTCTGACTTAGCTTCTTATGCGCTCTATAAATACTCTTGCTAACTAAAATAATCGATATAAATCAATATTCGTAAGCTTTGCTGACATTGAAAATCCTGCTTAATATTTAGTATATTTCCAACAAAACTTAATAATTATTTGTATTTAATGGAATGAAATGCACTTCCAACTCTTTGTTATTTACTTGGAACAAATAACGAAAAAATTAGATTTTAGTCTATAGCTATATAGCTATTGCAATATAATCAAAGTTATAATGAATACAAATAGCATTGGCAAACATCGAGTATTGTTGTGGATGATTAACGTAATGCCATGGAGGCTGAATGATAGAGAATCGCTTATGTAAAGCTCAATTCATTTGCCGACCATGCACTGCTGCTCTTTTGACCAGTTTGTACACCTGTAATCTCTGGCGTTCTGTTGTTGGCCAACTGGCATTTTGGCCAATTTGTGGCAGTGGTTTGCATGTAATGCCAAATGTGATTGCAATGGCAATGAAATTGAATTACAGCAGCTAACAGAGTCGGCGGCAGCTCTAAAATACCTTCACAAAGCCTCTCGTATGCCTGTTCAAGACATATACATATGGCCATTATTGAATATGGTCGGCAAACTGTCCAGCCAGATGCTTTCAGATGAGCCTCACCCACGCCCACGCCCACGCCCACGACGCCCACTCCCCTCTCCCATTTAAATGAACGCAGCATTATTCATTAATGTTTCCCTCGACCAATTGCCGTTTAGGACATTAGAAAATTGCATATGCAAATGAATGCTGAATGCTGAAACACTGGCAAGCTGCGTGTGGCCCCCGTAATAAATCATATTCATAGCTTTCCAGGCTATGAGCAGCCAAACTCATTTGCATGACTGTCAAACTGCATATGAAATGCTCGGCTCGAGCGGCGTTTGAAGCTAAATAAATTCCCATTTAGCTCGAATCAATTTTGTACGCAATGAAACAATGCAGAGAAAAATGCATTCAAATTAAATTATGTGTCTATTATGCAGTATTATGCAGTATTTTCCTTTTCTTTTTTTTTTTTTACAGCAATTAGCATTTAGATTTTTATTTAATTGCAATCTGCAATTATAATTATATTAGCAACTATTTGAGTAAGCCCAACTAGTGTGCTGTGATGGCAAGGATATAATGAGAGAAAGATAGTGAGAGAAAGAGAAGAGAGAGAAAGCTCCGTTCTCGCAACTCCGTTCTCGCAGCTATGATTTTTTTTTTTTCACTTCACATAAATCTAAATAAATCAAAGCTACTAAAATCTTGAATAATGCAGCGAAAACAAAATATATTAATTTGATTAAATTTATATATTTATTTTTGTGCTTCATTTCCTTTTAATAATCCATTTTTTAAACAATTTAAAATCATAAAAGCTTTTTTTTTCACAAAATTTCAAGTTAAAAGAAAAGTGGGAAATGAAATTTTATTCTAAAACATTTTTATTTTAGACAGAGTTTTTTTTTACAAAATATTTTTTTTTTTTTTTATTTATTTTAAATAAATTTATTTTAGGCAAACTTTAGCCTATTGTGCCTGCTCACTAGCTAAAGATTTCCTTTTTTAATATATTTTAAGTGAAAAAGTGCGGGAGGAAAATGTGGATTTTACTTAGCTGCTAACTGACTAACAAATTAAGTAGAAATTTCATTTAAAAACTTATTAAAATGGCTGTAATTTATGGAATTTATACGTTTCGCTGCCTTGCTCAACTTGATCCAGCAAGTCCTGAGGATGCTGGCTGCTTTTAGTCTTCTTCTAGCACAGCAGCTGCAGTCGCCTGGCCAGGCTCTTTGGATGACCAGCTTTTATTGCTCAGCACTCTGGCTTACATATATGTATATCATGCATAAATGCAATATCTATAGAAACTATACATGTACATATATCACACATATTGTAAATAACTTCATATCATGGCGCATTATTGATTTTTTGACACAAACTTGATCTTATGAGCCATGGCCAAATTTAGATGCGCCTCGGCTGCTGCTGCCACTACTCAGGCATGCACATCTATGTACATATATATATGTATATATGTATATATTTTATAGATTCACATTCCACGTCTGCTGCTGCTGCTGCTGCTCGTTAAATGCATGTCAACAAAAGCGTTTTAAAGTTTGAGCCACAAGCGCTGTCGTAAATGTCACTGGCTGGCATTTACGCCCACAACTACCGAAAATTTGGTAGCATCGATGCCCCGGCGACTACAGGCTGTAATAGATGCTAATGGTGGACCAACCAAATATTAAAAGTCAAAGAACTACTAATATTTCTACAAATATGAATCTCAAACACAAAAGCTCAATGGCTGTATGTAGACTTTTTTCTTGTGCATTTTTTAAGTTTTTGTTCTTATTGTTGTTAATGAATTATGAATTCAAATTTTTTTTTTGTTAATAAACTTTTTCATTGAGACCTGAAATAATGGCATACCAACTTTTTTGATTTTCATTGCAAAAATCCGAAATATCGAAAAATGTGTGCTGTATGTTGACTTTTTTCCTCGACTGTATATATATATATATATATATATATATATATATATATATATATATATATGTTTATATATAGAGAATTCCTTAACAGCATTCACCTCTCAGAGGCATACATATTTCTGTTAACTAACAATCTAGTACAGAACTTTGTCATATCCTTTAGTCGGCTTTCTTTTCCTTTCTTTTTTTTAACACTTTCCTTCATTTTAAGTGCAAATGTTCTGCTCATTTAATCCGCCTGCAATAATCTCTGAAATAATACTTGCATAAGAAATTCTTGTAGTAAAAACTTGTTTGCATTCCTAAAAGTATGTATATAAATAAAATTAGCTAATAAGTTTAACATAATTAAATAATTTGTAGATAATATCATAAAATGTAAACAAAAAATTAAATACAATATTTGTAATATATTTATTTTATATTTATTTTAATACAATAAAATTATATAAAAATCTATACAAAATATATTTCATATATTTATAATTATATAATCAAATTAATATTATATTTATTTGATTTAATATTTAAAAATATTTTTTAAGGAGAGAAATACAATTTAAACTCCATATATAAACCTTCAAAAAAAAAAAAAAAAAAAAAAAAAAAATATATATATATATATATATATATATATATATATATATATATATATATATATATATGGAAAGTGAAGCCAGAAATATATACATATATATTCTGACTTAGCTTCTTATGCGCTCTATAAATACTCTTGCTAACTAAAATAATCGATATAAATCAATATTCGTAAGCTTTGCTGACATTGAAAATCCTGCTTAATATTTAGTATATTTCCAACAAAACTTAATAATTATTTGTATTTAATGGAATGAAATGCACTTCCAACTCTTTGTTATTTACTTGGAACAAATAACGAAAAATTAGATTTTAGTCTATAGCTATATAGCTATTGCAATATAATCAAAGTTATAATGAATACAAATAGCATTGGCAAACATCGAGTATTGTTGTGGATGATTAACGTAATGCCATGGAGGCTGAATGATAGAGAATCGCTTATGTAAAGCTCAATTCATTTGCCGACCATGCACTGCTGCTCTTTTGACCAGTTTGTACACCTGTAATCTCTGGCGTTCTGTTGTTGGCCAACTGGCATTTTGGCCAATTTGTGGCAGTGGTTTGCATGTAATGCCAAATGTGATTGCAATGGCAATGAAATTGAATTACAGCAGCTAACAGAGTCGGCGGCAGCTCTAAAATACCTTCACAAAGCCTCTCGTATGCCTGTTCAAGACATATACATATGGCCATTATTGAATATGGTCGGCAAACTGTCCAGCCAGATGCTTTCAGATGAGCCTCACCCACGCCCACGCCCACGCCCACGACGCCCACTCCCCTCTCCCATTTAAATGAACGCAGCATTATTCATTAATGTTTCCCTCGACCAATTGCCGTTTAGGACATTAGAAAATTGCATATGCAAATGAATGCTGAATGCTGAAACACTGGCAAGCTGCGTGTGGCCCCCGTAATAAATCATATTCATAGCTTTCCAGGCTATGAGCAGCCAAACTCATTTGCATGACTGTCAAACTGCATATGAAATGCTCGGCTCGAGCGGCGTTTGAAGCTAAATAAATTCCCATTTAGCTCGAATCAATTTTGTACGCAATGAAACAATGCAGAGAAAAATGCATTCAAATTAAATTATGTGTCTATTATGCAGTATTATGCAGTATTTTCCTTTTCTTTTTTTTTTTTTACAGCAATTAGCATTTAGATTTTTATTTAATTGCAATCTGCAATTATAATTATATTAGCAACTATTTGAGTAAGCCCAACTAGTGTGCTGTGATGGCAAGGATATAATGAGAGAAAGATAGTGAGAGAAAGAGAAGAGAGAGAAAGCTCCGTTCTCGCAGCTATGATTTTTTTTTTTCACTTCACATAAATCTAAATAAATCAAAGCTACTAAAATCTTGAATAATGCAGCGAAAACAAAATATATTAATTTGATTAAATTTATATATTTATTTTTGTGCTTCATTTCCTTTTAATAATCCATTTTTTAAACAATTTAAAATCATAAAAGCTTTTTTTTTCACAAAATTTCAAGTTAAAAGAAAAGTGGGAAATGAAATTTTATTCTAAAACATTTTTATTTTAGACAGAGTTTTTTTTTACAAAATATTTTTTTTTTTTTATTTATTTTAAATAAATTTATTTTAGGCAAACTTTAGCCTATTGTGCCTGCTCACTAGCTAAAGATTTCCTTTTTTAATATATTTTAAGTGAAAAAGTGCGGGAGGAAAATGTGGATTTTACTTAGCTGCTAACTGACTAACAAATTAAGTAGAAATTTCATTTAAAAACTTATTAAAATGGCTGTAATTTATGGAATTTATACGTTTCGCTGCCTTGCTCAACTTGATCCAGCAAGTCCTGAGGATGCTGGCTGCTTTTAGTCTTCTTCTAGCACAGCAGCTGCAGTCGCCTGGCCAGGCTCTTTGGATGACCAGCTTTTATTGCTCAGCACTCTGGCTTACATATATGTATATCATGCATAAATGCAATATCTATAGAAACTATACATGTACATATATCACACATATTGTAAATAACTTCATATCATGGCGCATTATTGATTTTTTGACACAAACTTGATCTTATGAGCCATGGCCAAATTTAGATGCGCCTCGGCTGCTGCTGCCACTACTCAGGCATGCACATCTATGTACATATATATATGTATATATGTATATATTTTATAGATTCACATTCCACGTCTGCTGCTGCTGCTGCTGCTCGTTAAATGCATGTCAACAAAAGCGTTTTAAAGTTTGAGCCACAAGCGCTGTCGTAAATGTCACTGGCTGGCATTTTCAGCACTTTTGTTTTTTTTCATCGAATGCCAGGATATTTTTGAACAAGCTTTTAGCCATGGCCAGCGCACGTTAGCCAGTTGTCAAATAGGAAGGAAAGCAGCGCATGAGATTTAACAATAAATCAGTTTTTATGCTCTATGCATGCCATACACAAATGCAATTGACATAAACAATTGAATGGCTGAGACTACGGGGCGTATGAGTTTTGAGTTTTTCTGTGAAAGTTGTTTTACTTATTTATAGATTATTAATTCTATAGGAAAAATAACTCTTGCTTATTATATACATATGTGAGACTATTATAATATATATATAATATTAGATAATTTTGTAGGGCGTTTTCTATTATATCAAAACATAATCATAACAGATTTCTGTGTAATGAGTGCTAAGAGACTAGAAATGTAAACAATATATAATCGTGTAGTAAACTCAAGTTTAGAAATCTTTATTAAACATTCATAAAAAAACTACTTAAAAATAGTTTGTAAAAATATGTTGTTTCTATAGCTCGCATATAACTGTTACGCTCTGTGCACGAGCTCAAACGAACTCGCTCTCTTTCTCTCTGCATCAGCCTTCGGTTCATTTCGTTTTGGCTTTCGGTTGAGCGTCTTGAGTTGAACTATTCGTGTGACGCGCTTGTAGGGAACATCGTTTAGGGTGCGTTACAATCGACGCTCGCACATTGAAACTCAGTAAGTGAGCAGATAAACTCAAAGAGTCTATGCAAACGATCTTCACGTTCATATGCACAGATCACATTCATATAAGCTATTGATCAGTTTGGCGAAGACAACTCTCGCATACGTAAAAGAATTTTCGCTTCGTTAAACTTCGTAAAAGCTAGAAAATTGTTAGCTCTCTGAGTTTGTTTGGAGTTTGCAGAAAGGCTCTTCTTTGCAGACATTGAGAAAGTATCTATATATATTAGTGATCTCTGTTGTGTATAGTTAGCTTACGCTAACCTCTTTTAAGCACTGCAACCCTTACCAGGAAAGAGTCAACTGTTGTTGAATCATGAACAAGTATTTTGCAGTCAATAGCGCCAGACTGCAATGTTTTCTGTTGTTTTTTGTTGTTTGTCTCTTTATTTATTCAAACTGCAATCAGCAGTCATAAACAACTGACCGAGAGGTGCTAAAGATAAATTGCAAACCAAAGCAAACAAACAAAAAAAAAAAACAAACACTCACACGATAGAACAATTAAAATTTATACAACAAAAGTGCATTGAATTGTGAAACTTTGATAGTGCACAGAAATTATAGTTAAATAAAATAAAAAAATAAAAAAAGGAAAAAAATATTTGTATTATGCGGTTTCTGTTATGGAAATACATTTTTCCTTTCTCTGTCTCTCTCTCTCTCTCTCTCTTTGCATTGTTTTTATTGTTCGTGTATGGCTTTTAACTTGATGACGCGCATTAGCGGTCCTAATGAGATAAAAGCTTAACATGATTTTCACTGGCAAAGGTAGCAACAGGTGGCAACGCCAGATAGCGAATGTGCGCCTGGCATGTGCATGTGTGTGTGTGTGTGTGTGTGTGTGTGTGTGTGTGTGTGTGTGTGTATGGCAAAGACGTTGTCCCTGACTCATTGGACGCTGACAGGATTCATCGTCAGAGTAAAATGAGCGCATTTGATGCGCGGTAACTTCATAAGTTTATTGAATTTACCCAGCAACCTGCCCACTCCACACAGAGAGCGAGCAAGAGATAAAGAGAGAGCGGGAGTGGGGGGAAGAACCCTTCGCTGTTGTCCGCCATACCTCTTTCTCACTCGTCTCGTCTCGTGGAGACTCATAAATTAACTTTGACTTTGAGTTTGATGCCAAGCATAAAAGACATTATACAGCGCATAAGGGTGCAAATGTCAGAGTGCAAATTACGTATACGCAGCGTATGCTGTCAACATTTTAAAGACAGATCTGCAACAGTGTGTAAAACGGCATAGAGAATCGCTGGGCGTGAAATCTATTTTCTGTTGGCAATTTATTTTAAATCGTATATTAGCACGCTTTAATGGGCTGTTGCCCGGCCCTCGACTAGATTCTGCATAGAACAAAACATATTCTCTGTGCTGTTTTTTTTTTTTATTATTTTTTATTTATGACAGCGCATAAAAAATAATACGCAAAAGTTTATGGCTCGACGGGCACAAAATGAAAAATTGGTTTTACACGCCGCCACGCAACAACAACAACAACAACAGCAACAACAGCAGCAGCCGCAGCAGCATCCAGCCACAATAATAAATAAATGTAAAGATGATAATAAAGCGGATGATAATGATGATTCAAATAATAATGCGGGCCAGTATATACATATATATGTATATGCACACATATATATAATGTTATTACATATACACACACATGACATGCGGGAATCGTGGCTATCGAAAGCTGCACGCTAGAGCCTCGCCCGGTCACAAATTATGACCGGCCCACAAATAATGTCACACTTACATGTGAATGGCAATTCAATCGATAGACGATAGGCATGCAAAAGCAAAAACTCAACTCAACCCAATAATGCATTAAATTAGCTGAGACAATTCATGAATATCTTATGAGCGCTCATTAGCAATGAGCTCGACTGGCTCGACTTTTAAGCTCTTGTGTTTTAAGCTGTGCAAAGTAGATTTGTGGCTAATCCTGGGCTAAGAACTCTAGAAATGTTAGCCAATGAATCTGCTCAGGTGATTTTGATTACTTGCTCTTACTTAAATTTTTTTTTTAATTTAAAAATAATTTAGTAGAGTTCATTTTTTAGCTTAGCTGAAGTTAATTAGCTTGCGCTAAATACTCTAAAATCTTTATTTATTAAATTTAACTGCTCAGCTCATCTGGCACTCTGTCGCTTAGATATAGTTTCAACTTTTCTTTTTAAATACAAAAGTTTATTACAGTTATAGTTTTGTATAATTGAATATAGTTATGAATAGTTTAGTCTTTCAGCTCTCTTAAATTGTATATTTTATTTCTTATATATATATTTTTGTCTATATTATATATTTAAAAACCCAATATACTCTTTTTCCCTTTGGGAACAGAGTATAAAAATAATATTATTTTTGTTGTTGCCTAAATCTATAAAATATAATTATATAATAATAATTGACTATATATAAAGTATATTAAAATAAAATGAAAATTCTATCTAGATGTTAGTTCATCTTAAATATATAAGAAACCCGAATTTTGTAGAGTATTGACTTGAATTTATTTGTTATTGGAAATTTCTTCTAGTTCTTATAGTTTTCTAGATATATCTAGAGAGAGAAAGTCTCATATCTCTCATGCACAGCTGTTTAGACATGTGTAAGGAACTCACATCTGTCATCTTGAGCCATATTCAAGGCTCATTTTAGTTCATTGCATGCTGCAACTAGGGGAAGTGACTTGTAATACTTGGAATTGTGCATATTAGATATGGCGCAGCTTGTAATTAATATTCTCTACATAGATTCTCAGAAAATTAGAATTTGTTTCTTTCACGAACAGCTCAATATGTCTGTATTATATACGATTCAATTGAAAGTAACTCAATTAAATGTGCTTCATTTCTATAATGAGAATAATTGATTTTGCGCAAAAGGTTTGACTTGTAGAAATTTTAAAATATATTTATGAACTATAAATACAAAAATATATATTTTAAAATATATTTCTAGCCACAAATGCTATTCATGTAATGTAAATTATATAATATAATTATAAGTTAATAAATAAAATATATTTATAAATTATTTTTATAATATATTTATATAATATAATAATATAAAATTTTTACAAAAATATATTCATGAATTATAAATAAAAAAATATATATTTATAAATTATGTTCATAATATATTTACCTAAAATATAGTTATAAATCGTGAAATTCTTAATTAAATATTTGTATGACCTTTTATAAACTCTTAAATATATTATATGAATATATTTTAGATACATTTTCTTCTCTATTACATTTATAAACTAAACTACAAAATTTAAACAAATCTTTATTTTCATATTTTACGTATTTTTTAGTGCCTTAAGCTTAGCTTGCATTAAAATAAACATCAAATTCGTTTTTGCTTTATTCATATTTTATATTGCTGCGATAGCTATTATTTCTCAAAGACTTTTTTATATATATAGAATTTATAACTGGCAACACAGCTTTAAGTAGTTATTATACTTCATAGTAGACAGAGAAACTTTCGCTTGTCTTATAAGTAAAAGCCCAAAGCTTCCAAGCTTCGATTAAATAAACTGCAATGCTGTATATATAGATGAGGAATAAAGGTTTATATAGTTTATATAGTTATAAAAATTCAGGAGCTTCAAATTCGCCTGAAGAAAACTACTATGAAAATCGAGAATATATCTGCATATATGTACTGACAATGAGCGCATATTACGCAATCAATAACACCCGATTGTTATTATAAATAAAATACTAATTATTTAAAATTATATATATATATATATATATATATATATATATATATATATATATATATATATATATATATATATATATATATATATATTTATATTCCGAACTACGATCAAGACAAGCGACATGCATGTGCCTGTTGACTGAGCGCACATATGAAATAAATTTTTTTAAATTTAGATCTGCAGATAGAGCACTCGAAATCTGCCCGTAGTTCGCTATTTATATAGTATACCATGGCATTTATAACGCATACGTTGCTTTGCAATTTCAATTAGCGAATGCGAAATCAGAACGCTTCAGTTGCTACACCGGATTGCATCAATAAGCGAGGCAATTAGCAGAGGCTCGCTGAAACGTTCGTCACTTATCTGTGCTCTATGATTGCGCTGGCAGAGAGGGGATGAGAATTTGGTGGAGGGGGCGTTGGTGGGGGGGGGGGAGGTGGTCTTCCTAGTAGACCAGTTAGACCTTGACTGCGCCAGTAGATGCTATGATTTTTGTATGGCTGCCTCTAATTGCATGGCCATTGCTGTGGGCACCGACTTCCTTGGCTCAGCCTGGCTTGGTAATTAGATTTGGATGCTGCCCCGGTTGTGTCTAACGAAGCTTGTGAAAAACTTTAACCAATACACATAACGAATGCTCATACCCAAACCAGTCCCAGTCCCAGTCACAGCCCGAGCTGCACAGTTCAGGCCAGCCAAACACTGGCCCTGCCATCTGTTAAGAATCCTGACTCGGGCTATAATTCTCGGCAGTCATAACCATAATCGCAATCATGAGCACAATTTCATTCGAGAGTTCTGCTCGCTTGCCAAGTTATTCACAGTTCGAGGACTGTGCGTTTAATGAGGCTAATAAAGTGGATGCTATGCCACGCCTCGCTAGCCACCACCACCAATCGCCCACCCTCCATGTGTCGGCATCCTATTACAATTGCTTTGCTATGCCTTGCTTTGGTTTGCTCTGCTTTGCTGCCTTTTAAATGAGTTTATTGCATAATAACTGATTTACATGACTTACTCAATAGCGTTCGGCTCCAATGCCGATCCCCAAATACAAGGCATCAAACCAACTCTCTCTCTCCCAGCTAAAGCGATCTATAAACTGTTTCCCTATACTCCAGTGCGCTTGACATTTCAGTTGGTTTTTATTATGAAATATTCTAGACCAAGCGCTTGCTTTAGTCGCGCACCGAATAGCCAGCAACTGCATTTGCCATATATCTCATACCCAACACACATGCAGACAGCCTCCTTGCGGGCGATGGGCGTGGCATTGGAGCGTTGGCCAAATGGCGTCATGGAGTGGGCATAATGTTTAGTGCTTTTTGTTGTAAAGAGTTTTTTGCCCAAGCCATAAATTTAATGTGTGTGTAATGCGTTGCAGAAGACACACACTCACACACACACACACACTCACACACACACACACACACACACACACACACACACTTAGAGCAAGCCTTGCATGCTGCTGGTAGAGAAGTTAGCAGAGCGTACGTTAGCAACGGCAGGAGTGAAGCTTTTTGGCTTTTACAGTGGTCCGCAAGGATTTTAATTGTACATTTTCAAAATAAACTTGCTCCAAAAACTAATTATGAAAAAATTAATTAATACACAAACTAAAATAAGTTTTAGCAAACAAAGCTTAACTTTCAAGCCTGCAAAGATGCGAAAAATATCTCTGTGCTAAAGCGAATAGTATTTCATTATTTAATTTTCATTTTATATTATATTATATTAAATGCAAGTGCTCGGCATATTTTTTGTGTTTTCGTTTTAATTTATGAGCTGCCAACTCGCATTGAAATTAAGTCGCACTAAAATTATTGCAATTTATCGAAATTCAAAGTTTGAGTTGTGTGTGGAAATTTATTTTAAATTATTATAATAAAAAGTAAAACAAATAAAAAATTTATTATAAAGAAATATTTCTGTGTGTTTCGAGTATTTATATATAAATGAAAATGCTAATTTGATGTTTTAATTTATATAATTAAAAATTGAAAAAATTAAAAAAATAAAAAATAAAAAAAACATAATAACTTATCAGCGAAAATGTATATAAAATATACATATCTATAAAAATTTTAATAAAAAAAAAAAGCAATAAATTTAAACCTTTATTCTTTTTAAAAATATTATATAAATAAAAAATATATTTAAAAGTAAATAAAATAAAATTTGTGCATGTTTTTATTTTATTTTCTTAATAAGAATATAAAAATACAAATTTTTAAATAATAATATATAATATCAAATATAATAGGGTTCTTGAAATTATATCAAAATATCGATATATCGATATTTTTAAAGTTGAATAATAAATATACAAATATAATTTTAATATTTTTTCAAAACTTAAAATATCATCGATACGATATTTTAAAAATATTCGACAATCATAAAATATATGTAGAATTTAATTATTTTTTCGAATACATTGTATTTTATTATATTCATTTACTTTATTATTTATAAAAATACAAATACGAACATAAAAATATATAAATAATATATATATATATATATATATCTAAATATGAAAAAAAAATTTGTTATACTGATATATATGTACTTTAATATATTTATTTATTTTATTATTTATAAAAATTGCAAATATTTCAAAGCAATTATATGAAAAATACACATATAACTACAGCAGAATAAAAACAAAATGAATTACACATGTAATATATTTTATATAATTGTATTTAAATATTTGTATTTTATATATAATAATGATTAAATTATGTTTCACTGTGATATGTTTACATTTTATTATTTATGTTTATATATTCTTATTTTATTGTATAAAAATATATTTGTATACATTTGAATATGTTTTATATTTATATAGATTTTTTTTTTAATATATTTTATTTTTTATATATTTATTGTACATTGCTTTAAGTTTTCTATTCGAGTCTGCATCACAATGCAATATGTAATGGAAAGAGCGTAGAATGCATTGCAATTGTTAGCTGATGTGCCTGATAAATGGCCGCCAGATGTCGCTTTGGGTTGGCCGCAGTTTACAGCAGCATGCTGCAGCAGCCACTGTGCTGCTGTGCTGCACGATATCAATGAGGAGCATAATGTAGAAAATTTAAATATTCATAAATACTTTCAACACATGCGTGGCAAGGCAGTTGTTGCTGCCATTGCTGTTGCTTGTGTTGCTGCTGCTGCTGCTGGTGCTTCTGCTCGTGTTGCTGCTGGTGCTTCTGCTCGTGCTGCTGCTGCTGTTGTTCTTTCAGCCAAGTGGGGTGACTACATAAAATGTAGAAATTTATTCGCGAGCCAAAGAAATCACTTAAAGATGCCGCCACGTGCCGCTTTTTCTTAATATGCTGGCTGCGTTGCCCTTGGCAATATTGCGCATACGCCACGTTAAGCTTAGAGGCACAGCACAAGTTTATTATTTCATTTGCTTATTGGCGAACTTCGGCATTGATGGGCGTGGCCAGTGGCATGAACGTGTCACAGCATTTCCCCAGTGCCTGCCACAGTTAATTGAACTGCAGTCGAGCAGTCGAGCAGTCGAAGAGTCGAGCACACGCGACATGGCTACGCCCTGTTTCACAGTATTTAATTGCAATTTACTTTTATCGCATCAGAACTCTGAACTATGGCTTATTTCGAGCTTATCTTATTGATATGTATGGGCATTGTTCAAGCGTTAACAATATTGAATTAGCACCACGTCTATTGAAACATTATGAGACTTCTGACTGAATTGATAAATATTTATTCATGGCTAAGCATTTCATTTAATTTCCGTATTCAATTTAGTTGTTATGTATGTAATCTCTATTCTATTTGCACAATTATCTATTTATATATGACGTGCGATCAATAACAATCTTTTGCTTTCACGAGCGAAATGCATTTCAAAAAGTTTTCCCATGAAAAGTTTTGTTCGTGGTTTCGTTTCATTGACACTTGAAGTCGTCCTGTCAAGTTAGTTCAGCTCTAATAATTGATGTCGTTTCCTATAATTTCTGTGTGTCTGACAGTTAAATTCGCATACCTGTTTCAAGGCTAAGCATATTTATATTAAATTGTCATTCACAATGCCTTTATGTAGAAGCGCCAGAAGCAGCTCTTGGCTAAAAGGCTTCAAGTATTTGGATTTCCTCTTATGTATTAGAATTGTTTAATATATATTATTTGATTAGTAGAACGAAGTAATAGACATTAAGAATATACTTTAAATTTACTTTAAACCTTAGTCAAGCAAACTAACTCGATTTTGATATGCATAAGATTTGCCATTATTCTTTCTACCGATGTGCCATGTACTGAATACTCTTTCTTTCTTCCTACTAATTCTTGATTCTTTTCTCCTTCTGTTTTCATTCTCTCTTCCTTTCTCCTGCTCCCTTTTCTTCTCTCCTACTACCTCCATCACTTCCTTCGGGTTTCTTTCCCTCTTCCTTTCTCCTGCTCCCTTTTCTTCTCTCCTACTGCCTCCTCCACTCCGTCCTTCTCTCTCTTTTTTCTTCTACCTACTCCTTCTCCTACCTCATCTCTTATCACTGATTCTTTCACCCTCCTCTCTCCCCCTTTCTCCTTAGTCACTCCACCTCCCTTCATTCACCTGTCTCCGCCAGACTACTTCCTCTCTCTCTCTCTCTCTCTTCTTGTCCTCCTCCTCCATCCCTTCTCTTGTCTCATCACTACTTCCTACTCCCTGCTTTATTCGCTCTACTGCCCACCTTCTACTCCCTTTATCTCCCTTTATCTCTCCCTCTTCTATCCTGCCTCTCTGGTTCTCTTCTTCTTAGACCCCCCAACCTACCTCATTACATCCATCACATGCGTCCCGCAATGCGTCAGAAGCAACAAATTGCCATTTCCTTTTCATAATCGCTGACGTCGTCAGCTAATTAACTGTTTTTATTTCTTTGCGCCTTTGTTTGCGGTAGCGTCACACAAAGGCAAAAAGGATGCGAAAAGGCTTTACCATAGTTACGGCAACTGCCACACTATGGCAACAGCTCTCACTCTCTCTCTCTCTCTCTCTCTGTCTCTCTCTCATGCTCTCTTATTCCCTCAGCCTATTTTCTTGTCAATCCCTCAGCCTATTTTCTTCTCATTTTTTGGTTTCTTTACGCATTTTTGTTATCGTTAGTCGCGCTACGCCCTTAAATATCCTAACATTGCAGCCTTCGTTCACTGTTCACTGTTTTGTTCTGTTCTCCTTCCACGCCTCCTCTCGCTGTGCCAAAGAAACACTTGTTGTTGTCTATATTGTTGTTGTTGTTGTCATGTTGCTTTTGTCATCGTTACCTTTTTTATTAAAAAGCTGAGACAACAGCTCAAGAGTGAGAGAAAAAAAAGCAGCAGCAGCAGCAACAAATTTAGAAATTCAGCCTGGCAAGCATTCATGCCTTGCCAATACCCTGTAGCACAGTGTAAAGCATCGCTTAGATGACAGGTATTCTAGCAAAACTTGATAACTTGCTGTCAACCCCATTAGTTTATTTAAAACCTGATGCTTTTGACGGCCAGTCAGTCACCTGCTGAAAAGTTTCTCCTCAGCAAGAGAGATTGAAAGGGTGGGGGGGGGGGGGGAGGAGAGGGAAGAGGAGCTGCTTCTGAGGAAATAAATTGTGCGCACTATTTGTAGATAACTCAAAGAACTGAACACTGTGCAACAAAAGATTTGAGCTGAGCTGCAAGTATAATGCCATCAGGCTAGACTAGATTTGAAAATGTTTGCCGTCTCTGCTCCGCTCTGAGTCATGTTTAGTGAATCATAATAATCATAATAATTTCACAAAGTTTTCCCTTTAAAATTAGACTAAATTTACAACAGCTTATCGATCAGATATTGATATCAGCAATGCTATTGCTCAGCTGCTTATCGTAGTGATAATTGGCATGTGTGTTTGATTATACCCGACTTTTTAGCCATTTAAAGGGCAACAATAACAAAAAAAAATAAAATGTATGTATTTATATATGTGTATGTATATATGCCGTGTTCGTGTGGGGTTAGACTGGTCGCCGCACACTCCAAAGCAACGCAATATGTTAGGCAACAACAACAACGAGAACGAGAACGAGAACGATTCGCATATTATCTGGGGAAGCAGGCTACAACAGTTGTTGCTGTTGTTGTTGTTGTTGCTGTTGTAGTTGTTGGCATTGGTGTTACCATTGTTATGGTTGTTTATTGTCTTACTTTGTGCCGTGTTTGCCTTTGTCATGTCTTCGCATGCTGTCAGCTGAAAGGCAACGAAGCGCAAAGCAAGTGACAAGTGCAAGAATCTTTCGTACTTACTTACTTACTTACTTACTTACTTAACGGGCCGAGGCTTATTTTTGGCAGCGAAACGCCCGCAATAACAACTGTTGGCATCCTTTATGCCTTGCTTCTTCTCGTGTACAATGACAAAAAAAAAAGTAAAATAAAATCAAATAAAATATAAATAAAAAAAATATATACAAACAAGTAAGAAGGCTCTAGTCGAGACGGCTCGACTACGAGACACCCTGAACCCTGCAAAAAAAAAGTGATACTCTTCTTCTTTACGCACTTATGAGCGCGCGCTCTGCTAACTTGGGGGTGGGTTGGGCTGAACTTTGGACGTTTATAACTCCATTTCTAGATGGACGATCTTTATGAAACTTTCAGAGTAGATTAAGAGTATCTAAATCTATCTCTAGTATTTGAAATTTGAAATTTTTTTCCAATTGGTGGCGAAGGGGGCGTGGCATCCAAAATCTGAAAATTACATTATCTGCGTATCCATAATATCTATATTAATATCTAAAGTTGAAGTCTCTAGCTAAAACGGTGTAGAAGTTATTCCCAAAAAACCTAAAAAATGGAAACGAATTTTCGATTTTTTATCGATAATTTGGAAATGATATGAGTTATCGAAAAAAAAAAAACAAAATAAACTCGTACTGCGTGTGAAATTCCAGCTCTCTAGCTTTTGTAGTTTCCGAAATCTCGACGTTCATACGGACGGACGGACGGACAGGGTAGATCAACTTATTTTTCGATGCTGATCAAGAATATATATACTTTATGGGGTCTGCGACGTCTCCTTCTGCCTATTACATACATTTTCACAAAACCATTATACCCTGAATTTTCATTTTCAATGGGTTCAGGGTATAAAAATGAGAATAAATATGAAAATGAAAATGAAAATGATGCCAGAAAGCTTCTTTTTCTTTTATTTTCTCTACTCTCTACTTTCTACTCTCTTCGTTTTCTTTTTATTTTTGTGCGAAAGGCTTTAGCTAGGAGTCAGGCTCCTGCCGTGGCATGTAAATGATGTGATTTTCCTGTCAACACGAGTGGAAGCACTAAGAAACATTAGCTGAAAGTTGTTTTTTTTTTATTATTATTATTATTATTTATTTTATTTAAATGGTTCCCATGAGCGCTGCGGGCCTATTTTGCTGTTGTAGGTATCAAACCTTTAACATATTCGTGAAGTGAAGTATTAGGGAAGGTAATTCGTATTGCTATAAAAAATACATTTATATATAAACAAGTAAGTCAGCGGGATAACTTTTGTATTGTGAACCAAAATAATGTAGAAAACTAAATTTTATTAAAAACTAAATAACAAATACGTAGTTTTTTTTTAGATCTTGATATGATTTCATTTTATAAATAAATAAAAATTACGAGAAATTCGACAATTTCTAACAAGCAAACAGTGTACATCTCAAAATATTAGATATGAAGAATTATGGAACAGATAGAAATACTTTAAAGATTACTAATATTAATATACTTTGACTTACTTATCCTAATTAAGTTGAAGAGAAATGTATGATGCTTCAACAGCTAAGTAAGCTTTATCAAGGCCCCTTAGACAAGGTCCAATGTGATTCTCACTCAATTATCAACTGTTACTCTTTGTCTTTTAACTGTAACACTCTCAGACTACTTCCTGCTAGGTAATGCTGCGGTTTTCTTTGAACTAAGTACAGATGATTCAAACTCCAAATAAATTGTGCATATATATATATATATATATATATATATATATATATATATATATATATATATATATACTAATATATATATATATATAATATATGTAGCAATTATTGTGATTATTAAAGGAATTAAAGAGAGTATTGAGTATATATTGAATTTTACTTGAATAACTTGAAATAACTTTGAACTTTGGCTTGCCTCTATTACTGTTCCATCTCAAACTCTAGTCTTCGTATTGGTAATGTCATTCTGGTAATATTATGTAACCAAGATGGCACTACACTTCCCATATAACTTTATATAGAAAACACAAAAACTTGAAAAACTGTTGTTGTCCTTATGTTTTGTCTTAAGACCTTAGAGCTCGAGAATACGTAAGTCTACAATGGAATGAAATGATATTCTACAATAAAGTGCTCTAAGCTTCAATATAAGTATATATATTCCATACATAAATATATATATGATATCGCCCATCTATCTACCTGCCTGTGTCACACAGTTGTATGCAGCCGAAATACTCAGAACTTAGTTTTTGAACTGAGTGTTAAAAAAAAAAAAAAATATATATATATATATATATATTTGATGTTAACATTTTAGCAACAAGGGCCTTAATTGGTAGCTTTTGAGGTGCATGCATGTCGTGCTCGTATGCCGTGACAACAAAATGCGACTTTATATTTCATTTCATTTATACTGCAGAGATATTTTCAATTAAACGACATTTTCGACTTGTCAGACTTTTACAGTTGAAATAATTGAATGAAATAAGTTTTAGTCGAAAATTTTTTAATTATTTGGCACAATTGATGCTTACATGCGTACTTAAAACTAATTACATACAATGAACTAAATTTGTGGAATTTTTTTGAGTTCATAATTAAATTATTTTATTCGACTAACATGCTTTATAAAGATATTGCTAATTCAGATTATTGTGCCATGTATATTCTGTTGAGTTCTATTCGAATAATTAAATATTTCCAATCTATATAATAAATATAATACTAATATATATATATATATATATATATATATATATATATATATATATAATTTCAAGTTTTAATTCATGTCCTATAAATTTTAAATTGTATTAAAATATTTAAGTATTTCAAATATCTGTCCGAAAATACAATGATTTCAATTTAGATAATTTTTAAATACATGTGTAAAAAATGCCAGTATTAAAATACATTATGTTTTATGTTTTAATCTCGGCAATTACTCAAGAATTTTAATTGGCTGTAATTTGAAGTATTTAGCAAGAGGATATGTTAAGCTCGGTTCTAAGGGTGCTGTCAGCAAAAAGTTGAACTCGAGGTAGTTGGTAAATTGCAGGCCATAACCCTTGAACACTTTTCAGGTTCATTTCATTCGTTGAACGTGGCCACATGGCGTTTCGCTGGCACACACGCTGCGTATACTTGACGGTACATTTGCCGTTGCCTTTTAAGTCGCCCTTTGCCGCTTGCCATAAATTAGACATAATTAAAATGTAAATGGAGCAACAAAAACAAAAAAGCACGCACACACACACACGCGTGCACAAAGTGCACGTTGCTCCTTAAGTTGCGCTCACTGTGCTTGTTGTTATTGTGTTTTGCTTATTACACATACACATATATATGTACATGTGAGAGCCACAAGTACTTACATACACATAGAAATGCAGCCCATTTGCTTCGTACCTGATTTGTCAACACATACTCTCTCTCTCCCTAACTCTCTTTGACTCGCTCTCCCATCGGATCGGTTTGCTGATCCTTTTGTGCTCGCCATTCGCCGCTTGCTGCTTCCCACTTGCCGTTCATTACAATATTCTCAAGGCTAACGCAGCTTTTACTCATTTCGTACGCATCGTAAACGCGGCCCGACCGCATTTCACACACACACACACACACACACACACACATACCATTGCATGAGGGCTGCGACAACAAGGGCCAACGTTTCATTTTACCGTTTGTTGCTGCTATGTTTTTTGGGCGTTTCATCTATTGCCATAACGTTCCACGCTCACGCTTTTACTGTGCTTTATATGTGCCCCCCATGCGCTCAATTCGCTTAGTTCCACTCTCTGTCGTTTCATTCTATGCTATTTCGCTGCCCTCTCTCTCTCATTTGCAAATCCCATTGCCAGCGTCTTCACTCAGTTGGGCAGTTGACTCGGCTCCACTTACCGCACTCGCCTGTTGTCCGCTCAGCTACGGCCACGCGTTGCTCGCAACAACAACACCAACACCAATACCAATACCAAACAAACAATAACAACACAAACCACTCGAAATGTGAAACAATAATAAGAAATACGCCATATAAAATAAATGTAAACACGCGCATCTCGTGGTAGATTGTTTAATAATTGATAATTATCTTAAAAAATAAAAAACATCTGTACACGCACAGTGAAACGAACAAACAGCAACACAATATTGTATTTACACCAAGTTGAAAGTATGCTGTGTGTGTGTGTGTGTGCGTGTGTGTGTGTGTGCAACAGTTCAACAAGGTAGCATAAAATTTCATACACAACCATTTTTTACTATGCACAACACAAACTAATCAACAGCAACAGCAGCAAACTCATAACTTGCATGAGCCCCCAAGGTGCTAGCCGACATGCTGCTCACTAGCGTAGGGGGAGGGATTGAGTGGGTGAAGGCGCACGAGGCGGCCGGGCATCCTTAGGTAGTTTGGGTCGCTTAAGGTACATGGGCCGCTTGACACGTTTCTTGTGCATTCCCAAAGCACTTGCCGTTGACGCACATCAGCCTCCTGGGCAAGTTGCACGTGAGTGTGCGGGTGTGTGTGTGTGTTTGAGTTTTGTGAGTTTGTTTATATTTTATTTGCGTTTCGTTATTTTGTCATTTTTAATACCCAGCGCACACTGCAGCGAGGTATAATCGTTTTATGCTAAAAAAGAGAGGCAGAGAGAGAGAGCGAGAGAGAGAACGTGATGGAGCATGGCTAGTGTTAATAGAGGGCATCTATTAGTCGGTCACTCAATGCGTACGTCGTCTTGTTTGTTTTCTTTTAATTGCCGCATAGTCATGTCCTTGAGCATTTAGCCAACAACTCGGCCAGTGTTTATATTTAAACGCATCTCTCGAGAGTTGACTCAAAAAAAAAAAAAAAATATTTAAAAAATGTGAAAAAAAAAAATTAAGCGAAGACATAAAAATACTCATAAAGAGAGGCAGCAGCATACATATCTAGCCTACATAGTACATATACATATTCACTTTGAAATTCAGCTGCTTGCGCAAACAGCGAACTGACAATATCTCAAGCAGACAGCCTCCATGGCAGCGCACGCCTCCTGCTCCGCCACGACGCTGTCCACGAATTGCGTGCCACATTTTTTTTTTTCATTTTTTTTGATATGAATTGATGTGAATTGAATTAAGGCAAAACGATTGGCGGCGATTGCCGATTGCCGATTCACATTTGCCGGCATAAATGAAGCAAATTTCACTGTGTTCAGTGCGGCTTTTGCGCTGCTCCAGCTCAAGTCAAGTTGCTATGTTTGAGCAGCCAAAAAAACAATAGTATATGCATATGTATGGATATGCAATGAATCACGCAGTCTAAAGTCTATAAATTCTAATTGTCAATTGAGAGGAAAAATGTAGTTCGCTATTAAAGCGTTGCGTATACGCAAGGGCGACCATAATTTTTTTTTATTTTGCAATTGCGAATTGCCAATTGGCAATTGCAGCGCATGATGAAGTGACAGCAAATACCATATAGATATATAAGTTATATATATATATATATATATATATATATATATATATATATATATATATATATATATATATATATATATATTTATGATGCACACAGTTGCCTAGTCAATCGATGTCTTCTAAGCTATTGATTATTTGAATTAAACTGCAGCAATGCGAGCTGCTCTCAGCGAATGCATTCATATAAAAACAAACATATTCATATATGCCCTATACATATATACTCCATTATATATTGCACTTGTGTGAGTCTCTATAAAGCCGGAAACAGTCGCAATATGTCATCATCATTGTAAGCTGCAAAATATATATGTATAACAATAATTAAAAAATAGGAATAGCAAAAATGCCATCAATTGTAGCTGAATTGTCGTTCGCTACCCACTCTCCCTCTCTCTCTCTCTCTCTCTCTATCCCATCTCTTATATATATATATATACAAATGATATTAGTCCTTAGCTGCATGGGTGCTGTTGGGGCATGGTAACCTTCTGCCCATTACATGACCATTAGACACTCACGGCGCGTCGCTGTCCTTCAGCGTTAATGGCCAGACACTGTTGGCCAGCTGTCACGTGGCAACGATTAACGATTAATAAATAATTCATCTACTAATTAAGTGAGCTCTATATGTAGTTCAATTTTAAATAAAATATTCCACCTTTGCAGCATTTCAAATTCAACAACAGCTTTTGGCCCTTAGCTAAGTCCTTGCTAATGGACGATTCTATTACAATGATTATGTATTTTGTTTTAAATTTGATTAGATTGAAATTGATATTGTATTAGGGCATTGGGTAAATATATAAACTATACATAAATGTATATATATATATATATATGCTTATGTGTCATGCTTGGGTACATATTTATATATATACATATGTAGGTATCTTGCGATAAGAAGCAATTCAATTTAATTTTGATAAGAACCCAGAGCGGAAACTTCATATTTGTAGTTGAAGCTATCTCATTAATTTACAAAATGCTTTTCCTTGTTGCATGAATTTTATTTTTCTATAATAGAAAATTGCTAAAAAAAATATTTGAAAACATAGCTGAATCCGTTCTTTCAGTAAAGCAATCATGAGCTGATATAGATTTTTACGATATACCAATTGATATATCAATATAGTTTTTGACAAATCAATAGAGTAGCACAATGTTTACTCTTTCAATAAATTGTGAGTTTCTCACCATAACATTCTAGAAGATTCATTTAGATATATAGTTACCACCCTCTTGGTGTAGACAATCAGTAATAGAAGTCTAGAGTTTACTCAAAGGACCTAACGCACCAAAACTGTGAATATATGGCGTTATGCCAAGCCGCCAAAGAGCGATAAAAATTATATTTGTGTCATCCATAGAGTAGATCATTTATTTAATATTTCCTCTAGATACAACTTTAGAAAATATATATAATACAAATATATATAATAAATATAAATACAATGTTTTCTAATTCATTTATTAAGCTAACTATCTATATAAAGTATAAAATTCACTTGCTAACAGTGCACACTGTGCAAAATTGCAAAAAAAAAAAAGTGGCATAAAGTCTAAAATTGCACATATCGAGCTGAAACTTGGTATATTTGATAAATATACCACTCTAAATATAAAAACAAAGTTTTGAGTCATTTGACCACGCCTCCAAAAATAGCCCATATAGGGCAACAATGCCTATACGTGATCACTATTGAACTAGATCTAAAAAAAAAAGCTGAGCTGCAAATGCAAAGTACCGCAAGAGCCGCAAAAAGCCGCAAACGGGGTTATTACTAACTTTTAGTACACACTTTCTACTTTATTTTGATATATAGTATATAACGCACAAACACGCAGAAGGTAAAGTTTTACTCCACACAAGATGAACACTTTGGATGGGTTTTCTATTAGTATGGACAATACAAAACAGTAAACTTATATAACATAAAAAAATGAACACAAAATGCTTTTTTTTTTATTCATTCTACATACCCAGGCCTTCAAAATCCATTTTGCACAATATTTTATTTTTGCGATTTGTACATTTGCCAAGCAGTCGAAGTGAATAAAAATTTCCCACCAATTTTGTCGCCAAAATCAGCTGACTAATCAGCTGACTTTGAAGCTTGATTATAATGAAAGTATTGCATTTTTAGCAAAAACATTGTTTGATTCTTCATATGTAGGGTTTCTACTTTGAATATAATAAAACAGAATTCATTTTTGGTTCCATAAAATTTTTGACTTTATGACACTTATTTAGCAATTTTGCCCAGTGTGCAGTGTGAGGGGAAATGTAGGAGAGCGTGTCTGGACAGCTATGCAGATGATATTACTGTAGAGAACATGTAGAAAGATTATAAAGAATTATTAAGAGTTTTTAAATACACAGAATATATTTATGACAAAAAATAAATAAATAAATTGTAAATTAAAATTAAAAATTGAAAAGTGAGACTTCTTAAGACTGAACAATTTTTAAAATAAATTTTTTTAAATAAAAATAAAATGTAATATGTTTATATAGTATGTATATATAATATATACAAACAATCTGTTTTAAATAAAAAATAAAAAAAAATAAATTAATAAGAAATAAATAAAAAAATTTAATTAAATTAAATATATACAATTTTTTTATTAAAAAATAAAAAAAAAATTAAATAAATGCATAATAAAATAAAATTAAATACAAACCAATTTTTTAATAAAAAAAAACTGAATATATAAAAAAAATATATGCATAACAAAATAAAATTTAATACTATATATATTCATTTTTATTTTTATTTAAATATTTTTTAAAATATTTATTTTAAAGAATTGTATTTTTTAATATTAAAACGGAAGCCCTAATCGATCCGAATAATATAATAGAAATTTCTTAGTTCGAACTTTGTGTAATGCAGTTAGTTTCAGTTTCGCAATGAAACGAATTTTATAACTCTGGGGTAAACTCGGCGGCGCATTGCTTGGCTATCGAATTCGAGCAAAGTCTTGTTAACCTGTGTAATTGACCTTGCTGCCTGTAAAATGGGAAATGTTCGCTGAGATAGGTTTTCGCTTTATACAAATTCGTGAGAATTGCTTGCAAAGAAATAGTTGGAAATTCAGTTGAGCTTAGACATTGCAAACGCCATAGCCTTGACCTGAGCAAATCTTTGCTGCAGCCGTCAAAACTTTTAATTAATTTGCTATTTATATGAATATTTTGTTTTTTTTTATTGCTTTCACCGCATAATTATGAGAAATTGCATTGAGTTTGTCAAACTAAATTGAACTGTTGCCGCGTCTGAGGCGAGCTGTGCTTGTGTGAGTGAGAAAGAGTGAGAGAGAGCGACAAAGAGAGAGATGTGACTAATGAAGAAATTCTTTAAAGTAAATCAATAGAATGTGAGAACAATTTGTTAAAGCCAAAGTAAAAGTTGTGCAACAATCTGAAGGTATTCTAAACAAATAAAATCAAAATTAATCCGAGATGTGTCCGAAGACATCGAAAACGACGCCGCTGCTGCTGATCGGCGGCATTGTGTTCGTCATCATCCTGGTGGCCATCACGGGCGTCACGCTGATCAACAATATCAATCTATCGAATATTATACGGCTCAATGAGAAAGTGGCCAGCGACAGTGTCAGCGCCAATGACAATCATATCAAGGAGCTGAACTATGTCAACAATCATCCGAAGAACGTGTATGCCAAGCAGGACACAAATGATACGTCCAGTGCCGCCAGCAGTGAGCCAATCGAGTCGGGTGATGGCCGTAGCCTGGAGCAAATCCGACACGAGATGTCTTCCGTGGTGGCGGAGCCAAAGCTGTTGGCGGTCATCGGGCGAGATGGTCAGCAGCGGGCGCTATCTCTGGACGAGCCCATGCAGAGGCCGACGCCGGTGCTGCCCTTCGGTGGGGCACGGGTCACGCCCAGTGCAGCGAACAGCTTGATTGATGACGAGAAACGCGCCCAAATCGTCAAGGTGAGTTACGCAGCGTGAAGCGGGAAGCGGGAAGGTTGGTTTGGTTGCCGTCTGCAGCAGTTGGCTGCGCGAACTGCTGCGCTCCAATTGCGTATCAATTTCAAATGTCTGACCTTTGGGGGCCTGTCACGACCCCAAGGCAATGCGCCAGCTGTCGATGCCGCATGAACGGACAGGCGAACGGTTGGACACAGGCGCATGCCATTCCAGGTCGTGTGGGTGCTTTCATGGTGATTTATTTACCCATTACCCACAACCGTTGGCTGACCATCATCAAATAATAATAACAATTAAAGCAGGCCAAATGTTGCTAGAAATCGCAAGCGCAAGACAATAAATTTCACATTGACCTCTACGAATATCACAAAAAAAAAAAAAAGAAAATATTTTTGAAAAACAAAGGATAAAGTCTTAACAAAAGTCAAAGACCAAAAACTGAGTTTATGTGAAAAGTTTCTGTTCAATGTTTGCTTTATGCGCCTTTCTATGCACTTCTCAGTCCAGCTTATGCGTTGTCTGTCATACAGAATTTATTAGTGTAGCGATTTCTTGAACAATAGAAATGAATAGCTAATGTGAAGGGAAATGAGAGATTCAAATATGTATATAATAATATATTATTTACCTAACCATATCAGCATTATGAAAATCGCATAGAAAGGCAAAGAAATTGTAGTTTGTGAATCCAATCTCTGCTCTCTCTCTCACTGTCTTTCTTGCCCTCTTTTTCTATCTCAATATTTCTTACAATATATATCTATCTATATAAAATATATATCTATATATACTGCAGTATCTCCATATATTATACTCTCGCTCTCCCTCTCTTTCTTTGTCTCTCTCCCTCCCACTCTCATTCTTTATTTTTTTTATTTTACTCTATTTCTTTAATAAATCTCTCTCTCTCTCTCTCTCTCTCTCTCTCTCTCTCTCTCTTTCTCTCTGCCTGTCTATCTCATTATCTATCTCTATTGCCATCTCACTCTATTATTCGTCTCTCTTTCTCTCAAACACTTTTTTTTTTCAAAGTAATATAGAAGTGATATTCCTCTTTCTTGCTGTATCTCTCTATCGCTGTCTCCCTGTGCGTGTTCGAACAGAAGACCTAATACATTCGTCTAGCCTTTGGCGGCTTTGGGCCAAATAGTAGCTATGAAGTCAATGTCAACGATTTGACTGGGCTAAGAACACGCACAACGCGCATAACAAGACTAGCAGCAGCGACAGCTACAGTGTCAGCGACTCTGTACTCAGTCCTTCTGTTTGTGGTCCAAGTCCTGGCGTTTATTACGCTCACTTGGCTAATGGGTGCTCGCAGCCGGTAACCGTTAACCGTTAACCGGCAAAAGTCTGGTGCAGCCAACAGCTGGGGCACGCTTGTTGGCCCGGCCCATGGCAATTGGAATTGCAATTGCAATTGGCATGGCGAGGCCTCTGGGATGCGGAAGGCCGTCAATTGCTTTACGCTTTCACGGCTCGAGTGCCGTGTTGAGACCTTGGCCAACGAGGCGCTAAAGAAAGAAATTCCAATTGTAATTGCAATGGCAGTCAAGCAACCTGCTCGCTTGCCTACCTGGCTCCTCTCTACTGCCTACTGCCGACTGCCCACTGCTTACTGCTTACTGCCTATTGCCTCCTGCTCACCTACCTCCTGCCCAACAACTTGCAACCTGCAATAATAACAATAACTATAATGCCAGGATATACAAAAAGATTTATTTTCACTTCTGCCTTTGGCTTTTATGACCACAACAAACAATTTCAAATATGTGACGCGATTCTCGTATTCCCCGCGCTCCAATTACTACTTATGACAGTAATTTATATAGTGTAACTGAATGTTGTATTAATTATAGTATTATAATACATACATATATAATAATGTGATTAGGCTTATATGCCTTATCCTGTTTATGATATCCGAATGACTGTCTATTTATAAATAATATATATATTTATTTATAAATTCATTTTTGCCTCAATAGAATAAGTTTTGACCAATAATAGACGCGCACGCTGCCCGCATCTGACTTGCTGCTATTTTGGTCCACTCTAGCGCTAGACCTTGCTCACAAAAATAAACATCGAGAGAATAATCCAATTGATTCGCATCGTATCGTGCATTCAAAACAAATATATTAGCGCCTCTTCGCTTTGCTAACAATTCATGTGCATGCAATCACATTGAAGCGTCAAGTCTTGGGCTCTTCTAATATAAGAGCAATATAAGAGTCAACGATTTCACACTTCAATGTGAATTCAGTTTCATAACAGGCATAGCTCAATTTCATCAACTCTTATAAAAGAGAGAGAGAGAGAGAGAACGAGAGAGAGAGAGAGAGAGCGAGATCAGCAGTTAGAGATCCGCTAGAAATTACAGTCGCGTCCCGGTAATTCGAAATGGCATTCGAAAGAAATTCGAATTATCGAAAATTAAACGAGGCTCAAAACAGAAAACTTCAAGTAGACGAGGCCACGAATTAACGAGGAGGCCAAAATCTGTGGAATGTTAACCAATTAACATTTTTGTTCGACTTATCGCAATTTTCGATTTATCGAAACTCGACTGTCATAATCAATAGATACCTTGAACTTAATTCATTCATAATTATTTGCTTTCTATTGAAAAATGCGCTCAGCAATACGTATTTTTTTTTTTTTTTTTTTTTTAATATTAAATAATATTAATATAAAAATCGATTTATATAAAACTTTAAATTTCGCACATTTCACGTCTCAACTCAGCCAGTTTCAACTCACAAAATTTGCTTACAGCTTCAGTTAATATAGTATATATTTTGTTTTTCATGCAATTATAATTTCAAACAAAGCTTAACAACATTTTATCTAAATACAAATGTATGTCTCTCATAATACATAATTATTGAAAGCAACATTAAATGCAGCTGCTGACACTTTAAGCTCGAACACACAAAGCAATTGCAATGACCAAATTTGAACAAAATGGCTAACCATTATTTGCATCAATGCCCAAAATTGCAGGTGGCTTACCTTTGCCATATATATTGATATAAATACATATATATATATATGCATATATGTATATGTGTGTGTGTATATATACTATATACATTTGTTTATTCAATACCGTATGATTGCAAGATTCATGACGGTTCATGCTCAAACAACATTGTGCACACCTCACATTTCACTTTGTCACAATTCCAATTGGAACGAGCCACACACACACACACACACACATACACACAACATACACAGTCACGCACGCACACAATGGCATTGTCAGCACTTATCCCTATAAGGTAATGGGCAAATCCTTGTTACCTGCCGCACGGCCAGGTGCGTCATTTCATTTTGTTGCTGTTGCTGTTGTCAGCGCTCAAGACATATGGACGCACATAACTGACCCCAGTTAAAATGGCAAACAGAGCTCTTGCTGTAAGCCCAGCTAAAGTAGTTGGTTAATCAGAACTGTGACGGTTGAGGGGGGCAGGTGTGAGGGGGGGCGGGTAAGGTCTTAATGCTGCGCACATACCTTCGGCACTGCTGGCACTAATAATCGAATTTCATTCATTCCAGCTGTCAGTCGGTGAGTTTCTTCATTTGTATTTTGCAGCTTTGGGGCAAGAATTGTTATCAGTTTGGGTTTTTGCACAATTTTGTTGCTGTTGTTGCTGTTGTTGTCTTGTCAATGCTTTGCATTGTGCACTGAACCAACAAAATGAACCGAAATTCCGGGCAAAGGAATCAGCAATGTGGAACCTTTAGGCTCGCACCACTCACTGTGCAGTCAATGTCGTATTTATCAATGCAATCCCATCCAATAGCAACAACAATAACAATGTAACATTGTAACATTGTAACATTGACGCTAAGGCTAACGTCGCTGCTGACAATAACCCACTTGGAGTCTATCTTTGGGTCTGTCTGAACATTTTTTGCTGCTTGTTGCTTGTTGTTTTGTCATTTTGTTTTAGTCTCGTTGCTGTTGTTGACCATTTGCCCGTTTCATTGTCAATGGAGGCAGCCCAAGTGAGGGCGCGACTGCAACGGCCATCGATATGGCTTGGCATTGTCTACGGATTGGGAATGCGTCATTAACTCACGTCGACACAGCGGAAAGCACAGAGCCGTAAAGCACATTTGGTCTCATTACAAATGAACGTAAATGCAATTTGAATAGATTAAACATGGAGTAACGCACAAGGAGTACATTCAAGGATATCAGATTAAGACTGCACTCGTGCATGATATCGTGTTTTCAATGGATAATGATTAACCAACTAACTGTAATGATTAAACTAACTTTAGCAATTGCATTGAAGTACTCAAAGTTCATTCTTAAGTCGAATAATCTGACTTTAATGAATGTTGAATGTAATTTGAAATTGATATAGTTCAATACACATTTGTTATCGAAATTCCTTTGTTCATTATTATTTAGTTCATTTGATAGACTAGTTCCGCAGTTATATTGTACATATGTATATAATTTGAAATTTATATATTCAGAATTCTTTTGATTTTTTTTTTTTTTTTTATTCAATAGTTCATTTTGATGAATTGATCTGTTCGTTAGTTTCTTGTTAGTGAAGTGAGCTGCTGATCAGTTCATTCTAACTACCCAATGAATAAGTTCATTTAGTTCCTTTAAATGACGCACTCCAAAGCTCACGCATATAGTAAAAACAAATAAATATATATATGTATGTACATATATAGTTTCCATGTGCTGCCTTACATATTGTTCCGCTTTAATCGTTCTCTTGACTTGCGAAATCTTTTCAGTTTTCTTTTGTTGCTCTTTGTCGTAATCGTTTTAAATATAAAACTTCTTTGCTAACTTTTTTCTCATACACTTTTCTTTTTTCAAAATATTTGAAAAGGACGAATTCTTTAGAGTTTTCTTCGGCCCTCTTAAATGCAGCGATGCAAAGCAATCACGTTCTTTTACCTGCCCTAGCTGAAGCTGCTGCTGCTGCTGCTGCTGCTGCTGCTTCATTTTTTGTTTTTTGCAAGTCCAAGACTTTTGCTCAGCTTCTATTCCATTAGGAAAACTTTTGGCTTTTGTTGCTGTTGTTTCCACCAATACAAGCTCATATTTTCTTAATAGTTTGCTCGTTTCTCTGTGACGCACACACGCACACACACGCACACACATATGTAGCATGTTGTTATTGCTGCTGCTCGCTTTTTTTTTTCCAGTTAAGTTTGACTTCATATTCCGTCGCTAAGAAAGCATGCAAAACTTAACCAGACAAATAGTTGCTCTCTCTGTGTGTGCGTGTGTGTGTGTGTGTGTGTGTGTGTGTGTGTGTGCACGCTCCTTTTTCTTTTGCAGATATTCAACAGCAGCGACGCGTCGTCTTTCGCATTATTTTATGGCCCCAAGCAAATTATATTCCCTTAGTCTTGGCCAAAGAGTTAGCCAAAAACTTTTGTGTGAACTTCTCTCTCTCTCTCCATCTCTCCATCTCTCTCTCTCTCTAACTGTTTTAGTGTTGGTGTTTGCATAATTTTACAAAAATAAAAAGCAAGAAAACACATTTGAAAGTTATGCCCCCCCCCCCCACTTCACCCCTTTCGCTTTCATTTAGTTCGCTGCCATTTGCATTGTTTTGCGGCCCTGCGGCATTAAGCGGCCAAAAGTTTTTGGCCAGCAAAACTTTGCTGTTGCTGTTAAAGTTGCATTTCAAAATTTGCATTAAATTAAGCCAAGCCAGTGGGACAGCCGCGCCCAATTTGAACTTTTCGCTTAAGTCGCCGCTAGAAGTGGCAATTAAATCCTGATCAAATTAATGGCACTGGCTGTGGCAGTGGCAATGTCATGCGGCGCTTGCCGCTAACTTTGCACATCTGCAGCCGCAGCCGCAGTCGCAGTTGCGTCGACTTTGCCAGGTCAAGTACATAATCGGGCCAGAGGCACACCAAAAAAAAAAAAAAAAAAAAAAAGACAGGCAACAGCAACTAAACTCGCCCGCTCCGCTGGCTCTGTGCCTGTGGCGGAAGGATGCAACTGCTATGTGTGGCGGGAGGGGGAAGGGCATTGGGAGGGGGGGTAACATGTGTGACATATGACGAGACGCGCCGCAATGGTCGTGCACGTTTTCACGTCTCGCTGCGGAAATGATGTTTAACACACACTCGCACACACACACACGCAGAGAGAGAGAGAGAGAGAGAGTAAGAGCCATCAACATGCACGCATTTGTCGAGGCACGTTTCGTGCGACGTTTGCACATTTCAAGGATATAACTTAATTCGTAATGAAGACGCACAGAAAACTGAAACTACAGCTGCATACACAAGTGTATAGCTTGCACTCCCTCTCACTCACTCACTCACTCACTCACTCGCTCGCCCTCTCTGCCAAAAATATTCAATCAATCAGTCAAAGCCATCAAACAATTTCCGTTCAAATTAGTCAAGCTGATTATTTTCAGCTGCTGCCCTCAGCTCTGTGGCTGCTCTCAAATCATCTCGCTCAGCTCTGGGCCATGTTTGGCTTAATTAACGGCAGTTAAAATGCCTAGTTGAACCAAGCGAGCGCACTGGATAATAAACATTGAGAAAACATGCTGCTTATGTAGTTCCAGTCAAGCTTCTAATTGAATGCGACTCATTAGGCATTTTAGCCAAACTGAAATGAGCAGCTAAACTGCATTGGCCCATTTACGAGGGCTGTGCAAGCAAGTATTGTGTCTTTAATTGTTTATTAATTTTTTGGATCTAATTTATTAATCTATTGAATGACTTTCACTCTAAGCAAGAGACTTCGATTCTCATGTGATTTTCATGTGATGCTCTCTTAACGAACATCGTTTAGGGAGCGATACGATTAACGCTCGCTCAATGAGCTTCAATAACAGGACAACAGTCGCATACAAATCAATACATAGACCAAAAAAAATATCAAAGTAATACTACGGGAAAAACGAGAGCGATTGCGAACGAATTTGTTAAAGTAGCGATGCCATCGACAGCTCTCTGAGTTTTTTGCCAAAGTGTGTGTGAAATACACATATGTTAGCATTAATATAGCTTTCAGTAGATATAAAAATTAATTTACGTCTGTTTGGAATAAGTTGCTTAAGATAGCGCTACGTTAAGCTGTAAATAAATATTTCTAAAAAATAAAGAAAATAATGAAAAAAAATAAAATAAAACAAAACTTATTTGCAAACATTGAGATAGATAAATAAAAAATAAATAATAAATATAAAATAAATTTTAAAAAATATTAAAAAAGACATTGAGAGACATTGTAGATAAATAAATAAATAAATAAATAAAAGACATTGAGAGATATTTTAGATAAATAATAAAAGGCATTGAGAGATATTCTAGATAAATAGATAAATAATAAAAAATATTGCGAGATATTTTAGATATTTTTGGAGAGTGCTGCTCGCAACTCTTCAATCAATAATTATATTTCATTTTATTTGATTTCTTATTTATTTGTGAATATCTTGGTTTTTTTAAGTAATCCCCATCCTATTCTTTCCAAAAATACTTTTTTTTTATGCTATTGTTGAGCTGCAGCTGCTGCTACGATTTGCTTTGGCTTTGGCCTTTTTCCAATAGAGAAAGTCATCGAAAAGCAGTTGCAGGGCAAGCGCTGCACGAATCCATAATAATGCTTCGACATTGGAATAGTATCAAAAATTGGATGTCTGTTGAAGCATATCCTGCCACAATAGACTTTAAATGTCAAATGAGTCATAAGGAAGGAGACCCACAAGTAGCAGCCAATCAAGTAGTCAATATACATAACTTGCGGAGCTAACCTCGTGCATAAGTCTACATTGTATGCAGAATATTTCTGTACTCAGTTAATACTATATCTCTAATACAAACTTTCTTAAGGTCTAAAACAATGTTGTTGCCTTTATGAATTCATCAGAGTTTGTGTAAGTGGTAAAAATGTTCATGCACTTTCAACTTATGCCCTCTGCTTAGGCTCCACACGTGTGTGAGCTTAATCAGCCTAAACTCAAGCAAATGTAATACGAATCACATTGAAGCTGCATCCCAACGTAATTTATTTGTATGCTCAGAAGAGCTTGCACTTTGAACTCCACTCCAGCTCTGCAAATGTGAAAATCAACTCAATATCAAGTCAAGGTACTTCAAAGTTTTTTGTTGCTGCACATTTCCAGTTGGAATCTATTTGGAATGCTAGCAAATTCCAATTGAAATTCAAAGTGTTAAATTCTAATAAGAAAATATGCGTTAAACGTTCTAAATTGCGCTCATTGGCTGTCTGTCTGGGTCCAGTTGGAATCTACTTGAAATGCTTGAATTTTAGTTAAAGTAAATCCCAATCGAAATTCAAAGTGTGAAATTCTAATAAGAACATTTTGCGTTGACATTGTGCCATTCGTTCTGCCTATTAATTGGGTATGTGGGTGTTAGTGTATGTATGTGCGTGTGTGTGTGTGTGTGTGTGTGTGTGTGTTTGTGAACTGTGCGCCATTTGCATTTTCATAGACGTGAATTTATTTGGGCTTAAAGCTGGCGGCGACAAAGGGTTGCCTATGCGAAAGCTAAGAAATGCTTAAGGTATGCGACATCATCTGGCAGCAACTTGAGTGAGTGGCAGGAGTCGCAGCAGTCGCAGAACAATTCGCTGACAATGGTGCCCAAATAGGCCTTGAACTCCACGTGGCACCTAACCGAGGCGAGGTAGGTGTGCGAACGTCGTGTCCGAGTTTAATTAATTACCGGAAAACTGTTAATATTTGCATTGCCTTCAAAAAGCTCCGCAACCGAGCGACCAACCGACCAACCGACCAACCGACCGACAAGAGATCCGCAACGGGCAAACACAAAGAGCCCAACGACGAGGCCCACAAAGGCAAGAGAGCGGCAGGAGGTGGCGGGCAGGCCTGGGGCCACACTGAATCGGTGTTGCCCAGCAGGCGTGCACGATGGCGCCTTTTTTTTTTTTTATATATTTATACCCTGCAGTCATGCAAAAAGCAGCAATATATGCATGAGTGTGTGTGTGTGTGTGTGTGTGAGCGAGTCGAAATGCAAATGGAAATTTATTTTTATAAATATTTAACACAATTTGCCAACGAACTATGTGGCTGATATGCACACGTGCATACGACTAAAGAGTATCTGCTAGTTGTGCATGTTTTTTGTTGACTGCATAAATTCTCGAATTTTATTATTTTCACTTTTATTTCTATTTTTCTGTATTTTTTTTTGCTGCTCGTAATTTAATTTCTCAAAAAATGCGCTCAAAAGTATGCAATGCCAAATTATGCTGCGCTGCTTTGATGGGGGGGGACAAAGGCGTGAAGTGGGCGTGGCTGTTGGATAGCTGGCTAGCTTAGCTGACTGCAGGTGGCCCATGGCCCATGGCCCATGTCGAGTGGCTGCGAATGGCTCGATGGGCTGCAGCCATGCCAGAAGGCAAAGGAAGCGCTGTTTTTAGCCTGCAAATGAACGACAGTCAAAAACAACAAATTTCGCGTTGTCCATTTTGTTAACATTTTTCACAGTTACACGTGTGTGTGTGTGTGTGTGTGTGTGTGGTATTCTTTTGTGTATCCAATTCCAATTGGATTGAGTTGAGTTGAGCTGAACATTCTGTAAAAGAAGTCAACAAAAGCGAAACAAGTTAATGCACTTGGCTTAAAGTGCAACTGCATTATTAAAGCAATTCCAATGGAATATTTATGCAGCTATAGAGCGAGCAACTACAATACACACGTGGAATTCAACATTTGGCATTGGCATACATTAGAGCAGCAATTCAGATTGGCCAACAACTGCAGGCTGCAGGCGAACAAGTTCTATTTTGCAATGAATGTGAATTGTTGGCAGGACATAGAGCGTTTGCTCTAAGCGTGGGATAAGCGTAGGATAAGCTTAGGATAAATGTGGATGCCAGTGGGTCGAACTATCCTCTCACACATCATCGATGTTTCAATTCTTTGCTGAATAGAGGAATTCGCATTTAAAATTTATATAGCAAGCAGCAGGAAGCGTGGCAATTATAAAAAATATATATTCCTGATCAGAATCAGCACATATGTATATAAAATGTATACATTCTAGTCATGTCTGTTCTCAGATCTCAGAAATAAATAAAAAAATGTTAAAAGAAAAAATTCAAATTAATAATAAATTAAATAACAATAAGTATATTAATGTAAATAATTATCAAAACATTAAAATAATTAAATAAAAATTAATTCATATAAATTAATTTTTTAAAAATCCATCAGAAATAAAAAAAGATTTAAAAAAAAGTTAAAGCAAGATTAAACTATTAAAACATTAAAATAATTCAATAAAAATAAATTCATAGAAATTAATAAATAAAAATTCATCAGAAATTAAAAAAAAAATTTGAAAAAAAAAGTAAATTAAATCATAAATTTAATACAAATAAGAATATTAAAATAAATAATTATTAAAACATGAAAATAATTCAATAAAAATCCATTTATGAATATTAAATAAAACAAAAAATACATAAAAATAAATTATAAATTAAATAAAAATTTGTAAATGAAAATAAATAATTAATAAAAATAAAAATGAAAAATAATATTAATAATAAAATATATTTAAAAAAATCATTAACAATAATAATTTAAAAATTAATGAATAATATTAAATTAAATAAATTGATTAATAATAATAAAATTAATAAAGAAAATAAATTTTTTTTAAAGTTGGTAATGGGAATAAATAATAAAAAATAAAATAAAAATAAATATACAAATAAAATAAATAAATAAAAATCGACTTAATAATGAATAAAAAAAACACATAATTAAAAATAATTCAGTAAAAATAAATAAATAAAAGCGAATAGATAATAATAAAAATCAATTTATAGATATATATTAAACTCATTTAAGAATAATATATTAATTAAATAAATACAAACATTATTAAATAAATATGCCCTTTATTTCTATTGCAGATGATGGAGCACGCCTGGCACAACTACAAACTCTATGCTTGGGGCAAGAACGAGCTGCGTCCGTTGTCGCAGCGTCCGCACTCGGGCAGCATATTCGGCTCGTATGATCTGGGCGCCACAATTGTGGATGGCTTGGACACGCTGTACATCATGGGACTGCAGAAGGAGTATAAGGAGGGACGCGACTGGATCGAGCGCAGATTCTCGCTGGACAACATCAGCGCCGAGCTGTCTGTGTTCGAGACGAATATACGCTTTGTGGGCGGCATGCTAACCCTCTATGCATTCACCGGCGATCCAATGTACAAGGAGAAGGCACAGCATGTGGCCGATAAGCTATTGCCCGCCTTCCAAACGCCCACGGGCATACCGTATGCGCTGGTCAACACCAAGACGGGCATGGCCAAGAACTATGGCTGGGCATCCGGCGGCAGTTCGATTCTCTCCGAGTTCGGTACACTTCACCTGGAGTTTGCCTACCTGAGCGACATAACGGGCAATCCATTGTATAGGGAACGCGTGCAGACCATACGCCAGGTGCTCAAGGAAATTGAGAAACCCAAAGGACTCTATCCGAACTTCCTCAATCCCAAAACAGGCAAATGGGGACAGCGTAAGTAGATGGAATTTGATGAGATAAATTACGAAAGATATTAATCGTTGAATCCCTTACGGCAGAGCACATGTCACTGGGCGCCTTGGGCGACAGCTATTACGAGTATCTGCTCAAGGCCTGGCTGCAGTCCGGCCAAACGGACGAGGAGGCACGCGAAATGTTCGACGATGCGATGCTGGCGATCATTGATAAAATGGTGCGCGTTAGCCCCAATGGCCTGACGTATGTCTCCGATCTGAAGTTTGATCGTTTGGAGCATAAAATGGATCATCTGGCCTGTTTCTCGGGTAGGTTTAATTGACTTGTTATCTTAATTGTATAATGGGATACTAATTAATTATTATATTCATATTAATTAACTAATTAGAGGAAACTTAGTGGTATATATGCATGTCTAAGTCATGTAATTAAAAATAAAAGGGTAGGAAAAAAGGAGAAGAAAAAAGAAATGTATATGAATTTTTTCCTTTTCCTTTCATATTCATATTTTTTTATTGAATTTTACTTTTTTTTATATGAATTTTTTTAAGTTTTTTCATTTTATATTAATTTTTTCCTTTATTGAATTTTACTTTTTTACATAATTTTTTTTTCCTTCTTTCATATTAATTTTTTCTTTTATTGAATTTTATATTATTATTATAATTTTTTATTTATTTTTTTTTTTTTTTTTTTATATATATATATGAATTTTTTCCTTTTCCTTTCATATTCATATTTTTATTGAATTTTACTTTTTTATATATTTTTTTTCTTTTCCTGTCATATTAGTTTTTTCCTTTATTGAATTTTACTTGTTTTATATATTTTTCCTTTCATATTTATTTTTTCCTTTATTGAATTTTTATTATATTATTATTATTTTTTTTATGCATTTTTTCCTTTTCCTTTCATATTAATTTTTTCCTTTATTGAATTTTACTTTTTTTATATACTTTTTTTCCTTCATATTAATTTTTTACTTTATTAAATTTTTATTTTTGTTTTTTTGTTTTTTTTATGAATTTTTTTCCTTTTCCTTTCATATTAATTTTTTCCTTTATTGAATTTTACTTTTTTTATATACTTTTTTTCCTTCATATTAATTTTTACTTTATTAAATTTTTATTTTTATTTTTTTTTTTTTTTATATATATATATAATTTTTTTTTACTTTTCCTTTCATATTAAGTTTTTTCTTTATTGAATTTTACTTTTTTAAGAACTTATTATTTTACATAATAACAACACTCAAGCTTCTGCATAATTTATTTAAAAAAAAAAAAAAAAAAAAAAAAAAAGAGGAAAAAATCAATGAATATGATTTTTCTTAGTTCCTCTCAATTAAAATTAATAAATATTAAATTTGTGCTTTATTGAAATTTACTTTTTTAAGAACTTTTATTTTGTATAGAGTGAACCCTCGGTTAACGAACACAGTTCGTTACATAATCTTGTTCGTTTTCGCATTTAAAGCAATGTTTAGACTGAAAAATATTGCACCTATTACATGTTTCAGTTATAACTTCCTTCAATAAGGAAAATAACATAAAATGCAAGAGGAAAAGAACAGGAATTCTTTGAATATTTCTTTTGCACGTGTGACGTCACAAACTCCACTGATTTAAGCATTTTCTTCTGTTACCTTCACGTCTGATAAAGTCCGTAACTCAACTTCTTGCTTTAAGACATATTGCAATTCTACGAGCTCTTCGGTTTTCCAACAAAATTTTTATCGTTATGCCAAACATTGTTCGTTAAGCGAAATTTATTTTTCTACTAAAATGTGTTTGTTATTCGAAGTGTGCCTTAAGCGAGGGTCCACTGTAAAAGCTACGCTTTAAACTCTGCATAATTTATTTTAAAAGTTTCCTCTATATATATGTATATATATATATATCAATGAGCATTTATGGCTGAGAATTGGGGTCAAGCAAATGAGATTTCCTCTTGGATTTGCTGAACTGATATTCAAATATTTGTCAGCTCAGTCTACCCAATTGTTAATTCTTAAAATTAGCTTTAACTTAACTCGGATATAATTTTCTAATACTCCTTTCATATTTCAGGCGGTCTCTTTGCTTTGGGCGCTGCCACGCGCCAGAACCAGCACACGGACAAATACATGGAGGTGGGCAAGGGCATTACCAATACCTGCCACGAGAGCTATATACGTGCGCCCACTCAGCTGGGACCCGAGGCATTCCGGTTAGTCTCCGTCAACTTTAGTAAATTCGCTTTATTTGTACGCTAGCTAAAATCTCTTCGATCTGCTCTTCAGTTTCAGCGATGCAGCTGAGGCACGCGCCCTGCGCTCACAGGAGAAATACTATATACTGCGACCGGAGACATTCGAGAGCTATTTCGTGCTCTGGCGGCTGACGCATGATCAAAAGTATCGCGATTGGGGCTGGCAGGCGGTGCTGGCCTTGGAGAAGCATTGCCGCACACCGCACGGCTATTGCGGGCTGCGCAATGTCTATCAGCAGGAGCCGCAGAAGGACGATGTTCAGCAGAGTTTCTTCCTAGCTGAAACACTCAAGGTACACGGACAGACGGACAGACAGACAGACAGACAGAAAGCAAATTGAATTCCATTTTGAATTGAATTAACTTGATAATTAACTTTGTGTTTTCTGCTCTACAGTACCTGTACTTGCTGTTCTCAGACGACTCCGTGCTGCCGCTGGACGAGTGGGTCTTCAACACCGAGGCGCATCCGTTGCCCATTAAGGGCGCCAACATTTACTATCGCAAGGCGCCGGTGGCGCTGCCCGCATCGAATGCCTCATAAGGCAGCCAACGCAGTCCACTTGACTTGACCGTGTCAATTTTGTTTATTATTACTTTTTTTTTTTCTTTAAATTTAATTGACTATATTTTGGAGTAATATTAATATTATTTAAAGAACCATTTTTTTTTTTTGTAATGTTATTTGTCTGTTTAGTTTAGTTTAGCTTACCAATATATACATATATAATTTAATATATATATATATATTATATATATATATATATATATATAATATATATATATATATATATATATATATATATATATATATAGATATATATATATATATATATATATATATATATATATATATATATATATATATAATTTTAATGTGTATTACGTTTAGATTTGATTGCACAATGACACAGAACAGAAACAACTACAAATGGATCTTTAGTAACCCTGACCCTTAACTCTATGTAACATATTTATGCAACTCCTCATATATATATACATAAAAAATATATATAATATATTCTTATATATGTGTGTATCTAAGCGAGAGCAAACACGCATCCCAATGTAGTTATTAATGTGTTAGCCATCCTGTAGATCGCATCAAATCAAACTCAAGATAGTAAAACCAATTTAAACAGTTTACAAATAATAATAATCTTTATGATATATAGACAGATTCACACACACTCACATACATACACACACACATACACTCACACAGACATAGACGATTTTATTTTATGTATAAACTCAGGTGTTCGAATTATGATTTCTTTGAAAAAAAAAAACGAAAAATGTTTACACTTTGATTCAATTCTCAATATCTTCCCAACTGCAACTCTCTCTTTCTATCTCTCTATATATCCATATATATATTTATAATTATAACACTGTATCTAGTTCTAGATCTATTGCATCTAGTTATTGTATTTGTATCACATTAATGAACTTGCATTTTGAATCTCTCTCTAACTATCAAAACATTCAGTGGCACATTCTGGGATCGACTTTGTTTTGTATATATATATTTCCCCTAGCAACAAAATGAAGGATGGCATTAAGCTGAGATGAAGATTTGCAACAAAACAAATCAGATAATTGTCAAGTTATTGTTTATATATACTTTAGTCTAAATATATAATACAACTAATACAACCTATTGTAATAGCACCTAGCTTACTTTAAACAAATGTAACGCATATTACTTTACATCAGCATCAAGCGAAACGAATCTTAAATCTATGATATATATAAATATAAAAAAAAAATAAATAAATAAATATATATATATTTATATATTGCAAATTAAAAAGTAACAAAAGTAAATTAAATAAATTAAAGTAAAAGAGAAAATGTAGGAAATTGTTTAAGCAAAATATTTATACAATTATACAACAAGCGAAATAATTTAATTTTTATCGATGTAAAGGGTTTTTTTTTTATAATCCTAAGCGTAAGTTATAACGAGGATATTGATATTAATATTAAAGAGAAATAATTAATAATAAACACAAAAATACAAAATTAAATCGAAAATGTTAAATTTTTGTAATCTTCGGCACTTCGGCAACAGCTCTTCCAGCTGTGAGAAGTCATTTTAGAGAAATCCAAAAACACACAAAGACACACACACAACACATAAATATATACATATATCGATATACATATATATGTATGCATATTTTTTTTATGTTATATCAATGTAATTGTAAGACCGAACGTGAAAATAATTGTATAATTGCGAGTCGAATAAATTTGTAAATGCATGAATTTGTGAAAGAACGAAATTTGTGAACGAATCTCTCCCCAGGGACGGACGGACAGTGCACGAGGATATTATAAATGCTTAAACATAATTGTATTGGACTAACCCATAAGTTTAATAAAAACCTAATGAATAATATAAAAGTAATTTGAAATATCATTTACTGTCTAGATAGTTGAAGTAAATCGATGCATATCATGCTATCGGTGGTATTACGCAGGGCTCACGTCTTACGTTAATTATGTTCGATTTTAGCTATAGTCCTACAATTTTTCTTGAATGAGCTCTCTTCTATTCTTTTTAAAATAAAACTTAAAATTTTCTTGCATATATGTATATTTTTGTTATTAGACAAAAAAATCACATGAAAAGCAAGATAAAATTTTGTTTTCAGGATAGCAGAACCAAATTCAATTGTGAATATTTTTGGAAAGCCAAATATGTATATATTATACTGTATATATTTACTATAGATAGGTACTACATGTAGTTGAATCCTTGGAGCAACATTCTCAGATTGCAGTTTACTCAAACTCTCAACTATCTAGAGCAAAATATTTATAAAAAGTAACAGACGTAACATATGAAAACTATTATCAACATCCCTGGAAATTACGTATTATTATAAAATGGCCTTATTAAAAAGTAAAGTAAAGTTATAGATAGTACAGTTAGAGAAATTCATATAATCCTCACAACTTATTTTCAGACATCCAGAAGAGAACTTCTGAGATAATAATACAAGAGACAATATAGAGATGATATTTATTTAAATAAAACATATGTATATAGTTATATTGTATATAGTTACCATATATACAAAGTATAGAGTACCCTATAAAAAAGGAAACCTGAGATACTACTTTCAAGTTCAATTCAGGTTTTTTTTTTTTTTTTGTACGTACGTTCACGGTCTAAATAGGAAGTTTCTAGTTCTCAGCGTGTTTATTTCAATGTCATTTAAGCTCCACTCTTCTAACAGCAATTCGAAGTGCTTCAATGAACAAATATCACATTTGTTCATTGCTTATTGTGCGTAATTATGAAAAAAAAATTAATAAAAATAAAAATAAAAATACAAATAAACTACTCTGAAGAGAACGAGAGTGAAGCGGAACTAAATTACGATTCTTGTGCGTGTAAATGGGTATGTACATGCTTTAGTAATTAATTGTAATTTACTACCGGTCAGCATATGACCCGCTACAATTCCTTTACTGGCATGACTAACACTTGAGCGGCTCTATTAAAAAGTAGTATATGCACTTGCGCTTAAGGCGAACAAAGCGCTCTGTGAGGTTAACAACATTTCACACCCAACCCGGAACGGGAACGCGACAAGCTCTCCAGCTTGCAATGCGAGCGGGCAAAGTCCGCCAAGCAAAAGACGAGCAAAAGACTCTGCAAATGGCTGGGCAAACAAAGCATAATCATAAAACGTATAAGAAGCACGCCCGCCCGCTAGTTGCCGCCCACTAGTACCAACAGCCAACCAACACATAAAAAGAAACGAAATGAAACGAAACGAACAGTGTATAAGACTTTAGATTCAAAAGTCATTCCACTCGCAGAGCGCAGACAAAGACAGCTCTGCATTGCGTTAACTGTTGCTCCCTCTCACTCTCTTCTTGCTGTGTCTCTTCCGCTCTTGTTCGCTCTCTTTGTGGTTCATTTCGTGCGGGAAGCATTGCTGCAGCCCGTTCTCCTGCCGCTGCTCCTGCTCTTCTTCTTCTTCATAGTATTCTTTGTCGGCTAGACGAGCCCGCCAGACCAGCTGAGTTGCTTTTTGCCGGTCGCAGCGACACTGCGCTTATTGATTTTTGGTGTTGCGATGCCCTAACCGCAGCAAACAACCCTGACTAGAGCATACGCTATGCGAAACGAGCATGTCTCTTGTATATGTATATAAAAATTATTATTTGATAAGGGCAAAAATAGACTACAAACAAGCTCAAAAGGTTAATGGGCATTTTGATAATTAATATATATAAAGATAATATGAACATTTTTTAATGTGAAAAATGTTTTTCTGCTTTGTTAAAAAAAAATAAAATTAATTAATTTAATACATATAATTTTTATGAATGTAAGAAGGAAAAATTTCCATTTTAAATCTTTTGTTCGCACACATAAATTTTAATTGATTACGCCTATAAATATGGTAGAGCATTCAGCTGTCGACCTGGCGTGCACAAAGTTCTTTGTGTTTTTGTTTTGGTCGTTGACGTTCGCGGCTTCGCTTCTAGCAACCGCACAGTTGATTGCGAGTTTTCGAGCGAGTCGGAGCGTCCAATGCATCAGTAGCTCCCAAAGCAGTAGCGCAGTTGCAGTTGCATCCAGCAAAGTCTTTGATTCTCTCGCCACATATTTTTGCACATCTGTGTGTGTGTGTATTTTTTTTTAAACTTTTATTTTTAAATTCTGAATTTGCAAGTGCAGTGTTTGTGTCGGAATGCCGTTCCCCATTCATCCACCGAAGCAAATGCCTTGCCCGCACTGGCAGCATTTTCCCATCAGTCCCGTGGACAGCAAGCCGTCACCGTTTGGCAGCAGCAGCAGTAACGGCGGCGGCTTCAAGGGCGACTCAGTCGAGAAGCCACCAGAGCCGGTGTCCTATCGCTACTGCGCGCAATGCAAGGCAGCTGGCAAGGATGTGGGCGGCATCAATCAGCAGGATTGAAGATCCATTTGCACATCTTCATCACCCATTGGACAGCAGCAGCTCCAGCAGCAGCACCATCCATCCACCCAGCCAACCACTCATTCAGCACTCACCAAATCAAATCAAATCAAATCCAATCAAATCGAACCACATCACTTCCACCTCAAGTACTCCACGCCATGACAATGGACAGCACAATCTCGAGTGGGGGGGCCAGCGCTGAGTGCGAAATTTATTATGATTATGATTTTCAAGTTTTTGTTTTTGTTTCTAACAATTTTGTTATTTATAAGATTTGTGTTTGACTACAACTCGTCGTATCTTTTGCATTTTATTTCACGTGCCAATCATATGTAGCTACACTCTATATACAATACATACATACATATATACTATATAATCTGTATATATCTATACTACATCTATAATTTTGAAACATTCAAAATGCTTAAGCTAAGATTTTGCTACAAAACTTATTTTTTACACTCCAGACTATATTTGATATAAAAATAAAAAATAATCGAAAAAAATATATAAAAAACTGAGACCAAAACAAAATAAACGCACGACGCATATAAAAAACGAGTTTGTTCTACAGACACACACAAGCTATGTAAATGTTTGCATGTGTGTGCATGAGTGGCTTGAGTTATGTGTGCGTGTGTGTGCGTGTTTGTTTTCTTGAGCGGCATACATTTTTTTTTTTTTTTGGACGACTTGTTTGTGTTTGCCTGCTGCCGCTGCTCTTGTTGTTATTGCTGCTGCTGTTGTTTTTGTTGGATCGTGCGTTACGTTTACTTCTTTTTTATCAGTTTTCAAGGTCAGCGGACAGAACAGCAGCAGCAGCAACACAACATTAAAACATTTAAAATTTCATGCATAGACGCGCGATAAGCATACCGAATCGAAACGAACAGAACAGAAACATCTAGCAGAGCCTCTTCACACATAATCCAGCAATTTCCATACATTTCGATTTGCGTGTTGCGTTAGTGTTTCGTTTTCTCTTCTCACACTCTCTTGTGTGTTGCCTTCGTCCCCTACATCGTTCGAGCTTGGGTTGTTCGGCCAGTAATCGGGTTAATTAGTTCGCATTTCGTCGTTTGCCACACGCAACTGCAGAAATGCAAGCGGAACACTCAGCAGCTCAGCTGATTGACGAAGTTCAACAAACTGTTGATGTGCAAAAATAAATACGCACTCTCCTACACACGCATACACTGCAGACATCTGTATCTGTGTGTGTGTGTGCGTGCGTGCACTTGCCGAAGAGCAAAAGTGGAAAAAGTGTCCCATCCCATTCCATCCCAACTTATCAGGCACAGACACAATCGAGCCCCTTACATACATATGTATGTGTGTATGTATGTATACATATGTATGTACGTGTATAAGAAATTGATATAAGAGACGCATGCAAGTAGAGTGTTCAAATTAAAGTATTATACACGTAGATGCTATACATATTGAATGCTCAATATACAGTAGATCTTCGATTAACGAATACAATTCGTGCCAGCATCTTATTCGTTAACCGAAACCTACAAATGTTGCACCTATGTATATGTAAATTGCATGCAATTTGTTGACCTAGGGTTTACTGTACATATAGACTCAACATGCGAATATACTAACTGTTATACGATATATGAAATGTTATACTATGTATCCATGAAAGCTTTACATACAAAAGACTACATCTGTATGACCTACATCCATATACGTAAATATATTAACTGTTATACAGTATCAAATTTACACGACAAATAGTACATGTACATACATACATATACATATACATACATATGTACATATGTACATATACAACAAAATTTGAGATATTACACACATAGAATACTTTAGGGTTCAATACACATATACTTAACTGTTCTATCATATATGTATGTACATAGGTGTTATATACGAGAGTGAATAGACAAAATATAAAGTGTTATACACATTACATCATATTCTAGATATAGCCTATGTACATATATGCATTCGTAACTTTGAACTATTCTAACATGAGGAGCTGTATGATTTACATAAAGTGTTATACGTTTAGTTGTTATACTCCAAACATAGTCCATTCATATGCACATACATACATACATACATACATTCCCTATTTCTTATCGTTGGGTGTGCCGAATATAGAGGTAATATACATATGTACATATGTATATACCTAGGTAGACTCGCTTTCTATCGTATCTCTGTACACCCAAACATAAATACATTCCATCGTATCTTTATTAACAGCAGCAATCCAAATATATACAAATATATATACATACGTATATACATATCTAGGTATGCTGATGTTACGACGAATCGCCAAGTATCGCCATAATTAAAAAAATAAAAAAGTAGAATTGGGTAGGTACATATAACACTTGGCCAGCATATAAACAAGCAATCTAATTTAAACATCCAAACAATTTGCAAATTATTTATTTGATATCTACGGACGGGGGGCGTGGCAAATGGTTTTATAACTAGAATTGTAAACATAAAGAAATACATACGTGACTAATGCAACCAATTTAATGGAGGTAAACTAATCTGTCGCACACATGTACTATGTACAGTATAGACAACTGCAGAAAAATGGTAGTGCGACTAATTTTGGGCGAAAAATCGAAATTAATATGAATATTAAAATGAATACTTAATTTAAATAGTCGTTTAAAACTCTTTTGAAAATATTGCGTCTTTCAGAAGGTTTTATTTGTCAAACTGTACTACTTACTACTAATATTATTACTACTACCAATACTACTACTACTACTACTAAAATTACCACTACTACTACTACCACTACTACCATTACTACTACTACTACTACTAAAATTACTACTACTACTACTACTACTAAAATTACCACTACTACTACTACCACTACTACCACTACTACTACTACTACTACTAAAATTACTACTACTACTACTACTACTACTATTACTACTACTACTACTACTAAAATTACTACTACTACTACTACTAATACTAATACTACTACTACTACTACTACTACTACTACTACTACTACTACTACTACTACTACTACTACTACTACTACTAATACTAATACTACTACTACTACTACTACTACTACTACTACTACTACTACTACTACTACTACTACTACTATTACTACTACTAAATGTATCTATGCATATAAGCCCCAATATGCATATATGTATGTATGCACATATATGCGCATCTTTGTCTTACATCAAGTGAGAGATTTATCTAATTTAAGAATTATTATTATCTGTGTATGTATTGCGGTAATGTATATCAGCCCATTTGGGCGTAGTATCACACAGATTATATTCCAAATAGTATAACCGCCTAGTGAATCTGAACGCGTATTACATATGTAGTCGTGTATGCCCGACTCGAACATTCTTACTCTATTTATCGATTACAACAAATTCAGTCTCTGTGGAACGGCTGGCGCCACGCTAATAGACCTCGGCCCTAGGGATCTGCAGGTAAACAGAAGAGAAAGGAACATTCTGGTTGAGATTGCCATAAATTAAGCAACAGACTTGAGCCGTGACCAGCATAGATAGGTAAAGCCTCTTCAGCATAGACGCCTGCTGAGAATTGGGTAGATAGAAGCAGCAGGGATTTATAAGACTTGTATTGATTATATATTCATCGAAAATTATCATAAAAATAAAGTAAATAATAATTTGGTGTGCATACAACAAGAAAATGTAATGTAATAATTACAATATAATATATACAAACTTAACGATAATAGTTAATAAATAATATATAATGTGGCATATATATACATGTATATGTAAATATATGTACATATCTATTATAATCAAAGTATGCAAATATCTGTAGACCGTTACTCAATATCTGCAAATACATTTATGCAACTGTCTCTCACTCACGCCTTGTGTACAAACTCAAAGAGCTGCCAATTGCTTCGGCTCTTCAATGAGTTCGTTCGCGATCGAAGAGAAAACTTTTTTCTGTGTGTGCATTAATGTGTATGCGAGGATGGTCTTCGCTAAACACATCGACAGCGTACGTGAGTGAACATGTGTGCGTGTGTATGTGAGAGCGAAGTGAACACTTCTGTGCATACACTCTGAGTTACCTGCTCGAACGAGCGCTAACCGTATTGCTCCCAAAACGAAGTTCGGTAAAAGAGCTTCACACGAATAGCGCAAAGACGAAATGAACCGAAGGCTCTCGCCCTGAGCGAAAACGGGAGCGAGTGCATATGATTACTTTCGGGTAATCTCGCGTGAAGGTTAAATTTAAATTAAATTCAATATTTCAAGAGTTTTGAATATAATGTGAATATCATATAAAGAAACCCGAAACTTTTGCGTGTTTCATAAATTATGAATAAATATAAAATAAAATATTTATGCATGCAACTCGTTTTAAATTGTTAAAATGCGATAAAACAAAAGGAAAGTTTTGCAATATTGAGACAGAAATATTTAAAAAATGCTTATAATTAAAAAAAAGTTATTAAATTAAACTAGTAAAAATATATTTAATTATATAAACTAACAAAATGCAATTTCATTTTCTTATAAGCTACGATCCAGGAATCTTTTAAGAATTGTGCTCAGATTCTTAAACATACATATAAAACAGAAACATTCTTATAAGAAAATATTTTCTTAAAGAACAAAAATTGAATTTTCTTTTAAATCAGATTTCATATTATATATATATCTAATATCTAAAGCCACATTACATTATCAAATAAAAAATAAAAATTTGTAGGTAATTTCCAATTCAAATGATAATCAAATTAGATTCGCCTTTAAGAAGAAATGGAATGCAAAACAATCTGGCAGCACTGCTCGCAGAGAACGAAAAGAACAATTCAAGCAGAAAGCAAAGCGACAAGTGGAACTAAAACGCGGAACTATCGCCGGCAATGGACCGGAACGAGTGGTTCACCATGAACAACATCGCTGCATTGGCATTATTAATTTTAAGAACATGAAGCCGATTTAAAAAAGTTGACTTGAAAAGACATAGCAACGCCCTACAACTCACCCACCCAATCACACACGCACACACTCAGCTGCCGCCAGTTGCAATTTCGTGAGTACGTGGCCGAGACGCGCGCACACAACTGTTGCGATATACATTAGCGTGCAATATGGATTATCAATACTACGACGACGATGAGGACTACTCGGATGAGGAGGAAGGCGTTGGCAATGAGCATGCCTACATTGATCATGATGCCGGCCGGCGAACGAGTAAAGATTATATCGATGAACACTTGGCCAGCGTCACGGACCGTCTGTTAGAAAGCTACGAGCACTGCATCCTGCCCTCGTTCAGCCAGGTGGCGGCCTACATTGTGCCGCTGCTGGTGGGCTGCTTGCTGTGCCGTCTGCTAAGCGCCGTTTATGCGCGCCGGGCACGTCTCGTGCCCAGCTCCGGTCCCAGTTGCGCCTGCAGCTGGCAGGAGGCGAACAGCATGAAGCTGGCGCCGCTGCATCTCATCAATGCACTGTGTGGCGCCGGCATCCTCTATGCGACACTTGGCCAGCGTATGCTCATCCTGCAGCTGCTCGCCGGCATTAGCTATGCACTGCTGCAGCTGATGCGCCTGGGCAAGGGACGACGACCAGCTGTCGCCATAGCCGTACTCAGCATCGGCAGCCAGTTCATCTATGAGCTGGCCATCTGGAAGAAGCGTAACGACTGGCCCCAGCTGCGTGGCCTCCAGATGGTGACCAACATGAAGGTCATCTCGTTGGCCTTCGACCTGACGGCCACGGGCGCCGCCGGCCTCCACATGCCCAACATCATCGCCTATCTGGGCTACATTCTCAATCCGGCCACCTGTGCCCTGGGCCCCTGGCTAAGCTATGCCCGCTATTTGGAGTCGCTGCACACCAAGCCCCAGTTGCTCCGCAATCTCTGCCAGATGCTGCTCAACGTTCTGCTCTGCCTGATGGCGCTGTTCATCAGCAATTGCATTGCTCCGACGTTGAGCGAACTGAATTCTCCAACAGATCCCACGCCGACCGTGCACCGGCAAGGCTGGCGCCATTGGCTGGTCATGTATACGGGCGCCCTGAGCGTGCGCACCAGCCACTACTTTGTCAGCCTGCTCAGCCAGGCGCTGCTGGCCGCCGCCGGGCAGCGACTGGATGCCGGCGGCAATGATTCCCAGAAGCAGCTGCTCGGCGAGCTTGTCGTGCGCCCGTGGCGCATCGAGTGGCCCCGTTCACTGAGCGCCCTGGTGCGCTGCTGGAACATGCCCATGCACGAGTGGCTCAAGCGCTATGTCTATGCCACGACCAAGCAGGAGCAGATCCAGGCACAGGGCCCATCACAGACCGAGGCACAATCCCGCAACAGCACAATGGTGGCCGTCTTCTGCACATATATCGTATCCTCACTGCTGCACGGCATGGACTTCCGCATCTACCTGGTGCTCCTCTCGCTGGCCACCTTCGCCGAGGGCGAGACGATGTTGCGCCGTCATCTAGCAACGCTCTTCAATGCTTGCGTCACGGCTAATCCCTGTCCCGGTGCCGAGCGCTGTCGCTATGCCCATTGCCCGCAGCGCTTGGGCTGGTGCTGCTGGCGCACCTGGCTGGTGAAGTTCATCAATCTCTGCTTCACCCTACTGGCCATTGCCCATCTGGCCTACCTGGGCATCGTGCTGCTCAATGAGACACTCTTATCGGAATCCGAGGAGGAGTTGCCCTTCATGTACCATTGGTCGGCGGCTGGCTATCTCAGTCACTACGTCGGCATCGGCATGTTTCTACTCTACATGTTCCTATCGTAAGATGGAATAGAGAGCGGACGATTCATGAAAGACTGTTTACTCGCTCCTCCATGCTCCCGATGCACTTTCTTTCCCACCCTCATTTGGGCAACTGCAGCGGCTTTATGTGATTACTGCAATGGCATACGATATATACCAACATACATACATACATACTTACATACTTACATACATGATTTTATATATACATCACTGGAGCAGCATTGGCTACTCTGGCCAGCTCCCTGACGGCATCTGGCATCTGGAGCTGTCGTTAAACGCATAACCGTACTGATTTTGACAACTGTGAATCTCTTTTTAAAAACTATTTGTATTTTTATCATATACTATTTATACACCTATATATATAATATATATACATACACATATATATGTAATGTACTCTGTATGTCTGTCCACCTATGCTCTAATAAATGTAAATTACATGTTTTTAATATATATAAACATATGTATATTTACTTCTTCGTTTAGGTACATTTTCTTGAGGTTCATTTCAATTGGCATTTTGATATATCTTGGTACAAACTCTTCCCATTTGATAATTGTGGCATCTCATGTTGCCTAAGATGTACCTAATTTAAAAATAATATATTCTATTATATATTAGCATCATTGGTACATCTATTAATTACCGTTAAATTACTTTACTTTATACATTCTAAAAAGAATTTCACAAATTATATTTGGTACAATAGTCAAATACTTTTCAAATTCTTGGTACACATCCTCTCATATTAGTAGAGAACTTCAAGGTACATTCTTTCTACTCATTTCATGAGCATGTCATCTCATGTCTCTCCCTCAAAATGTACCTAGAAAATTATATTTGGTACAGCAGTAAAATATAATAAATTCTTAATATGCATTCCTTCCCCAATTCATAACTCTAACATCTCATATTTGTAATCCAATATGTACCTAGTTTTCTTTCATGAATTGTACCATTCATGGTCAAGGCAAACTTGATTTTTAATTGCTTAGATATCTTTATTTTAGTTAAAAAGTACCTCTTTTTTCATCTGAACTTGCTGCTGAGAATAGGTACAATAGCAGAGTACCTTGCATATTAATTATAAATATTTCTCTGTTACTCAAAATGTTTCATATTCCATCAATTCTATTGTTGCATGCAAGTGTACACATTTAGGTACATCAGCATTTAGATATTGGAAGTTTTACGTTTTCTAAATACTCTCTCTATGTTTTTCAGTTACAAAATATTTGATTTTAGTTTTAATTCCCGTCTGTATATAGTATACAAATTATATGTACCATTTACGGAGTCTACTGTTATATAAATTTAAAATAGGTAGAGTTAGAAGAGGTACAAAGGTATAAATTTTATTAAATTTGCTTTCAAGTTTCCTTCTCTTTACCTATTTTGGCACAAAAACTTACTCTCCATGGGCAACTCCGTTCATCGCTCCAAATGTACCATGTAACTATAGTTATTGGCATATTGGTACATTTACAGAAAATGCACTGAAATGCCTACAATCAGATCTCATCTGTGTACTTTGCCACATAGAAATACTTTCCAAGTTACTTTGAGATAATTTCTAAGCTAGGCCAAAAGTACCTATGTAACAAAGGTACCTATGTAACAAAGGCATCTATAGTACAAAGGTACTGGTATACCAAAAGTACCTATTTAACAAATGACCTATTACCAAATGTACCTATATAGCAAAGCTACAACTGAGTACCAAAATTTTAGATATCAATACAAAATTAAAATATTAAAAAAATATTACTTATATTTATAAATTTTAACAACTCTGGAACTTCAGTAAAATTAAAAAATAAAAAGCCAAGTAAAATTTTATTTTTTTTTTATTGATTTTTTTTTGTTGATTTTCTTTTTTGTGTTTGTTTTCTTTTTTGTTTTTATTTTTTGTTTTTGTTTTGTTTTTCTCATTGAGACAAATATTTATAACAATATTGTAACTTCTACTTTGTTGTTGTTTTTATCTTGTTTTGTTTCGCTTTGTTTTTTATTATTTATTTGCATTTGTTTTCGGTTGTCAGTTTTTGTTTTATTTTGTTTTGTTTTGTTGCTTATGTGTTAAATATTAAAATTACTACCTTAAAAATTATGCAATGACAATAAAAATATTTGTTATGCAACTTCGATCCGGGTTGCTAGATCGAACGATCATTATGAACTGCTTAAAAGTTGCGCCGTTTTCTCTTCTCTTTTTGTTTTATTTTAAATTTATTTATTTAATAATTTTTGTGTTTTTGTTTTTGTTTTTGTTCTGTTTCATGTTCAGAAAGTTTTGTTGCTCATTTGATTTTGACATCAAAAATAGATATATATATATATATATATATGCATATATATATATATATAATTTATGTGTATGTGTGTATATTGACTCGTGTATATATTTTGTATATACATATACATATATATATATATATATATCTATACTATATAAAGTATTTATATATATATATATAATTTTTACTTTTTACTGTGTTTGACATTGTTTCCGATCTCATTCTTCTGCTTCTACTTATGCACCTTCTTGACCTATTGTTCAGTGATACATTTTATATATATAAAAAAAATTGCACGAAGAATTCATGCACCGCCCGCAACTTTCTTCAACTTTTTGCATATTTTCCTTGTTTGCCTTTTCTTATATATTTTTGTTTTGTTTTCTTTTTCTTAATCATTTTTCATTCATAACAACAACTGAGTTGATCACAAGAGATAACGAGAGTTTTTACTTTATATGTATTTTTGTTTTGTTTTTTTTTTTTTTTTTTACATTGTTTCATAGTTGCTTCTGTTGCATTTTATTTTTTACATTTACAAAATATGTTGAAGCTTTCGTTGATTTTTTTTGTTGACTGATTTTGTGATTTTCTTTTCTTCTTTCTTCTCTTTCTACAATTTCTTTGTTTTGCTGCCTTTGCTCTTGCAAAAAAAAAAAAAAAAAAATTTAATTTAATTTATATAGAACAATTAATTATTTCACTTTTCCATATATAATTTCTATTTTGTTTTCTCTTCAACATAAAATCAGTTAAAATACAAATAGTGTACAAATATTCGCTAGCTACATAGTTTTCTTTATCTGTATAAATATATAAATTATATATATATATAGATATATATAAGGATTTATACATACAATTAGTTTTTTCTTTTTGCGTGCGCACAGAGAGAAAAAAAAAAAACATTTGTGTAGCCTATGCTAAGAGGGGAGGGCGATGGGGGGCCTTGGATTCAGAGGGGCGCGTTTAGTTGACAATTTTTGTGTGTATGTGTTCGCGTGTGTGTGTGTGTGTGTGTTTTCTTGTTTTATTATTATTTGTAAAGAAACTGCCATATTTAAAATTATGTAACAAAACTTAAAAAATTTGCATAAATACATATACATATAAATATGCCTGTTTTTCTTTTTTTTTTTACAAATTACAAATTAGAAATTTTAAAACTTAATTTTAATTATGTTTTGCGTTTTGCTGCGTTACAAGCTCTGGGGCGAGGAAGCGAAGGGAGGCTGGTGTAAGAATTTCGCTAGTTGCTGTTGCATAAAAAATTTAGCTAAACACATTTAATTTAAGGGAGTTTTGTTTTTGTTTTTCTTTTTTACCTTTATATATATAAATATATATATATATATATTTTACTGTTTTCGCACAATGCACTAAATTCAAGATTTCTTCTTAATGTATAACAAAGTAGTAGTGTGTATATATTTATGTGTTTATCAATATATATATATAGACAAAAAAAAAAAGAGAATTATATAAAATACAAATAATAACAGTATCAACTACTGTATAGCATAATTTAATTAGAAAATACAACTAAAGCATAAACATAAGCTTTAAAATAATATTACACATTTAAATTATAAACATAATTACATTGTGTGTGTGTGTGTGTATGTTTGTTGAGTGTTTGTTTGCTGTTTGCCGCTTGCTGCATTTCATCAACAAGTGCGCGCAGCGCACATGACCAGCCACTCGATGTGTGTTTGCATTTGTGTCTCTGTGTCCCTTTGTGTGTGTGTGTGTGTGTGTGTTTATATGGCAACAACAACATCAACAATAACAATAGCAACATCAAAGACAACGATAACAACGACAACGACAACGACATGAACATTGTATATAAATTATGCTACATAAATGTTGCTCGTTTCTTTTCGTTTGTATGCTAATCATGATATGCGGCCGATTGCAGTCATCATCGTGCTTCCACTTTCGTGTCCTTGTTCGTGTTTGCATCCTGCTTCATGTTGAGGTTGTTGCCAGGCCATTTGTAGACTTGCAGCTACAACAGTTGCTGCTGTTGCCGCTACGATTGTTGTTGCTGCCATTGTTGCCGCCGCCGTCGCTGTCGCTGCTGTTGCTGCTGCTGCTATTGCTGCTGCTGTCATCAGCAACAATTGCTGTTGTTGCTGTTGCTGTTGCTGCTGCCTATGCCAGCATCGGCTCCACGTTCAATCGTTCTTGGTCTGACAGTAAAGCTCTTTCAGCGACTTGAGCTCCTCGATGAGCGCTTTGTTTTGGTTCTCTAGCACCGCCACACGATTCTCCAGGCACTTAATATACTCTTTCTTCTTGCGCCGGCATTCGCGCGCCGCCTCTCGATTCTTTTGCAATCGAATCTCTCGCTTGCGTGTCTGATCCTCCGGAATGCCACTGTTATCTAAGAGATAGCGAGAGAGTGAGAAGAGAGAGAAGAGAGAGAAGAGAGAGAGAGAGAGAGAGAGAGAGAGAGACAGAGAGTGGAAGAGAAAAGTATAAGTATTGTTGTTCTCAATTTTTTTGTATGATTTTTTTTTTTTTTTTGCGATTTTGTGACATTTACTGGTATTGTATGATATCCGATTGGATAGAAAGTAGCCCGAGTCCGGAGCCATGGGCAGCAGTGGACTGCCCGCTATGTTGCCGCCGCCGCCGCCGCCCCCCGCCCCGCTACCCAGCTGTGAGCTGAGAACGTTGCCGTCAGACATTTGCAGGGCTCCACTCGCTGCATCATCAGGTTTACGATATACGATATACGGCATACGGCATACGATATTCGGTTTTTGAATTTTTTTTTTTTATTTGTTTGTGGGATATGGTTGAGGGGGGGTTGTTGTTGGTTGTTGTTGGTTGTTGTTGTAGTTGTTGTTGTTGTCATATTGGTTTTCGATGCGATCGTATTGGAATTATATTTATTTTGTAAATATAATAATTTTTTTTTCGCGAGCAGTAAAAAAGAAAACAAACAAAAAAAACAATAAAAATTATAAGAAATCACATTTTTGTTTTGTTTTGTTTTTTCTTGGGTTTCGAAAAGCGAATTGCGAATTGCGAATTTGTTGTTCATTTTTGTGAGTGTCGGTGGTGTCGGGTGGTGTCGGTGTTTTAATTTAATTTGTTCTATATATTTATTGTGGTGGGTGCGAGTGAGCGAGCGGGGCGAACGATCGAACGAACGAGAGCGAGAGGCGATTTAATTGTTAGTTTTGAACAACAGCAACGGGCGACGGCAACGGGCGACGTTTGTTATATAAGTACAAATGTATTATGTAGATGGGCGATGGCAGATGGGAGATGGGAGATATGAGGGTGTTAAATGTTGAATGTTTGTTTGTGCATTTTCACCTAAACTGAATGCTCTTACATGTTATTTAAGTATGACTCTCTGTGTGTGTGTGTGTGTGTGTGTGTGTGTGTGTGTGTGTGTGTGTGTGTGTGTGTGTGTGTGTGTGTGTGTGTGTGTGTGTGTGTGTGTGTGGCAGCAGCAGCTTAAGAAAACAACGGCAACAACAACAACAACAGCAATTAGCAGCATCAGCCACAGCAGCAGCTACAACAATGGCAAAAGAGACGCGCATCAAACTCAACAAATGGAAAAACTATGCAAAATATGTGTATGAGTGTGCGTGTGTGTGTGTGTGATTATTAACTAATTGTATTTACAGTTAAAAAAAAAAAAGATTAATAAAACAATAAACTGAGATGAATGATGCGCGTTATCCTTATCATTTTTCTATACAATTCAAAAGTTGTTCCTGTGCTTGCTGCAACAACAATAACTATAACAACAACTAATGTGTGCATGAGATAGAGCGAGATAGTTAGAGAGTAACAGAGATAGTTAGTTAATGCAATTGCATAGCTTAGAAGCAACAGCCTCGATGTAGTTTTCAATGTTGTCCATAAACAAAAACAATAAACGCACAACTAAAAATCGTATATTAGATACGTATGTGTGTTCAAGGAGATGGAAAAATTAACAATGCACAATGAGCAATGAATGATGAGCAATGAATATGAAATTGAATTTGAATTTGAGGCCTAATAATCTTTGTTTATGCAAAGGAAACTTATATCATATAACATATATCATAAATCATTTATAATATATCATATATCATATTTCAAATATCATATATCATTTATAACATATCATATATCATATATCTTAAATCATTTATAATATATCATATATCATTTATAACATATAATATAACATATCATATATCATATATCTTAAATCATTTATAATATATCATATATCTTATATCTTATATCTCATATCTTTTATCATATATCTTATATCTTCTATCATATATCATATATCATATATCATATATCATATAGTCAGCTGCTTAATTGTATAATACGAACTTAGGAACATAGGCGCTTTAGGTTTTCAGAAATAGAAATTAACAACCAAATTTGGCACTTTACGACTTAGCATTGGCTACTTAAAAATGAAACAAAAAATCTATATAATATATCTATATTCCATATATTATTCCATATTTATATATATTATTCCATATATAAGCTTTGTGACTTTTTTATAATTATCTGAAGAACGCATTAAATATAGTGCAGAAAATTGCAAAATACTTTTTTATTTTGACAAATAGCTAATCAAGATTTATTCTTGATTAGCACTAAAATTTATGCGTTTTCAAGATAATTACAAAAAAAAAAAAAATAACTATAGAGTCGAACGCTACAAAAAATTGACTTTTCTGGAGAAATGACCAATCTAATAATCCAATCTAAATAAACATAACATTTCAAATTGTCTTCACTAAGTTCATTTGTCTTTTGACTATTGCTTAAATAAATTATATAGGTATATATAATTTGTTTTGCTAATTTGTCTATCTTGTGAACTGCAGCGCAAATGTTCCTTAATTTGTAGTAAACATTAAACAGTATATAAAAAAATATATATATGTAAATCTTAATATTCCTTTCAAATGCTCTGCAAATTATTTTCTTCATCACTAAATTTTGTTCTCAACACTTAATGCTCTATAGCACTACTAATTTGATAAATACTTTTGTATATAAATTTACTAAACATATGAACTCATCTATTGCATTGGCATCTAGTAATTAAAGCATTCAACAATGCATTAGAGTTGCTTAATAACACAATTTACAAGTTTGCTGAATAATTATCTAGGCATATGAACTTAACTATTATATTAACTGAACTCTGGCATTAGAGCTGCCTAATAATAATAATCAACATTATTGAAAAATCTGCTTAGCTAATGTTATAGAGTTACAAAGTTAACAAAACTCGCTCTCTCTGAATAACATTCTTTAAAGAGTACATAGTTTAGCAATTTAGCTAAAATATATTTCTCTCTGCTTACATTAAATTAATTTAAATTGTATACACTCATAATTCATACATTTCGTAATGCTCAAACAAAATAAAATACATGTTTTGTGATATATGCATGTGCAATGATTTCTGATGATTGTTGCTTGTGCTGCTGTGTGAGTTCTGAGCGCCATTTGGTAAAATATTTCGAATAGATCAACAAATTCGAGAGTTACGTTAAGCTTTGGACAATGATTACAGCAAAAGAGCGATTCAGAGCAGGACAATAGTATAGAGAGATAAAGAGAGAGAGAGTGGGAGAGGGAAAGATAGAGACAAAGTCTGTGGCTCACAACAATTGACTGACTTTGGGGGAAACACGTAAACAAAGTGTTTGGAGATGTAGAAATTGAAATTACCGCTCATGTCGGGTCCACTGATTTCGGTGAAGATCTTATTGTACGATGGCCTTCGTGTCAGATTGCTGCGATGATGCTGTGAATCATCATCCGATATACTCTCGTCACTATCCTCCGGATGCTGTGTATTCGGTTCGGGTTTGATCTTACATTGAAAATTTGGAGGGATCTGAAAGCACAAATGTTGCATGATGGATTAACAAATTCAATTCGACCAAAGCCTCTACATATACTCATGTATGACTCTGTGTGTGTGTATGTGTGTGTGTGTGGGTGTATACTAATGTATGCTTTATTAGCAACTGCTACGCACTTTGTTACGCACTTGCGCTGCATTGCTCGTGGTCGTATGAATAACCGTCGTGTTGGCCGGCTTAGTCATATAGACGACTCCGGGGCCGGTCTTATGCATCGCTGATGCGGCGACCAGCGCCTGTTGCTGTTGTTGCTGCTGCTGCTGCTGCTGCTGCTGTTGCTGCTGTTGTTGCTGCTGCTGCTGCTGCTGCTGCTGCTGCTGCTGCTGTGTACCGGCAGCTGTTTGTATGACACCCGAATGATTGGCCGCCTGTATCACGGATTGCACCTGCACGAAGCGAAAAGACACAATTAGCCAACATTGAAATTAAAATTGAAATTGAGATTGAGAAATTCAAGTTAAGTGAATAGAGCTGAGTAGGATAAGGCCACATTTAGCATTCCTTTCATAAACCCCCATTGCTTGCTTTAATTGTTCTCGTGTGTGTTTAAATAAATAATTAGTATCGATATTGTCAGCTGGCCAAGTTCGAGCCAAGTTCAAATGGATTCCCATATCAAAATTTCAACAGAGAGCGACAGAGATAAAGAGTGAGTTAGAGAGACAGAGAGAAGAGAGCGAGAGTGAGAGAGAGCGAGAGAGAAAACCTTTACGAATGCGCAACAAAGCAAATGAAAACATTTAAATACAAGTTTCTGAGTCATAAAACACCCATTTGAAGCTTCTTCAACGCTCCATAGCATTAAGCCTAAATATAAACGAAGAGGTGTGACTACAGTCGAGGCGTTTATCGGGTACAATAAATTACCAATTACTCTTCTACTTCTTAAAGAGTTTCAAGCGTTTTCCTCTATGCAACTGCTATCATATTTATATATTAAATGTTTCTGAATACTTTAGGAATATAGCATATGAGTATAAATAAATAACTGTTCATATTTCTAGATACACATTTCTAGATGCTTTAGTTTATAATTTGAATAATTTTGTAGACTTCTTAAGCTAATTTCTTTCAATATCATTTCAAGTTTCACTTCAACGGAAATAATTAATACCAAATTAATTTAATTAGCTTTACATCTCTTGATACATTATTTTTTCAGTCTTCTAGTCCATTGAAACGTCTCATGTCTCTTGCTATGATTACTAACGAACTGAGCTCTATATTAGTATAGAATATTTTGAAAAATTTTATTTTGGATTTTGTCTTTTAAGTGTTCCATATGTTAAGCTAACACAAATACTAATAATAAAACTAGCATTAATACCAAAATTAATACTCATGCTACGATTAATTGCATTAATAATGCTAATACTACTATGAGTCACATTAATACTAATAATATTGGCTATATTAATACTAATACTAATACTCTTATTAGCTGCATTCATACTAATGCTCATAGTAATTATAATACTTCTATGAGTTAATATACTATTAGCCGCAAAAATACTAAAAATAATACCAGTAGTAATACAACTTTTAGCTACTATTAATACTAATCAAAATACTTCAATGAGCTACATTAATACTAATACAAATACTACTCTCATAAATATCTAAATACATTTCATCTACATTGGAACAACAGAACTTTTATCATCTCATAGGTAATTGTGGCCTCATTAATACATTAGCTCTACATCTCTAGATACATTAGATTGGAATGTCGAGCATGTTGTATGCTTTTTATGCGCTGAATGCTTGAGTTCTCGAGCAGAAATGCATACACTAGATCTACATATATCATTTTTTATTAGCGTAGATTAGTGCAACTTTCTAGGCTAAATAAAAAAAAGAGTGCTGCTACGCACTCTTAGTGTCAGCAGGCATGAAATGCATTGCGTGCTATATGAAATGTGCATAGATAGAAAATAAGACTCTTAGGTCAAACTCGAATACTAATCATGTATAAAAAGGCATATGCTAAATAATGTACGAGTAAATGCATTGTAATAGCAATACTATATTCTGGGATTATTATCTTAATAATACAATCATTAAAAAAATAAATACATGAATTAAAATAATAATAATAATAATAATAATATACATGCATATATATATATTCTTCAATTTATTTATTTAATTTTTGTTAATGTATATTCTAACTCCTCTGTTCTATGACTACAAAAAAATATAGTAATAATAATAATAATTTGATATATAAATAATTAATTAAATAATTAATAATATATATTAATATTTTTTATATATTCAAAAATATTTTATATATATAAAATATTTCAAAATATATTTTATATATATTTATGTATCAGTTATGATTTATATATATAACTTTCAACTGCTATCGATTCCTCATATAGTTTATATATGTACACATTTGAATATCTATTTATATATCTATCATATACATATATACATATATATATTCCTACTACTCTGCTCTATTGATCTCACATATAGTATATATAGTATTTACTATACTATTCCAACGTCTAAACAACTGCTATAAATTTTGCTCAATAAATTGCGCATTGGGCCCATGGTGAGCGAGAATGGAATTGAAAATTGAACTGGAACTGGAACTGGAGCTGAAACTGAAACTGAAACTGGACTCACCTGCAGGCCGTGCTGGACGAGCGCCTGCATTGGGTATGGGATATTGCAGTTGGCGGTCGTTGTCAGCACGGAGGATGCCGCGCCGCTGGCATTGTTTGTGTTGCCCGTCGCTGGAACGCCGCTCGTTGTACTTTGCTGGTTCTGTTGTTGTGTTTGCTGCTGCTGCTGCTGCTGCTGTTGGCCGCCTGTTGCTGCCACTGCTGCAGCTGCGGCCGCCGCCGCTGCCGCTGCCGCTGCTGATGTGACATCAACGTCGTTGACATTACCGCTGGAGGCCGAGTTGCCGTTCTCCTCGACGATGCTGTCCATTTTAGCGATTTTCAGCAGCACCGTTACGCTCTCCGATAAGTGCTTCAGTTTGGCGTCTTTTCCGTTTCAATTTTGCCAGTTTGAAGTTGTTGGATGCTGGACGATGACTGCACAATCCAGGATCGAATCAAGACGGGCGGACGGACGATTGATTGGTTGGTTGGTTGGTTGGTCGGTCGGTCGGTTGCCAAAGCAATGAAATAGATGGACCGCGCGAACACACACACACATTAGAGTGACAGGAACAGCGAAAAAAAATATAAGAAATAGAAAGAGACGGAAAGAAAGAGAGAGAGAGAGAGAGGGAGAAAGGGAAAGAGAGAGAAAGATGTGCACAAAATTGGTTTCATTGGTTTTTGGTTACAATATTGCTTGATTGATAATTGCTAATTGTTAATTGTTCGTTGCAACAACAAAAACAACAAAAACAAAAACAAACGAACTCACAACACACACACACACACTCACACACACATTGACTGTCACTGTCACTGCTGCTGCTGCTGCTGCTGCTGCCTCTACAACTGTTGTTTGGTTTGTTTTGTTTGCTAGCTACAAAAATGACGACGACGACGACGATGACAACGACAAAACAACAACAACAACAACAATAACAGCAACGGCCATACTGTCTCAACTGTTGTGTGTATTTTTATGAAATGACGTCATGACGACGTTGTGTTATAGGCAAACAAAACAAAAAAAAAAATACAAAAAAACAACAAAAAAAACGCAAACTTACTTTCTGATGACATCACTAAAACGTTGCTGCTCCTCTTATTGTTGTTGCTGTTTCTCTTTCTGTTTCACTTCTTGCTGCGCGCGCTGGTGTTTGTGTCTATATATATAAATATATTTATATATATGTGTGTGTATGTGTGTGCGTGTATATATATAATATATATATATATATATATATATGTATATATGTTACTGTAACTGTAACTATGACTGTGTCTGTGTCCGTGTCCGTGCGTGTCTGTGTGTGCCTGTGTCGCGTTGCGCGCTGTGCTGGCAACTTGTTGAAAAATTCAACTGTACGCACGCCACACACTCTAGAGCAGAACAGAGAGCTAGCTCCGTTTGCCTTGCGCTGCTACTACGTAGCCGTTTGCTGCGGATGCATAGCGGATTATTGTTGTTGCTCCTAAACGCTTAGCACAGGCGAAATGATTTTTTGTTGATTGATTGGAACTGATTTGGCCGGACGGCAGGCGAATGGTCGTAGGCAAAACACTTTTCACACAGTTGGCAGCACGCGCGCACTGCACACCAAAATTTTTTTCTGCTGTTATCGTTGCTTACGTTCTTTTTTTTTTCAGAGCAGCACTGTGCGGATTTGTTTGTCAGCTGCCTGGATGTTAGGGGCAGGATACAAGGACACAAATTGTTAATTGGGAGTTTAGCACGACGTGTTCTAGCTCACATTCAACATTAACTACAAATTTATTGATCAGGTTTTAGCCCTTTTTTGCGCAAAATATTATTTTGTATTGCTCACTCGCTCGCTCGCGCTGCTTCACTGCCTCAGTACTGGCGCAAACACACACAAACTCAGCAACAAATACACTTATACGCGCGCACACAAATAAGCACACACACACACACACACACATATGTGTAGAGAGTACGCACTCTCAAACACACATATGCATGCGCACGCAGCGACGGCAACCCGTTTCATACTCGAGCGTTGCCAGATAGTTGACATATGAAATAAGCCACAATATTTTTACAACTCGTTTCAATTCAACAAGACAAATCAATAAAATAATCAATGCAGTAACAATTGCATATTATTTGCGTATTGTTTGCACCAAAATTTTAAGACTTGGACATGTCAACTATTATATAAAAAAAAGCGCGCGACAAGTCTGTACACAGCTGGCAGCATGGCGAACAGCTGTTAGGTTGTGCGACACTGCTGGCACCAGGGCTACAACTCTACACAATTCTGGCGGTCGAATAATTAATTTGAATTAACGATTATTCATAGATTGCATTTGTGCTTAGTGGACCGTAAACAGCTGCCGATAAATTGCTAATTAATTTAAGTACTTAAGTAAAGTGCTTGAAAGTTGATTTCCTCATTTGCAGGCAACTGACAACTGATTTTAAACCGCTTGCCTTGCCGATACATACATTTAAGCACATACAAAATAGCAATAAAAAATGAATTAAATAGAAAATGAAAACGTTTACTGCAATTGCAACGTTTTTTAGAATTGCAATTGGAAACAATAATGCATTTACAGATGTCGGTCTAATGGCACCGTTGCACGTTTTACTTTCAAACATTCCATTGTGACTCTCATTTCGGACACTCGCTTCGCTCACTCAGCCCCACAAAACGCCGCGCTGTCTGTGCTAGTCACACTCGAAGAGATGGTTAGTGAGAGAGAGAAAGAGGAAGGGAGGGAGTGGGAGAGACTGGCCGACTAAAACTGAGTCAGTGCATGCCATTTTACAGTTGCTGTTGTTGTTTTGGTCAACCAACAGAAAACGAAGTTGGCGCCGTTAGGTCACAAAATTTCAAGTACTGAGTATACATATGTATGTATGTATGTATGAGTATGTCCGTGTATGCTTATGTGTGTGTGCATACATGTGTCTGCATGTATTTGCATTATAATTATAATTATTGAGATTTAAGTTATAGCCCTTTAAGCTAACTCATGGCGACTCTCGGCCAATGAGTAACAATATCGAAACCTTGGGCTAACGTCTTGATGAATCAAAACAATTAAATAGCAATTAAATGTAAGCTAGCAATTTTATCAAAACAAATGAATGTGACGATAGTACATATGTACATATGTATGTATATGTACGTTATGACGTTATATTGATATTTAAAAAGCCAAACTCTGTACATACACATACATACATGTGTATATATGTACATATATATGTATGTATGTATGTACATATTTGAAAAATTGAATTCTATTTCTGAGACAGCAAAGTAGATTTACTACTGTGAACTATTAGTATTGGTTCCAATTATAAGAAACATCTTGTTTGCCAAATAGTCAGAATAATATTTAATTAATTTTTCATATTATTATTTTAAAGATAAATTTGCAAATTCAGTAATTTAATATAGCCAAACAATCTAGAAATGACAAAGGAAATCTTAAAAACTACCGCTAGGATAGCGAAGAACTTTTGCATGTGACTCACATCCTTTCTCCTCTCTAAAAAAGACGCAGCACAAACAGACACGTGTGTGTGTGTATGCGCTCGTACGAATATACATAAGTAACTGTGTATTTATGTATGTATGAGTGGAAGGAAGGCAATTCACTTTTGTTTTTGTTTTCTTTGTGACGGCAGCTAGACGCTAGCTAGCTACAGGTTAGCTCACGACTAGACAAACTCGTGCTTTTTATTTATCGCAGCTGATTAAAATGTTTTGTTCCTATTAAATGTTGTGTATTTGTTGCACTGAGCAAACGGCGAACAGACAGCACATAAAAATATACATACATACATACATATATATAAAACCTAAAGCATAGTGACACTGCACTTAAAATGCTAGCTGGAATTGAATTGATGTTGATGCGCGTGAAAGACAGACAGTGAAGCAGAGCGGCAGAGCGGCAGAGAGAGACGCGACGCTGATTCAGTGCAAAATGGATTGGTCAAACTGTTTGAGGTGAGCGCGTGAGAGAGAAATATAAAGTTGATTTGGTTGAGAATTTATACTGGGCCAATAATGTCCTCGTAAAGCAGCAAAGCAAAACGAATAAACATACATAAATGTATAAGTACAGAAAACAGCTTAGAAAAAAAAGAAAGAAAAAAAAAGAGTCAAAATACACCTATTTTCTAATTTAATTTAAATTGGCGAACTATTGGCACAAATTGAGCTAGAATTCCAAGTTCGATTCTGAAAAGCTAGCGTGTGCACAGCAGCAAGAAACTTGAATCTCTGCACGCTTTTCTTTTGTAATCGCATTTTTATTGCCTACCGCGATAGTCACGCAATCATCGCTAGACGCTTTAAGCTGTCAGCCTAGGCAAGTGAAGCTGCGATTTGTGCTGCCGCAGCCACCCACCCGCGTTACAATCATCTCAGCCATCTCTACGCCGGTCCGTTTTATCATTTTATTTCTTTTTAAGTTGAATTGTGTTGTGCTTGTCATCACTACGTAAGCGCAACTTAAAAATACTTGTGGTGGCCATTCAAAGAGGTAATTGACACCGCAATAAGAGCGAGAGAGAAGGAGAGTGGGAGTGACACAGGCCTGTAAGGAAGGGTGGACAAGCAGAATGACGAAAGTGAACAATGAGGCGCATAAGACGCAAAGCTGAAAAGGCATACAGTCAACAAAAAAAGTTTACGTACACTCTTTACATCATCATATTAGTTGTTAAAAGTGGACTTTGAATGACTGTAAAAATGTGTTAATTATAATAAGATTATATATAAGACAAGCAATTATTTATGAAAAATAATATTGATTATCTCATGCAGCAGGAATGAAGAAAAATGTCGAAAAGCTTTAAGTTTATTTCCTCCATTCCATTGCTTAATATTTCCAATGCTAATCTTAAATTTTTGCTTTATTTCAAGTCACATACTTGTAATAGAATTTATTTGAAATATCGTTTTGTGTACTTCAACTTTATTTGCCTACTGTAAATAAAAATCTAGCTACGTCATCAACGTCATTGACATCATCGTGGCTTATTGATGGTTATGCGAGTCCAAAATCGAAACAACACTCACCACATCAAATTACGGCATTTAATTTGTTTTTATTCATGCATATATACATATGTATGTACATACATACATACATACGTATACATATATGTATATGCATATGCATATTGATATCTACTCTGTTGCTCTGGTTGTTGCTGCTGCTGCTGTTTTCATTTGACATTAGCGGCACAAGTCACAGCATAGACAGCCAACGGGAATGACAATATTTGCCTGCTGCATTTTAATCAATTCCAATCAGTCGTCTTTTGCTTTTGGGCTTTGGCTTTGGCTTTGGCAGCGACGGCAACAGTGACGGCGACGGCCGCTTTCTCGTTCTTCATACGCAAAATGTGACGTCAGCATGGTTTATTTTTAACTCGGCTCATGCACTGCATTTTGCTGCAAATGGCGTTGTATTTGTGTGTGTATTAATTAAAGCTAAATGGGTGCACAGCAGCATCAACAACAGCAACAAGCGCAGCATAAACGAAAACAGTTAGTACTTGGCATGGGAACTAGCAGCGGAATGACGGCAATGGGAGAGAGGAAAGGGCGTGGGCAAGGAACACGATACGCGATACGGGCAAGGAAACGGGAACTGGAATGTATGTATGTATGTATGTATCTGCGTGCCATTGGCGAATGCGTGGGAGATAGAGGCGGCAGAAACGGTAGCAGCGATGTCGCTGTCAAACAAACCAATTGTTTGGGGGAGAAACTTTTGCCGTTCGAATCTGTTGCACATGGCCAACAAATGCCTGGCAGCCAACAAATGTTGCTGCCAAACTGTCGCCACCCAAAAACTCATCACCCACTCGACGGCTTTTATGCGGATTATCAGCTAGCAGTAATTTGATAATACAACCGTTTGGCGGCTACACAACATACATCAATTCTTTTACATACATGTATATGCACGTATGTGTGTATGTAGTTGTATGCGTGTGTACCATGGCTGCAAATCGCTTTGATCCAACGTAGTTCCAAATTGAAATTTGATCGGCATGAAGTGAGCCATAAATCAAATCCAATTCAAATTTGAAAAGCAACGAATTTTAAATTCGAATCTAAGCTCGGTTCATGAACTAACTCTTAATTAAGTTCGTTTAAACTATGTGAACCAAACCAATATCCATGCAGCCCTGGTATGCATGTGTACAATACATATAAATATATGTACATATGTATATTTAAATATCTACAGTTCTGCTCAACTGAATAGGTTTGGCATTTTTGAAACTTAAAAATTTTATGATATTTTGTACACTGTAAATTAAATTAATTTCATTTAATTTGATTGAAATTGTAATTAAAAAAAAAAAAAAAAACTATTATATTAATGAAAGTAAATTTGTTTTTATATTTCTTGAATTTTTCATTTAGAAAATTTAAGTTGACAATTTTCTCAAAGAAGGTTTTAATAAAATAAATTTTGTTATGTAAATAAATTAATCAGTTATAAAATATATACATATTATATTAATGTATATATTCTGATCTATTAATTTTTATCCCTTTTAATATAATTTCATTTAATTCAAATCGGAGTGTTCGTTGAAGAGATATAACATTTTAGGCTTAACAAAATTTTCCATTTAAATGGAAAAAAAATTGATAATAAAATAAATAAATAAATAAATAATAATAATAATAAGTAAAATTAACAAAAAAAAAAAAAAAAAAAAAAAATTAAAATTTTCTAAAACGTAAAACATATTCAGTTGAGCAGCATTGTTATGTACATATACATATACATATATACATATGTACATATATTTGTTGGTTTGTGCATATATATGTATGTATATTTGAATAAGTATTTGTTATCATTTTTGTTTTGGGGGCGGTAGCCCCTCCCCATTTCCGTTATCAGTATTGTTGTATTACGTTGGCTGGGGAATGCATAGAAATATCAGCTCAACTTCGGCAATCTAATTCAAGCCGGGACTAAGGGAATAACGGAATGTGTAGGGCGAGGAGGAGGAGGAGTTGGAGAGAGGTTTCAGTATTTCACATATTGAGTGATTCGAACAATGTGATAATATTTATTTACAATACGATCTTCGATTCCGCCAAATGTCTCAAATACTAAATTCCTCAAATCGATTCGCGGTGATTCGATCGATGATGTAATAAAATATCTTTAAAAGAAAACATAGCGAATAGCTAGATGAGTAAATAAATTAAATAACTGCTAAATCGATTTGAGAGCTGGCTGTAAATATATTTTCGTATCTGTATCTGATTGCAATCTTAAAGTTTCTCCCATCTAATAGATGAGTTCAAATAGTGGTTTACTGCAACTGTATAAACTCTAGAGACTAGATTAGTCTAATAATAAATATATGTATCTATATGTATTTTTTTTCAAAATCCTATAATATATATATTTTTTTAAATTTCTTTCTTCGAGTTATATATATATGAGATCTATCGATAAGGTGACAATTCAGCAAGCTCTTATAGTAATGCCTCAATTGGGCTCTAGCACGAGCCATGACTAATGTCTAGTGCGGGCCATAAATTGAGTATTATTAAAGCAGCTCACTTATCGGGAATATTAAAAAGTCAATTATCTACATTTAAAACGGGCGTATTTCAGGGAACACCTTGATGGCACCTACATATATACATATATATCACTCTGGATCCAACTGGCATTATGACATAAGTGTACTATATCTGCTGACTCAACAATATCATATTACGTCATATTAAAGTCTAATGTGTGCCTAGGTGCATGAGTGACTGTATACTTTATATCTATAATATGTTTAGATTGCCCATATATGGCATAAATATATAAATATATGATTAGATATAACTATATAGAGTTGAATCTATTTGCATTTCTTAGTGATAGTAATTTTAGCTAAATCCGTTATATACATATATATACATATATTTCTCTAGAATGCTCAGAGGTGGCTTAAAAATCAGTATTTGTAAAATATTGATATCTATATTGAATGCTGATATTTAGCATCAGTATAAATGGAACCATAGGAAGCATCACTCAAAAATAGATATTATAATATAATAAGATATTTATAGATATTTGAAATTATGAGTTTTGTAAGCATTCATATATGTATATATAGTAGTATATATGTATCTATATAGGTATAGGTTTATCTAGTATTTTCTTTCTTGCTAAAAATCACCCATGAACTATATATAAATATATAAGGTTATATCCTTCAATTTGTAGCAGATCATAATATTATATAGTATATACTATATTCATATGAACAATCAAAATAATTGTCTTTAACACGTAAATGTACAAAATAATAATTAACTTTGTTTTAAAGATTTTAAATTATAGCTATAGAAATTTAAGCAAAAATATATTTCACTGAATTTTATTTTTTGCTGATTATTGAACATGATGTGCTCATTTGCATATGTATACTTTTTTGACTCACTGTACAGCCAAATTTACATAAATATATTTAAATGTAAATATAATATAATTTTTTTTTTTTGGTTTCTTTCATTATTTATTTTAAGTGAATGACCTTCTGTGAAATTGTCATGGCTATGGCTGTGTGTGTGTGTGTGTGTGCGTTTTTTTTAAACAATTATTATTAAATTATATTTAGTTGAAAATGAGTTAATGCTCTCGATAAGAGCCATTAAGCGTGCACTTCTGTCTAGCGGTATTTGCCACACCCCCGCACAACACCAAACGCCTCTTATCATATCTTACCCGTTAATGTTGTTGTTGTTGTTGTACTTGTTGCTGCTGCTGACTAATAACAATGAAATTCGCCACGAAGAAAACAACAAAAAAAAAAAAAAAAGCAACAAATTTTCGCGTAACAGCTACAAAAATTTGTAATTTTTGCAAGCCGCTTAATGAGATGTTTTAACAACAATATACATCAATAAATAACAAAAGCAATGACAAAAACAAAAAAAAAAAAAAAAAATGCAAGAAAAGAAAATAAATAAATAACGTGAAAGAAAACAAACAACTTTTGCCGTTGCGCTTGCTGTTGTTGCTGTTGCTGTCGTCGTTGAGTTTGCTGCGCGTTTTGCGCTTTTTGTTTTTGTTTCGCGTTTTTTTTTTTTTGTTTTTGTTTCGTTCTTTTTTGTTTTTGATTTCTGTGCGTTGTGTTGCGATTACGTCAAGATTTTTGTTGTTTTGCCGATTTGTATTTGATTACAATACATTATATGTACAAATTATATATACATTTGAATATAGATGTACATATGTATGTATGTATGCACGTTCATGCATATGTATGTATGTTTGCTTGTATAGAGCGTGCAGTTGCTGTTGCTGTTGCTGTTGCTTTTGTTCTTGTTGTTCGCGTTAACCGTTTGGCGCTCTCGCCACTGGGATAGCGCGTGCGAGCGAGACCGCGCCTATAATTACTTGCTTAACTTCTTACACAAATATTTTACACATGAAAAGTGCGCAAATATTAAAAAAAAAAAAGTTCACTCTCACGCACACGCACACCTAGACACTAGTAAATGCTGTTGTTGTTGTTGTTGCACTTGTTGTACTGTTACATATATACTGCAGACATACATACATACATACATACACATATGATTGCAGATATGTATGCGCGTGTATGTATGTATGTATGCTTTTGGCGCCTAAATTTGTGCGCGCTTCTTCTACTGCTTCTTCTTATTCTTTAATGGGCCGCACTCGTCACCTTTTGTCGTTGTTATAGCTTTATCGTTGTAGTTGTTGCTGCCGGCGCTTGATGACGCGACAACGGCGCAACCAACAACTGACTGAATGTTGCTGCTGCTGCTGCTTATTGCGACTGCGATTGCGATTGCTAGTATTGTTGTTGTTGTTGTTGTTATTGTTGTTGTTGCTTTGGGGGCCGCTGCTCGTCGCTGCTGCTGTCTCTGACGCCGCTTTACGTAGCCGAACTGAAAAGCAATACTGACACCGATGACTGACTAAGCGGCCACGACGTGGCTACGTCGACGACGACGACGACGTCCATGTATATGTATGTATGTATGTGTGCACATACAAACGTCGACGTCGAAGTCGCCGCAGCACACGTCACCAGCAGCGGTAGCAGCAGCAGACAGTTAGCGATGAGCACGTGCTTATGCATAAAATTAAACTTAATTCGTGCCAAGTCACGCACGAAAAATGCCTCGCTAAGATTGAGCAATTCTTAGTAAGTTAAAGGGCAAGCTCTTTGCAACGTACATATATACATACATATATCTGTATATATATGCATAAATAAAATATTTAAAGCGTGCATGAGCAATTAAAACTAACAAGATTTTTAAACAAAAATCAATAAAAATGTTTATATTGCGATCATAATTTATTTATTCGCTTCCATACAATGGGCCGATACGTTCTAGTACGGGTAAAATTGAGAATTCAATGTGTGTGAGAGAGAGAGAGAGAGAGAGAGTGAGAGAGAGAGAGAGTGAGAGAGAGAGAGAGTGAGAGAGAGAGAGAGAGAGAGAGAGAGAGAGAGAGAGAGACAGCACATAGAGTATGCAGCAGCTAATTCAGCATTCAAGTGAGTCACGTAGTCGGCAACAGATTTTTATAGCGTGCCGCCCATTGTATGTGCATGTACATACATACATACATACAAATATTACTATATAATTAATAGGGAAACTAAATGCTAGAAATTTTATGTTTATTTCGTATACATTTATTAAGCAGATAAGGCATGACCAGCTTGATGTCTTTGAGTCGTGCTTCGAATATTTCTAACACGCTTGCTTCTAACAACAATAATAACAATAACATGTACCTACATACATACATACACATGTATGTACATATATATGTATGCTCATCCACACACATGCATGCAGGTGCGTGTGTGTGTTCGTGTGCTCCCTGGGCTGTTTCGTAATTTTGTGCTAGGTTATTGTGTGCTCTGCTTAAGCAGCAGCTTCTTGAACTGCAGCGACAGCAACAATTAAAGCAACACAAACAACAAATAATAGCAAAACAAGAGCGTTAAACGTTATCGTCGCCACGTCAAAGTCACGGTGCTCGACGCTGACGTCGATGTCGATGTCGAAGTCGATGCCGATGTCGATGCCGGCGTTCGTTCCTTCATTACACTCACCATTCTCATGACTTTGCTATCTCTATCTCTTGCCTATTCGCACTCTTTGGCGCTAACACCCTTGCGCCGTGTCGTCTTGTGCGCTTACTCATGTAGCAGAACAACAACTACTACACACATGCCAGAAATATTTTTAAATATGTACCTAACACAAGTCAAGTTCTACATTCGCTAATACATACATATGTATGTACTATGTACATACATGCGCATTCATTTATGTGTTGGTCACTTGTGAGACAAGCATAGACATGTTATAGTGTCAAAAGAATGAAAGAAGAGCACGCATAACTAACGCCGACGACTCGAATTTGCTGCTGCTGCTCTTGTTGTTGTTCTTACATATTGTGCCGTTACTGTTTTTTTTCCGTGTGCTTCGTTGCTGCTGTTAGCGCACAGTTATGGCGTACGCCGCAGCAGAGGCGCGACGACGCACAGTGGGGCCTTTGCTCATTTTGCGTTGCAAAAATCATAACTTTTGATCCAAGTAAAATATTTTAAAAATTTAAAAGGCATTCGATAGGGAATTCTTCAAGCTTTAAAATGAATCTACAAACAGGGTGATGCGATAACGGAGTGCTTCACAGTTATAGGTCAAACATGAGAAATGTGAACTTCGGCAAAAATGAATTGTTTTTCTATGAAAAAAAGGAAATTTTTTTGTTTCAATAAATTATTTGAACGCACAGTGGGGCCTTTGCTCATTTTGCGTTGCAAAAATCATAACTTTTGATCCAAGTAAAATATTTTAAAAATTTAAAAGGCATTCGATAGGGAATTCTTCAAGCTTTAAAATGAATCTACAAACAGGGTGATGCGATAACGGAGTGCTTCACAGTTATAGGTCAAACATGAGAAATGTGAACTTCGGCAAAAATGAATTGTTTTTCTATGAAAAAAAGGAAATTTTTTTGTTTCAATAAATTATTTGAATTATTTTCAGAGAGTATGTTTAAATAAATAAATTTAAAAAATTAAAAAAAATTTTTGGTAATTTATTTTTATTTTTATTTTTTTTATTTAGTTTTCCTTAAAGTTGTCATCCGTAGAAGGCGTAGCAATATCTAAAAGGCTTAAAGTTTCTGAACAATAATTATTAATTAATGAGGAATCTGTTTTCTTCCACTCTAAAAAATATTTGCTTACAAAATGCAGCATTAGGTAGACAAAACAAATAAATAATGCAAATTGCAACGACCAATTTACCAAAAAACCCAAACCCATCCCAAACCGTTTTGCCGTCGGCATTTCTACCTACAGCATGCAGCGACACGCAACAACGACCTTTTTTGCGCATTTCGTGCGTTTTTTGCCTGTTTTTTGGTAGTTTTTTGGCATAGAAACCCGGAGGGGCGGGTAGGGGCAGGCAAAGTTTTATTAATATGAAAGAGGACATCTTTCTTAACACGTGGGTATAAGTCGCTGCCTGGGACTCGGCGGGACTCAGAAGATGCAGTCCATCAAAGATGAAAAATAGTGTAAAATTAAGAGGTTCGCTAAATTTAACTTAGCTCTTTAATGACAAATCGTAGCATTATAATTTTTTTTTTATAATTTTAGAAATGCATTAATCTTTAAATCGCAACCAACATGTAAACAATCGGTGCTGTATTTGTCTTGCAACTTGATTCACAAGTTGAGCATTTTTCACAAAAATGCGGTGTTGTGCAAAACTTCGCAAGTTTACCCAACTTTGAAGGGGCATAACTACCTTAAAAATTGTCTAATTTCAAAAATCTTTTGGATACTGTCCCTTTGGAAAATATCCAATCATATGAAATCAACTTTTTGAAAATCGCTTTTCATCACTTTTCTGATTTTTGCCACGCGACGCCGGCAGAGGCCCCACTGTGCGACGATGACGTTATCACGCTAACTCGCTCGCACACACATTGCGAGCACTTAACTCGCTCGCACATGCGTGTGAACAATAGCAGCTGACTGGCTGCCAACATTGATAGCATACGTTCAGGCTGTCGATCAGCAGCTGAGCTCATATTACACAATACAACAGTTAATAAAAAACAAAAAAACAAAATTAAGATGAAAAACGAATTAATTAAAAGTTGAAAAAGTTCTATTTAAAACAAGAACTAACTAAAATGTTCAGCTTGTGCGTAGCATCTATTCATAGACAACACTTTGCTTCGGCTTTCGCTTGTGGCATGTAATTGCTTCTATTCTTAGCCAGCATGTAAACTAGTTCCTACCGCAGCAGAAACCAATTAGCCAAAACTTGATAAAGTACTGTGAAGCAGGGCAAGAATCTGACCACAGGCAGGTGCAACACGTACGACTCACACCTACATCAAGTTGAAACAAACTGCCAAACAAATACGAAAAAAGCATGCATTTTTTTCGTAGCGTCGAGGTTGAAATGCTCTTTGTGTGACAAAAAAATAATAAAGAATATTAAAAGAATTACAAAAAAAAAAAAAAAAAAAATATATATATATATATATATATATATATATATATATATATATATATATATATATATATATATTCAATGATAAAAAATGCCAAATAAAAAAATCATAAAAATATTAAAATGATAAATAATGATAAGAATTTGACCCCCTAAACGTTGCTGGAAAAAACATATATTTTTTACCAAGTCGTTAAAGCTGAATTGATTTTTTGTGAGGATATTTATTGAAGCGATTATAGTGATAAATAATAAATCATAATAATAATAATATATTGAATTGTTGAAGTCTTTAAACACTGGGACAAATATTTTATTTTTTTTTTAAATTGTATTTTATAAAAATTAAAAATAGTAAGAAATATAATAAAAAAAATACAATAAAAAGAATGAAAAGTAATAATACAAATATTATTATAAAAATAAAATAAATTAAAATATATAAAATAATAAAAAAAAACTAATAGAAATATAAATAATGTTTTTATATTTATTAATAATCATAAAAAAATAAAATAAAAAATAATAATGAAATAAAATAAAAAACTAATTATAAAAATAATATATATTTTTATATTTATTAATAATCATAAAAAATAAAAAGAAAAATGTTTAATGAAATAAAATAAAAAACTAATTATAAAAATAATAAAAATAGTAAAAAGCCAAATAAAAATATGTATTTATTATAAAAATAACAAAAATAATAATAAAAAAAAAAACAATTGATGAAATTAATAATTAAAACTATCAAAATTTAATGAACCATTTTTTAAGGCTTAAAGCAGCAAAAAAGTTGAAAAAAAAATATACTGCATATTGCCAAAGCTTAAATACGCTTTATTAAATAGTATTTATTAATGCAGTGATAAAAAAAAGAAGAAAATATATATACTTATATATATAAAGATAAAAAATATATAATAAAATGATGTATGACAAATAATATTATATAGAATACTTATAAGACTTTACACACCTAAAAGTAGCTTAATAAACTTAATTTATTCGCGTTATTTTGAAAAACAGAAAAGCTATAAAATTGCATGAGTTTTTTTTTTTTTTGTTTATATTGCATTGGTTTTATATAATATCAATTTGGTATTATAAGTAAAATATTCAAACATTGCGTCGCACAGAGCCTCTCGAAATTGAAGGACCCTCGGTGTGGCAACGCTCCATAAACCTACAACCGAAGCAACATTTTCAATTTGGCAACTTGGCGTATGCGTAATACAATAATCACAGTTATCACACACACACATACACACACACACATGCACACACAGCCTCCCTCAGTCGTTCACATTTCTCTAAACGAGCCTCGTTGCTGCCTCACTTGACAGAGATACATTGAATATTTGCCTTGCCGGGGCGTTTGTTGGAGCGCGGCTTACATGACGTATGCTTCATAAACGTTGCATAAATTACGCATACGTCGCATATTGCGTTACGTCGCGTGTGCAGCTGACAGCGGCGGCCGCACTGCCCGAAAATTTGAGTCAAACGAACGAAACGAAAATGCCGTCAGCCTCATCAGCCAACCTGCCAGACCATCTACATCTCCAATAGCCACCCCGCTTCCTGGCTTAAACGCTTTTTACTGCTCAGCAGCGGCAGTAATGTGATTTGAAAGTGAGCTGCTTGGGGCATTTATTTAATAAGAAATGCGCAGGGGCGTGTAAAGCGCTGTACGTAATACGTTTATAACCAAAAGCTAGCACCGAAACACACGCACAGCGCCAGGCCAAATCCCAGCCAGTGCCGGGCCTTCCCTACACCTACCTCTCTCTCTCTCTCTCTCTCTCTGTCTGCCAGCCAGAGCACTCCTATCACCAAATGCCGAATGTCGAATGCCCAACGCCGTCGAATGGCAACTCGCCCACACATTCATCAGGTTGAGTTCGCATGGACATGCGAAACGATGGGGAACGATGGAGCCCATTGGGGGTGTCTGGGTGACGTACGTTGATCCGATGAGCTGACGCAGGCAGGTGGGCAAGCACAAACTTGCTTACCGTACGAATGAACGAACGAACGAACGACACAACCGGAACAGGACAACTTATGTCAAAGGTAATTGAGATTCGAATATGCCAAAAGTGACCACACACACACACACACACATTGCTTGCACTGTTAGTGGAGCAGTGTTGGAAAAGGCAATAATGCAATTAACAGCTGATTGAATGCTGAGCAACTGAAGCGTAAATGAAGGCGAAACCGTGCTTAAGCCATTTATGAATGCTGTAATAAGCACATACATATACATATAATGCTGTAATAAACATATATATATTTCTTGAATATTTTATAGATTACACATAAATACTAAATGCTAAACAAAAAGAATATTATATATGTTATTAAATGACGTGTATATGTAATATATTTGTTGAGTAATGGATAGTTTGCAATTAAATACTATATAATAAAATACTAAAAAAAATAATATTTATAATATTATTATAATATTATTGTATATCACTTATTGTCTTCTAATTATTAAATTTAAATTTAAATTATGAAATATTATTAAGTATATTCATTTTGATTATCATTATACTAAACTCTGACTATTTTTAAATATCTTTCTTACATTTTTTTTTTCATCTAGATGAAAGTCTTGCTACCTTTTTTTTTGCTCAAGGAACAAAAGACTCGGACACCACAATAAATCATTTTTTTTTTATAACAGTTAAAATATGCTTTATTTAAGGACATTCATTGAAGAGTTGATATCGATAAAAAATTATAAAAAAAGGTTAATAAAAATAAAAGTAGTATAAAAAAGTTTTTCAGCCCGTCGAAATTCGAATACCCTTTTTTATTTGAGAGATAATAATAATAATTATTAATAATAGTAATTATTTATAGCCACAATGATATACACAGATAGAAAAATTATAAAAAAAAATAATAATATAAAAAATAATATTGAAAAAAAAAAAACAAAATATAAATTAATAATGCAAAATTAAAAATTAAATAAATAATAAAAATTTAATATATAATTTTTTAAGTGGTTTTACTGAAATGCACAATTATTCAATATGCTTTTATTTTTATTATGATTATTAATTTTTAATATATATTTTTTTTATCATAAAGGAATTTATTTATATTATTTATGGTTAACGTCATTACTTTAACTATTACTATTATTTATATATTTGTATATTTACGTAGAGTATTAGATCGAAGCTACACTATAGTCTCGCTTCACTGCTCAGTTTCGTTCTTTATGCCAGTGAAACTAATGCAACTCTTTTCCCTATGTATCGAACGACTCTGAAAGCAGGGAATATATATGTAACTAGACTGAAACAGATGTCAACAAGACGGCCAACCGTTGTTCCTGGAATGCAAAACGCATGACTGCCATAAAGGTTATTTCCGGACGCGTGCAATGAACAGTTTGATGACAAAGACAAAGGTGAGCCCGGCTCACACATCGTTGGCTTACCCCCTCCCCACCTCCCGCAGTGCTGTGCTGAGCTAAACAAAGCTATTGGCAAAGCTAATAAAATCTAGACTTCTTGCGTTCCCATCGGCTGGAGGAGGATTCACTTACAGGCAGCACGCTCCACAATGGGCGCTATTTATGAAAATGTTCAGGTGATGTAGAGAGGGTATACGGGTGTTTCGACTAGTTATATAGCTTAATGCCAAACGCATCAAGTTTTCGCTTGACGGAATCCTGGCTGAGAGTTACTGGCGGGAGTGAGTACGCTATAGTGTAGTAGGAGAAGTCATCTAGGGTTTGATCTAGGGATCAGGTCTTAGAAACACATCACTTGATATCGAATGCATAAGACTTCCTTAAGGTTTTTTTTTGAAAAATACTTCATATGACAGAATATTTAGTGAAGAAGCTCAAGAGTTACTTGAGGAACACCTCGAATTTAGAGGGAATCTTGAACTATTTCTAGACCAGATTCTATGCAGCTTCTCCGATTACTCTGCAGAGCTGACTAGGAATTGATCAATCGGAGCATCTGTTTGGGGACCGATATTTGGATTAGACTTCTGGAACCTCAACTTTGACAATATTCTTAGACAGGAACACTGTAGAGTTGAGTAATCGGTGAAGCTGTGCAAGGATCAATATTGTTTTGCCTGGGAATCGATCTTTTGATCAGACCTCTGGAACATCAACTTTGACGGAAAAGCATGCAGATATTTATCCTAATTGAATATGCAGATGACATTGCAACAGGTACTCCAGAAATTTTTGATAGAGTCTTATGGAATATTCATCCAAGTCATGAATCCTTTAGAGACGTAGCTTAGCCTCCGAAGTTTCAAATTTGCTATACAAAAAATGAATAAGCAGCTGCCGAATCAAGATAGAGATTTAGAGACATAAAGACTCAAAGAAAAGACTTGATGAGGATCGCTTAAATATTTAAGCATATGAACAGAAATAACAACCAACTCTCTGCGTTGGATTGATGGCACATGTTGAAGGATAGACTACTGGCAATTGAAGACAGAAATGCAATCCTATGCTCAAATATGGGCGGCAATACGAGCTGCATTCACTGGAAATGCAGAGCATAGTTGCTTACACTACCAAAGCGGGTTAACAGAAAGAACCAACCAGGCGGAAGCTATAGCCGAAGTCAAAGTTAAGTCAAGAGCAGTCTAGGGAGCAAAAATTCGACGAAAAGGTCTTACGACGTGGACACTGCTACGTTAAGGACAATGCGCAGTTAGAACCGCATAAGGGCATCAAGTCCGATGCGGCAGACAGCCACAGGAAAAAAAGAGGATTTTGTGGTCCATAAGCCGCAATAGCAAATGCAGTTAGAGACATCAGTCGTAGTGGTGACCGGGTTAACACCTAACACACTCAGGATTTGTTGATACCCTGAAGCGGAATGAAAATGAGAAATCGGGGTATATTGGTTTTGTAAAAATGTATGTAAAACACAGAAGGGAGGCAGAAGGCAGAGCTTATAGAATGTATTTAAATTCTTGATCAATGCGACAAGCTGAGTCGATCTAGGGCATATTTTCGGTAATATATCTCATTTCTTTTTATCGATAATAATCGATATTTTGATTTTGAATTTGTATGATTAATCTGAATACCGTTAAAGTTAGAGACTTCAAATTTTATATGTAGATCCGTGTAAGAAATACATATGTAGACTTTGTAATTTTTAGATCCTCGTTACCACGCTCCTTTCGCCCCAAATCAAATATTAGACACGGTGCGCTTTATATTTTCCACAAAATACAATCTTTCGTGTTACTTTTTCGTCCTTTATTTCAGTTACATATATTGAGCTTGAAAGCTGAACTGAAAAAGTACCTTAAAGTGTTCGAGTATGATAACTTTTAGAAGCGATTGTTGAGTTTTCCTAAATGAAATAAGTAAGTGGGATAGCTTACTTTGGTAGTCACTTACTTTGATAGTTCATTACACAAATAATTTTCCATAGCTTATAAATCTGAATTTGCGAAAGATCTTTGTATATATAAGTAAGGATGACTGGATTCTCTGGATTCAGAAATTCAAGGCTGAACACAATCCAGGGAACTGCTATGATCCGAACGAGACAGAGTTTGGACCCATTGTTACTAAACTATTTAAAATTATATGAAGTACGATAAAAATTGTTACAAATTCCCGACAGATCTTTATTAGAGACAACAAGAGTGTCTATGATTGTTCATAGGCTATACAACAATATACCCGCTCTCTTCACATGCGTATGTAGGGTGCAAATAGAACGAAAGCGACAGCAATCATATGAAGACAACAAATGCAGGATGATAGCCCCTGCCGAGTGTGCGTGGAGGTGGACGTGAAGACAGAAGTGATTTCAGTATAATAAAAATTGTGTGCAGCAAAGCTCATGCGGTGCTTCTGATCATGTGTGCGTGTGTGGGTGTACGCATGTGTGTGGCAGGTATACACATACATGCACACTTAAATGAATGCGGAAAAACAGCAACGGGCAGCATTCGAATGCCATGCAGAAATCCACAAAGACCCCAAAGCTAATACCTGAACCCCCAACGGGGCATTGTCAAGCTGTGCCACTGAACAATGGAGATTTCGGTGCGGAAAAGAGCTGCATGGCATATAAGGGGCGTTGGGCTTATTAGAAAATGGGCTGAAATGTTGGTCAATTTAATGAAATATTATCGCGTGCCATTGTTTAAACTGAGAGCTGGTGAAATTTGTAAAGCAAATTGCAGTAATTAAAACTTGAATAGTTGGAAATTCTTGTGAGCATTTTCACTTTTACTTATTATTCATATTTAAAATTGTTGTTGGTCGTTAGTAAATACTTTAATAATTTCTTCATTTAACAGGAATATTATAAATTAAAGTAGAGTTTAGCTTGAGCATTCAGTGGACTTTGAATAGATTTAATTTTACATGAATCCAAAAGCTTTGCTAATGATCAAATTTTGTGGGAATATAACTTACAGTTGGCATTATTTTCTTGGACTCTTTATGGAAGGGGTTTACGAGTATTCACCTGATAGTCTTGCTAATTCTAACTTTAAAAGTGTTTACTTGATTTATCACACGCTCAGGAGGCAACTTCTTCAACTTTGCTTCTTGTTGCAAAATTGTAGCGTGAATAATAAATAATAAAAAAAAATTTTTTCTTCTAATAATAATAAGTACACATAAATAATTGAATTATTAAATCAGACTAAATTATTAATTTTTTGCGACTTACCACAGCTACGATATATTTCATATTAATATTAATTTTTTTTTTTTAATATTTTATTTATTTATTTATTATATTTTATATATTTAATTTTTGTTTGTTTTTAAATTGATTTTTTCTAGAAATTGAACTTAAGTTGAATAATGTAAATTGAAATTTTATTTATTATTATTCTTAAATTAATATTTTATTATAAACTAATTATTTCTCAGTTGAAAACAGCTAAATACTGTATAAAATATAAATTTATCAACAGACTTTATTTGAATATATATTGTCAAAAATAATTTAAAGAGAAATGAAGCAAAAAGAAAAAAAAATATTCTAATTATTATTATTTTCCTTTAAATAAATTAAATAGAATTAAGTAAATATATGCCATATTTTATATAAAATTAGGAATTAAATTAAAATTTATAAAATACACAAAATTGTTTATATAAAATAATTGTTAAAGGCAAAATAAAATTCAAAGTCTTTAGTCACATAGAGCAATAAATATAACAAGTAAGAAGGCTCTAGTCGAGGCGGCTCGACTACGAGATCCCCTGAACCCTGCAAAAAAGTGATACTCTTCTTCTTTACGCACTTTTGAGCGCGCGCTCTGCTAACCGCGCAGTTGCTGTCGTGGCTTGGAGGCGGGTTGGGCTGAACTTTGGACGCTCATACCTCCATTTCTAGATGGACTATCTTTATGAAATTTTCAAAGTAGATTAAGAGTATCTAAATCTATCTATATGCCAAATTGCAAGTCTCTAGTATTTGAAATGCGTTTTTTTTTTTAAATTGGGAGCGAAGGGGGCGTGGCATCCAAAATCTGTAAATTACATAATCTGCGTATCCATAATATCTATCTAAATAAACAAATTTGAAGTCTCTAGCTGAAACAGTGTAGAAGTTATGCCCAAAAAACCTAAAAAATGGAAACGAATTTTCCGTCCGTCCGTCTGTCCGTCTGTATGAACGTCGAGATTTCGGAAACTACAAAAGCTAGAGAGCTGAAATTTTACATGAATAGTCGTATGTTAGCTACGCAGTACGAGTTTGTTTTATTTTTTTTTTTGATAACTCATCCCATTTCCAAATTATCGATAAGCAATCGAAAATTCGTTTACATTATTTAGGTTTTTTAGCCATAACTTCTACATCGTTTTAGCTAGAGACTTCAAATTTGTATATTTAGATAGATATTATAAAAACACAGATAAGTGCGCAAAGAAGAAGAGTATCAATTTCGTGCAGGGTTCAGGGTATCTCGTAGTCGAGCCGTCTCGACTAGATCCTTCTTACTTGTTAAAAATTAAATTATACATGTACACATATATATATATATATATATATATATATATATATATATATATATATATATATATATATATATATATATGTGTACATGTATAATTTAATTTTTAACAAGTAAGAAGGATCTATATATATATATATATATATATATATATATATATATTTCTTTTAATATTATATAGATTAAAATATTCATGTTATATAATTATTATTTATTATATACTAATTATTATAGTCTTATAATTTGTTAGTTCTTTGTGTAGTTTTATTTAAATTATAAATATTTTTGCTTATATTTTTAAATATGAATTACAACTTTATTAAGTCGTATTGTAATATTTTAAAAAATATTTAAAATTAATTTTCATTTTTTATTTCAGTTTATATGATTAAAAAAATATTTACATATATTTATTATATTTGATTGTATGATTGAACACATATTTTGAAAATTTTATTAATTTTCATATGAAATGACTTATTTGACTTTTGTAATATTTGATTTTACAATTTGTTGCCTTTGTTATAAAGCCATCACGATTAGTTGCTCAAAGTATCAGCAATATGAACAATATGAGGCATCAACTCGATGCTCGCCCACACGCATACGATGTGCGTATATGGCTGTGTGTATGTGTGCTTGTGCTATATGTGCATCTCGCTCTAACTGGTATCCGCTTAAGTAAACAAGTCGTGTGGCACATACAGCAAAAATTGAGTTGACGCCTGGCAAGCAAACTTAAGCTGTCACCCACATACATGCCCAGAGACCGGCTGGGAGCTCAAGCTCGAGTGTTGAAATAGAGGTTTACTTCAGTCCGTGCGTGTGTGTGCGTGCGTGTGCGTGTGCGTGTATTTTTCTCACTGTGCATGTTTGCTTAGCGTTGCCACGCGACAACTTGTTGCACATCTGATAAAGGAGTCGACATCAAGCAGCAGGCAGGTCGTAAGCAAAGCAAGCAAAGCCATTGGACAGGAAGAGGATATACATGTGTGTGTATATACATATGTATGTGCACCATTATAACCGATGACATCCTCGAGCTCCATCTCCGCATGCAGTCCCACCCAGTGAAAGACAATCATATTTAGTTACATACATTATAATGGCTCAATCTTGAGCGAACGAACGAATTGTTTATTCGTTTAATTAAGAGATTTGCTCTTTAGAGCCGCACAAACTTGACCAGCTTGGCGCTGCTCTTGCGCAGCAGCACCTTGCCCAATGGCTGGCCAAATCCCTCGTATTGCTGATAGACATGGAGGCCACGCACCACCGTCGCATGCACCACACCGCTCAGGCGCTGGCCGGCATACGGGTTGGGTGACTTGTTAGATGCATAAAGCTGATCGCTGTAGACGGTGAACTCTTCATCGGGATTCCAGATGCAGAAGTCAGCATCGTAGCCCTCGGCAATGCGTCCCTTGAAGCGGGACAGGCCGCACAGCTGAGCTGGCTGCCAGCTCATCAGGCGATGCAGCTCGGCCAGGCTGAGCGGCTGTTCCGTCTGCTTGGCACGCGTCCATACCACGGGCAGGCTCAGCTGCAGCGAGCTGATGCCCGGCCAGGCGTTCATGAAATTGCCACGACTCCGGCCGTAGGTCAGACAACGGGCGCCGGGCGTTGCCGAGGAGTGATCGCTGGCGATGAGCTGCAGCGCAGAGTCCGGCTGTCGCAGTGCCGACCACAGCGCCGCCTGATTGCCGCGCTCACGTATGGGTGGCCAGGTCTTGAACTCGGTGCCACAATCCGGCACCTGCTCCGCCCCGAGCGCCAGATAATGCGGACACGTCTCGGCGCTCAGCTGCACGCCCGCCTGCTGCCGGCGACACGCCTCCAGCATGGGCAACGCCTCGGCGCAGCTGAGATTCAGGATGTGATAGCGATGCTGAGGCTGCGCCGCTGCGGCACGGCAGACGAGCTGCACCGCTGACAGCTCCATGCTGGCGGGTCGTGAGCGTAGAAAACTCGCGTAGCATTTGCTGGCGGCTTCATCGGGCGGCTGTTGCGGCTCCGTTGCGGGCAGCTCCGCATGGAACTGTAAGCATTCAATTGTAGTTGTTGGAATATTATATGGCATTGTAGATATATTGTATATACTCATATGAGTATAAGCGCTAGTAGGGGAATCTGGTTGAAAGCGTCGATTTCCAAAGATATAAGAACTATAGAGTTCATTCTTTTTGTCTTAGGTTCGTATATTACACGCGCAGAACGAGTTTGTTTCGGAAATTTGATAACTTGTATCGTTCCAGACTTATCGATTCAAACATTTATCGGGAATCAGTTATACAATTTTATCTCGTTCATCTTTAGAGTTAGAGTCTCCAAGTCTTCCGCATATATATAGAAACTAATTTATTACAATTTCGGTTTTTGTCAGATTTTTGATTCCGAATCCCAATTCATCCCCACACCTCCAAATGTGTAAAAAATGCATTTCAAATACTAGAGACATACAGTTTGGTTTGGCATATAGATATTAATGTCATGATCATAATCTGAAAGTTTGATTAGGATAGTTCGTCGAAAAACAGAATTATTAATCAAATAAGTTCTCGCAGCAAAACCCATGTGGCAGAGCAAGCGAGATAGCAAGATGCCTGCAATGCCTACACACATACAGGCGTACAAGATCAGCGTGTGCGTGTGTGCATGTTTTTGCATGTATAGTTTGTTACGCTTGCAGAAACGAATCGAATAATTCTTGGAATATTATTCGCTCGAAGAAGGATTTAGGGGATCTCGTAGTCGAGCAGTCTCGACTAGAGCTTTCTCGCTTGATTCAAATAGATTCATGTTCATGTAATATTTACCGCAATAAGCGCATCCGTTTCCTGCTCATTGCTCAACTGTTTTAGTGCCTCGCTCAGTTGCGCTTCGTTGATTGCCGGAAATTCCTCGCCCACTGGCTGGGCGCTAGGGCAGAGTGTGCACTGCAGTCCAACGACGCCGGCAGCTAGTTGTGGCACCAGTTGATCCATATTGCCAGGTACCAGGCCACCCCAGAAGCCAACATCCACATAGATCTTGCCGCGTGCCGTTGCCGCCTTCGTCTTCAACGTCTGCACGCTCACTGTTGGGGGCGTGGCATTACTGCGGGCGTTGTACTGTAGAAGGGGCGGTATAGAAAGCACCAAGCGGCAAGCGGCTACTCTACTCACGTGGGTCGATTTATGATAGTTGTGAATCCACCCGCGGCAGCCGCCTTCGTCGCCGACACAAATCCCTCCCAGTCCGTTCGGCTGCCCGGCTCATTGATGTGCACATTAGTATCAATCAAGCCCGGCATCAGCAGCAAATCGCCAAAATCATAAACAGCTTCCGATTCGGTATTATAAAGATAGGTATTTACTTCCTGCTTTGTGCGGAGCACTATAAAGATAGAGATATATGAGAGGTATGTTAATCAAAGTCATATATATGAAGTGTGAGGGAGAGTTAAGGAGTTCAAATGGATGCATAGGAAATGCATCTGTATAGAAATAGATAATATTTCGTATAAAGAGCTGCGACAGCAATTCGTAGTCAGTTCAAAGAACCTAGGAAGATATCTAAAAGACTAAAACAAATATATTCTGTTCAAGCTTTTGCTATAATTATTTTTATACCTTGAATTCATGTCGATATGTTAAGGAATTTGCATTTGTTATTATGATGATACCTTGAAATCGTATATGCCAAGGAATTTACATTTGAATTGTATTGTATATTTGGTATTTCATAAGCAAGTGTCACTGTAAAATGCAGCTCTCACTGTCAGAATGCAGAGAACGTGTGTAATGATCTCGATACGATCTCTCTCTTCTGCTTGATGCTCTCTCAAAATGCTGATTTTGCTGTTCTCTTTCTTGTAAAATGAAAAGTCAGCACGAATTGAAGCTAACTAATGCAAGCCAGTTAGTGAAGAGACCACGAGCTGAAATATCAAACCCCTTATTGCAGGACAGGTCTGTAGATCGTAAAGCTTGTCAAATGTATTCCAACTATGATCTTAGATATCTTTTTCAAATTTTTATCTTATAGGAACATTTTCTTATTAGAATCTAAATTGAGAAATTTAATTTTAAAACTTTAGTAATGACATGGAAATATGTACATAGATATCACTCTTTCAAAAGCTAAAAGATTGTTAAGGTAGCATAAGAATTTTAATTTAAGTTTTGTTGCTTAAGTTTTTCATATAATAATAATTATAACATTATATATTATATTAATATTATATATATTAAAAAAATTAATATAATTTTAATTTTAATATAAAACATTAATTATTTATTATTAAGTATTTTATTATTTAATTTATTATATTATTCATTTAGAATACTTTCAACATTGCAGCAAACAAAAAACTTGTCGCAAAAAATTCTCGGCAAGCTTTTCTCAGTCAGCTAGTTTAATTAGCAAAAGCTGATTTACGCCTGCTCTTCGCTCTCTGGCCCTCCCACGCTCTTATACGCGTTGTCTTTCACGCTCTATGTCGCTTTTACCTGCTGCCTGCCTAGCTCTCCCCCTCTCTCTCTCTCACGCTCATTCACTCTGTTTCATGTGCTCGCCTGTCTCTCTGTGTTTTATTTTGGATGTCAAGAGAAACCTAAAAATTGTATAAAGCCCAACAAGTGCAGCCAGCACAAACATCCCAGCTGCCTATAACGGCATTGTATATAATGGCTTATAAATAAGTATTCAGAATAGTCAAAAGGTTGCGTATCGTGAGAAGCCTTGAGCTTTGCCACTTACCACGCCGAATGATGCCGCCCGTGTCCACGATGATGCCACCGTTGAGGGGCTCTTCGTGGCTGCCATCGCCCAGATAAATGCGCTGGCTGAGGAAAAGCAAATCCATTACACGATCTGTTCGAACTAAATGTTTGAATACAACTGAAAAGCTAAAGCACACAAAAAGAAATCAAACTGAAAACTGTTTGAGTTACTATTTCCGTACGAAACGCTGAGATCGAAATGGCTTGCCACCTCTCCTTCTCTCTCACTTTCATTCTCACTTTCACTCTCTGTCTCTCTATGTGCTCCGTACTCATTTGAATTGGCAAATAAATAAAGAAGCAAATCCAACAACAATTCAATTGCGGCCAAAACTTTACCTAATCAAATCTTAAGTGAGTGTATGCATGTGCCTCTCTCTCCCTCCTTCGCTCTCTCTCATACTGTGTGTATAGCTTTTTGACTGCTTTGGCAAAGGCGCAGGCAAGTTCGTCAATGTGGCGCCGCCCAGCGGCAGCTTTTTGCTATTTCGGCAAACTTTGATTTTTTTCAACTTTGTTTTTTTTTTTTTTCATTTTTCGGTTTGCTCACGTACAGCTGAGCTAGCTGTACAAATGAAAGGCAAAGACGAAGCGCAGGCAAAGGCGACACGAAACGAGACGAAACGAAAACGAAAACGATTCGTACGAACCGAATACACAAAATACGAATACGAATGCGAATGCTCAAGTGCATGAGTGTGGGTGTGCGTGCTTGCCGAATGGCGAAATGAAGTTCCACTTGTTGTTGCTGCCGCTGTCGCTGCTGCTGCTGCTTCTGTTGCTGCAGACGAATCGACGTTGTCGGCACTGTTGCGTCTCTGCTGGCAGATACACACGTATAGGCGACGGCCATGTCCTTAACACCAACACAAGCATGCCGTTGAGGCTGCAGCAATGGCAACAACAGCACGCCCTCATTTTTGCAGCCCCACCTGTCGGGCGCGTCGTCAAACTGAAATTGAAGCGATTTAAGTTGGAGGAGACGCGTCCTTGTCCTCGCCCTTGCTGTTTTCCTCGTGCTTAGCCTGCTATACACGTCCTCGTCCTTGTCCTCATCGTCGGCACATCTACATCGGCATCCGACGTCGTATCGCATCGTTCTCAATCGCTGGCTTTACTCGCAATGGCCATCGTTTGGTCGCGTCATTCTCGTTCTCATCGTCGTCGCTGCTGGCCGCTCAAAACCATAGTTGGCGCTGCCGTGCAAACGCATCCAGCGATTTACTCCGTTTCGAGCAGCATCGCGACAACTAGTTGAAGTTTATTTGACGCACACACCAGAGATCCTCTCAAGGCATTTTCAAAATTACAAAAAAAAAAAGGCAAACAAACAAAAAATTAAACCAAAAAATAAATAAAAATTTGATTTAAAAAAAACTCAATTAAAAAAATTGTTAAATAAATTTCCCAATTGGCAGCTAAATTGACTTTGTTAAGTGTGCGATTTGAGTTTAACGGTTAATCTCGCAGTGAATTGATTCTAACGGTGAGCGCAACATTTTCAAATTGCATTTTTTTATGCTGTGTTGAAATCATATATAAAAATATATATATACATATATTTATGTTTTTTTTTTGTATTTTTTTTAATGCCGTTGAGGCCATAAAAGGCATAACAAAATGCCAAGTGATAAAAAAAGAAAGAAAAAGAAAAAAAAAAAAAAAAAAACAAAATTCATAAATGAGCAAAAGAAAATAAACAAAAATTGGATTTCAGGACATATTCTGTGCGCCAAAGTTATATTTAGATTTATGTATATAATAATATATATTTATATATACATATATATATTTTTTTTTTATTACAAATGACTTTTTGACTGTTGGCGCTTGATGCTTTCATATTTAAGTCTAAAGATGATTATTAAATGCATGTGAATGTGTTTTTGTATATTTAAATAAGGAAAATAAACTTGTTTCCTTATCTATTATATGATATTTAAGCTTTGTTTCTGATTAAACAAAACGTATCATTGAGATCAAAGATATTGGCACAAAATATAAGACATAGGTATAAATCTCCATAATTTCGAATTTTATTACTATTGATACTGATAGATATTTACATTAATGTTTAATAATACATCTTTATAAGGTGGCTAAAGTCACCTCAAAACATAAATACTCTTCAAAATTTCCAGGTTCGAAAAACTTGAAGACGAAGCTCGCAGTATTATAAAATATTCGTAAGAGTGTTGAAAAAGCAAGATGTCTTTAAATAGTTGAGCTTATTCATATTCAAATTCTCAGAAATGAAAGATAAATATTATAGCTATCCTAAGGATCCATTTAAGTATGTGATATAGTAATTCGATTTTGGTGGGCTTTTTTTTTTTTTATACTGAACTTGTTTAGAATAATTTTGAATAACGAAACTAAGGGATCAGAGCTGATCAATTGTTATGCATGGCATATAGATAAAAGGTTGGAATAATTTTTAATACGATATATGAACTATGTGTTCAAATATGACATAAAAAAAAAATAAATAAAAGTGTTTTTACGAAATTAAAAAAAAAAAAATTAATAACATTGAAAAATAAAAATGTAATGTAATGTAATAAAATAAATATGAATAAATGAAAAAAAAAAAAACTGAAAAATAAAGTAATTTATTATAATTTTATCTTATAACATTGATATATTATTTTATGTATAGTATTATTATTTTACTTTTCAGTATTTTATTAAAAAATAAATAAATTAAAATACAAAAATTAAATTAAAATTTGAAAAAAATTGAAAATTAATTTAATTGAATCAAATTATTATTTAATTAAATATTATTTAATTAAATTTAATTACTGAGAAAAAATATATAAATAAAAGTATTAAAAATGATGTAAAGTCAAATAAAAGATATAAATAAAACATGTAGGAAGGCTCTAGCCGAGACGGCTCGACTACGAGATACTCTGAGCCCTGCAAAAAACCTAATACTCTTCTTCTTTACCGCGCAGTTGCTTGGGGTGGGTCGGGCCATACTTTGGACTTCATTTGACTTTTCGAATTTATTAATAACATCCAAGTGTGTCTATTTGCCAAGTTACAACTCTCTAGTATTTGAAATGCATCCAAAATCGTATCTATCTAAATAAATAAATTCTCTCAAGTCTCTAGCTCAAATGGTGTAGAAGTTATACTAAGAAACGAATAATTTCGATTTTTATCGATAATTTGTAAATGGGATGAGTTATCGAAAAAACAAAGTAAACTCGTACTGCGTAACTAATATACGAGCATTCATGTGATATTTCAGTTCTCTAGCTTTTGTAGTTTCCGAAATCTCGACGCTCATACGGACGGACGGACGGACAGAGTTTAATCGACTTATTTGTGCTGATCAAGTATATATACTTTGTGGGGTCTGCGACGTCTTCTTCTGCTTGTTACATACATTTTCACAAAACCATTATACCCTGAATTTCCATTTTCAATGGGTTCAGGGTATAAATACATATATTCCAACAATTTAAATAAGTAAGACAGTTTCTGTATTCTGAAAAATAGATGAAATTAAAATATATATCAAAAATTAATTAAAATTCAATTCAATATTTTAGACACATTTGTAAATATTGCAAATTTTATATTATAATTAATTAGTATATTAAATTATAATAAACATTTATTATCTCGCAAATAGCGCAACAATAATTGATTTTAATATGTATCTCATATTAAAACATTTTCTGATAGATAAAAAGAATCTTTAGGATGCTTGAAAACATGTACAATTTGAACAGAATATATATGGTTTGAGTGTTTACCTTTAGTTTAGCTATTTGATGAAATCGTATGAATTAGCTTAGCTTATATATATATTTCTATGATGGCTTATATTACATTTCCTCATTCTATGATTAAAGTTTGATGATATTATGAAATTTGAGAATTTGTGCTAAAGTCATAAATTGGCAAATTAATTGAAAAAATAAACTGAATTTGTTCCAATTAAATTCCCGCCCTCTTGGGAGGCTTCAATTGATCCATTAATTGCCAACTCAAAAAAATATGTTGCAATTTGTTGTTGTTGTTTTTGGTGAAAGCCAAATACGGAAGAATACTCTCCACTAATTGTCCAGTGGGCAGCATATGGCGGAAAAAGAAATAAAATGCAAACAAAAAATTGGGACATTTATTTAAATGGAAATTTGTTCAAAATCAATTTCTGTTTGCATGCATAATTTTTTTGTTCCGATTGCTTAGTTTGCTGTATGCAGTAGTTGCGATTTGTATTGTGAAGAAGCCCAAAGGCTTATAGCATTATTTGTAGATTGGTTATGGAATCGCGAATTAATTGTTTACTGTCCATGCGCGCGCGCTCTGCAGTTACAAATCGAAACTTATTGCCTCCGGCACGACGGCGTTCACAATAAATGACATTTTATTGCACTTGCCCAAAAACGTATGTAGTTCACTGTAAATACATGTGTGTTTGCGTGGGTGTGCGTGTGTGCGTGGGAATATAAAAGTTGTCGAAAGTGATTTATAAACGATTTAATGCGTTGCCGCTTCAGCTGCCTTTGCTGCTGCTGTCGTTTTCATTGATGCTCTTGCTGCTGCTGCTGCTGCTGCTGCTTGTGGCAGCTGTTGCAGTTGCTGCTCTTGCTACATTTTTTTTTTTTTGCCATAAAATTAATTGTCTGTTAAACATTCTGCAACATTTCGCAGCGTAGCAAAGGCCAATTGACCAGTGGTAAACAAAAAATGGCATAAGCCAGACAAAAAAACATAAAAAAACGAAAGTAAATGAAAAAATAAAAAAATAAAAGGTCAACCAGAAAATCAGTAGTAGCAGCAGGAGTAGCAGAAGCAGCAGCAGGAGTAGCAGCAGCAGCAGCAGGAGTAGCAGCAGGAGTAGCAGCAGCAGGAGTAGCAGCGGCGACAGCGCATATTAATAATAATAAAGAAAATAAAAGCAGCGTAAGGTAATATAAATAAAATAATAAAAAACAAAAAGCCGAGTGCTAAAAGAGAGCAAGAGCGAATGACAGTGGGGCAGAGTGAGAGAGGGGAAGTGTGAGAGAGTAGAGTGAGGTGAAGAGATCGAGTGCGAAGCAAGGAAGCCAAAGTGTCAAGTAAGCAAACATTTAATTTTGATTTATTATTAATTTTCAGGCAGCACGCACACACAAATAGTCCAGACCCCCAAAAAGCAAGTTGCACGCCCCATGGCCACGCCCACGGCCTCTAGGCGTCCGATTTGCGTCTTCCGTCTTCAGCCTTCAGCCTCCTGCCGTCAGGCTGCTGTTGTTCAGCTGTCTCTCGTTTGAAACCATAATAGCTTAATGTTTATTTTGTTTTTGTTTGCCTTTGGTTTGTTTGTGTTTTAAATTTTCAGCTTTTTTTTCGGATTCTTTTTTGCTCCTTTTTGGCTTTTTTTTGGCTTTTGTTATTGTTGTTGCTGTATTTTGATTGCCAAAACGGAAATAGAAATAGTCAGGAGCTTATAAACCTTTAGCGAGCTGGGACGAAAATATTGTAATTACTATTTTCCATTAGTTGAGAATTTGGTGGCCCAACAACAACAACAACAACAGCAACAGCAGCAGCAGAAACAAACAGGAAAAAAAAAGGAAACAAAACAAAAACGTTTCACACACACACGCGCCAGCAAAGAGACAAAAAGTGTAGCATACAAAAAGGGGCAGAAAAAAAAAGAAAAAATAAGAGTGCTCTACTAGGAAGTGCTCGACTAGCTGCTATCCTCACTCACAACCAAACAAAGCATAATTTTCTATTGTATTCATGCAAATGAGTTTTATTTCTACCATTTTTACGGTAAACTAGGCAAAGGTCACTAAAGTTGGGCATTTTGAAGAAGCAATATAGCAAACATGTTGGCTCGCTAGATATGCTTCAAAATTTTCAGATTGGCGGCTAGAGAAATAATGAAATTGAGTTAAAATATATTTTATGTATACTGTAACCCTCGATAAGCTCTAAAACTGTAAAAAATTATAGATTATAGATTAATCAACATTTATCGTTTATCTTTTAGAAACTCTGCATAACAAATTGCAATTGGGTAGCTCTTGAAATTGTTTTGAATTGAGGGTTTCATGTCCTTGTTTGATATCGAAATAAGTAGATTTATTATTTATTTATCGAACATTTAATCAATTTTATTCGTCATCTCAAATTGCCAATCATTTGCTTACATCGAGACAGAGAAAATGGACTTGTAGAGCTACGCCTTCATCTATCAGCTTAGATAGATTTCAAGTATAAGCTAATATATTAACGTATATATATAAAGTATATAAACTGTTTAGTTTGCTATCAACTTTAATCGATTGTCCCAACAATTATCGATAATTTGAAATAGTTTCCTTCTCAAACTTCTACAGTACCCCTATTCAAAAGAAACAGCTCGAATTTGCATTGATAAAGCCAGTTTCTTTGATATCGATTTAAATCGATTTCCCTAACAGTTATCGATAATTTGAAATAGTTTCCTTCTCAAACTTCCACAATACCTCTATTCAAAGGAACAGCTCGAATTTGCATCGATAAAGCCAGTTTCTTTGATATCGATTTAAATCGATTTCCCTAACAATGATCGATAATTGAACAAAAGTTTGTACTGCATATCAAATAGCAAAGCGTTTCATTTCGAAATTAATCTGTTCAAGGTTGATTCGGTTGTTGTTGCCGGTTTCTTTGATATCGATTTAAATCGATTTCATTTGCATTTATCAATAATCTAACAGAAAGCTGCTCAGCATCTCAAATTGCAATTCGTTAACTTTGAGGTCTGACGACCCGACCCGGCCAGCCACACTTCCCGCTCGCCAGTTCAAATAGATTTCAAGTCTAAGCCATATACCCAAAATTTTCATTTACTATGTGGGTTCAGGGTATACGAAATAAAATGAAAGTGGCGCAAAGTTGTGCAAAAACGTGCGTTTATTTGCGTAAAAACTTGCTACGCTTCACTTCTGCTCCCGACCCCTGGCCACCCCCCTTTGCCGTTGCCAGTTGCCTGCTCCCTTTGCTGCTGCTCAACAGCTGCTTCAGCTGCCCGCTCCACGACTTTTTATACCCCCTCGCTCCCTCTGCCTTTTGGTGTTCGCATTCTGTGCGATTTTTTGTGTGCCATAGATAACAGGACGCGTTCGGGTGCGATACTTGAGCTGCTCGGGCCGCGCTTCCTTCCCGCCTTCTTGGTGCTCCGTCTCTTTCTATCCATTTCTCTCTGTCTCGCTCTCTCTCTCTCTCTCTCTGTCTCTCTTTGGCGTATGTGTGTACGTTTGTTGGCTTAAATTTTGGTTGCTAGAAAAAAGTTTTAATCCCGCTTTTGTATCTCTCTCAGGCGGACAGCTGTGGAGACTCGCCCAACAAGTTTCGCCTCTTGCCTGGCTGCCTTTTATCGCTGCTGCCGCTGCTGCTGCTATTCTTTTTGTTTTTTGCTTTTTTTTTTTTTGTTATTTAATGTTTATTTTTGTTATCGTCATTGTCGTCTTTGTCTTTGTCTTTGTCGTTGTCGTTGTCGTTGCCGTTGTCTTCCTCTTTGTCTTCGGCATTTCTTTTAATGATGTTCGCAGTCTAGATCCAAGGCTTTAATTGTATTGATTAAATGCCAAATTGTGCTGCGTAACAGAAATAAAAAAGAGAAGTAACATAAAAATAAATATAACAACGGACTCGAGCACAAACAAAATGAAAGCAGAAGCCAGCATTTAATTGTTATTAAACAAGCGCACAATAATTACTATGATTAAAAACGAAATGCCACGAACGGGCATTCACAATAATTAGCCCGATGGACGCTCAGGTGTTTAATTAAAACTAATAGAAACGACCAGGGACAGCAGCGAAATGCCGAGCAGCGCAAGATGCCGAAGACACTAAAGACCCCGAAGATACCCCGACGGCACTGAAAGCACCGAAGGCTCTAAAGACACCGAAGCGCAGTCAATTTCAACGTGTAGCAATTAACAGCTCTGACATTAAAGCCAAGGCAACAGCACCCAAGCGCAACTGCGACAATTAATATCGATGTCATTGCAACAGTAGAAGCAGAACAGTTAGAATTACAGATACAGATACGGATACAGATACAGATACAGATACAGATACAGATACAGATACAGATACAGATACAGATACAGGTACAGATACAGATACAGATACAGATACAGATACAGATACAGATACAGATACAGATACAGATACAGATACAGATACAGATACAGATACAGAGATACAGATACAGATACAGATACAGATACAGATACAGATACAGATACAGATACAGATACAGATACAGATACAGATACAGATACAGATACAGATACAGATACAGATACAGATACAGATACAGATACAGATACAGATACAGATACAGATACAGATACAGATACAGATACAGATACAGATACAGATACAGATACAGATACAGATACAGATACAGATACAGATACAGATACAGATACAGATACAGATACAGATACAGATACAGATACAGATACAGATACAGATACAGATACAGATACAGATACAGATACAGATACAGATACAGATACAGATACAGATACAGATACAGATACAGATACGATACAGATACAGATACAGATACAGATACAGATACAGATACAGATACAGATACAGATACAGATACAGATACAGATACAGATACAGATACAGATACAGATACAGATACAGATACAGATACAGATACAGATACAGATACAGATACAGATACAGATACAGATACAGATACAGATACAGATACAGATACAGATACAGATACAGATACAGATACAGATACAGATACAGATACAGATACAGATACAGATACAGATACAGATACAGATACAGATACAGATACAGATACAGATACAGATACAGATACAGATACAGATACAGATACAGATACAGATACAGATACAGATACAGATACAGATACAGATACAGATACAGATACAGATACAGATACAGATACAGATACAGATACAGATACAGATACAGATACAGATACAGATACAGATACGATACAGATACAGATACAGATACAGATACAGATACAGATACAGATACAGATACAGATACAGATACAGATACAGATACAGATACAGATACAGATACAGATACAGATACAGATACAGATACAGATACAGATACAGATACAGATACAGATACAGATACAGATACAGATACAGATACAGATACAGATACAGATACAGATACAGATACAGATACAGATACAGATACAGATACAGATACAGATACAGATAACAGATACAGATACAGATACCGATACATACAGATTACAGATCATATACAGATACATATCAGATATACAGATACAGATACAGATACAGATACAGATACAGATACAGATACAGATACAGATACAGATACAGATACAGATACAGATACAGATACAGATACAGATACAGATACAGATACAGATACAGATACAGATACATAGCTATAGATATACAACTTTAGTTAATTCGGGCTATAGAGTCTGAGAGAGAGAGAGAGAGAGAGATACATATACAAATATTGATACAGTCGGATATACAAATATAAATACAGTCTGTGATTTAGATACAGATACAGTTGAACCTACAGATACAGATACAAATACAGTTTACATTGCAAGCACAGACAAACAGATGGCATTGTTTAAGTCTCGGCAGGTATATGCGTATATATATATTATATATATATATATATATATATTTATTTATCGGGTCAACGACATTGGACACTTTGTAATGGAGTGGCAAGGCGACAGACGCGGCTTACACAATCGCAAGAACATCAGACTTTTAGTTTGACTGAAGACTCTGTTGCGAGTTTGTAAAGTGTGGCAGGTGCTGCTCGGGTGTTCTCTCTGTTCTCTGTTGTTGCTTTATGTTGCTGCCGTGATACGCAATCACCTGCCATTGCTACGCACTGAGAGTCAGCCATGCACTGTCTATTTGCCAGCGGGAATGTGTGATAACTCGGTGGCATTAACATACATTGAGAGAGAGAGAGAGAGAGAGAGAGTATCAAAGGGAAGTCTAAATTATGAGATGAGCTAAAAGAGATGTGAAACTAGATTAGACTCATTCGGAAAAAAAATATCATGTGTTAAGTTCTGCCAGAAGGAGCAGAAGGACTATGAATTAAACTTCAAAGCAACATTAGTCAAAGCAGCTTCCATAATCAAGTCATTGCTAATTTAATTACTTGAGTCTACTCCAGAATGCCTAGAATGGTATTAAAGTTTTTAACAAGTTTTGTAAATATATATATATATTATTTCGGTAATCTTCATAATATTTTAAGGGGCACTAAAAGACCTAGTATATAATTTTTCTTTATGCGAAAAGGCCTTGAAAAACTTGTGATAAGAATATTTTAGCTTATGTATGCGGTTTTAGATTCAGATTCGGAATCACATTTAGATTCCGAACTAAACGAATCTGAACTTTGAATTTGAGTTCAAATTCGAGCTGTGTTTTACATTCGCGTTGGGGTTCGAACTCAGATTCGGAATCAAACTCGGATTTGGCCTCGAATTTGAATTCGGATTCGGTTCAAAGTCGGACTCAGCATCAGATTTGGACTCCGAATCATAATCAGATTAAGTTTCGGATTCAGATTCGGATTTGGATTCAGGTTCAATTTTGAACTGCTTCAAAAACGGAGTCAGATTCGTATTCGCATTGCAAATTAGATACGAAGCGAATGCCGATTTGGGCTCGAATGCAGATTTGGATTCGGATTTGTATTCTGATCCGATTGCAGTTTTAGATTCAGATTCGGCTTCAGTTTCAGATTTGTATTCAGCCTCGTTCTCAGATTTGGATTACTTAATTTCATTAAGTTGTATTACTTTCATTGAAGCCTTTTCAAATTACAAAGTTCCATTTTAAATTCTAACTAATGCAAAAATAAATTCGCTTCGCACCAAAGCCTTTTATACAAATATATGTATATAAAATCTTTTATCTTATCAAACTATTACACAAGCATAAATATAGTATTTAAACTTTGGCTAGCAATAAGTATAAGATGTCGGTACTTTTGCAACTTTTCAACTTTTTCATGCGACGCGCGTTGGCTCATTCTCTTAGGGTCGGTGCTTTTAGATTTTCAGTTCATAAGCAATACAAATTTTAAGTCTATGCATGTGTGTGTGGGGGTGGGTGGAACGGAATGGCATGGCATGGTTGGGTGGTGCGACGCCTCATCGAATCGTTTCGGCTTACGCGCTGCCACACGCCCGCTCCTGTGCTCCTGCCTCCAGGCAACGGATGGCATTTTAATCAAGCTGGCAACTTGTGGCAGCAACAACAACTACACTTAATTCTCACCTGACTGAATGCAACATGCAACTCCTCGCAGCCGGCCATTGGAAGTGCATAAATCGTGGGGCATGGGATTGCAGTTGCCCGTGCCGCCACAGCCACAGCCATTGCCATTGTCATAGACATGGCCACAGCCAGTAGCAACACTAAGCTGACACAAAATCTCATTACGTTAGGTAGCGTCACATGAGGCGTGTGCTACGTGTGCCAACAGTGCTTCTCTCTTCACTCCTTCTCATCCTCTTCCTCGCTTTTGCTTTCTCCAGCTCTCTGTCAACAGTTGTCAGTCGACAGCGTCCATCGATGGCCTGCACTTTAATATTGGCATTGTCAAAAAATTCGTTTGGCAACTTGTTTTGCATGCATCTTTGCTGCATTACAATAGAGTTAATCCGTTTCATCTACCTCTAGCTAGCAGCTCATACCTGCCTGTCTTATTTTCCATTTTATTTTCATGCCAAATGTCAAAAATCAAATATTTTCGGTCTATCTCCATTCATATCCAGCATACATATTGATTTCCTCTCATTTATGGTTGAATTTCTTAAATAACAAAGAAATTTTACTTCTCAATTTTTTTGTATTCTCGTTCGTGAGGTGTTAAGAGTACATTGCTTTTGCGAAACGTTAGTCGTACTGCGTTTATCCTTATCAGCTCTAAATTTTCTGGACAAAGCTATATAATTTGACCAACTTTTTTTTTTTTTTTGGGAATCAATAAGTCGTGAAGCTAGAGGGAGAAGCCTCGCAAACATATATTTTCTTATTTATTATTTTATAATTAAAACTTTACTAGATTTGACTTAAGCATATCATATCAGTTATATATAATAATATATTTTTATTAACTTTAATGCCAGTCTTAAATGTGAATTATATATACAAAAAAATATTTTTTAGAACCATTTTCTTTAAACTATTTATTTTTTTTTTTTTAATAGAATAATTTTTTTTTATATTATTGCAGTGTTCAAAATATTTAATAATTATTTTTTTTATAATTTTTATTATTACTATTATATTTTTTTAAATTTCTTTTATTTATTATTTAAAATTGTTTTAAAATGATTATTCAATATTATATTTGTATTACCCGTAATATATTTTATTTCAATTAACATATTTTTTATTAATTTTAATTTATGTAAAATTATTTTCATGTTAATTAATTATAATTTTGTATTTCAATTTTCTTTAAACTATTAAGATAATATAAAAAATATTAATTATTATAGAAATAATATTTAATTATTTCTATAAAAATTCATATTTTTATATTATCTTAATATCTATTGTATACTTATAAGTTTTAAATTGTTTATTTTATAATTTATTTTTCATGTCTCTGAATTAAGTTTTGAAAGTTATTGAACAATTTTTTTTTATTAATTATTGTTATTATTATTATTTTTTATTTTATTTGTTATTTTTGATTAATTATATTTTTCTGTTACTCAAAACTGTTTCCCCATTTTATTTGCTTTAATTACATTTATTTTGTCAATAGATGTTGATCCCATGATAGAAATTACTTGAGCATGATTTAAGTATATTCAGATATTCTATTTGAAAATATTCAGTTATTAAAGCAAACACTGGAAAGATTTCTTAATTTGTGTTCTCAAATAGAAGTGAATCGAGGCGAGAGCTGTGAACTGTGTTTTCTGCTGCTGCTGTTGCTGATGCTGCTTTGTTATTTATTTTATTGTTATTATTACTTGTTGTTTTTTGTTGTTGTTGTTGTTTTAATTCCGTTTGCGTGGCGCTTAGACGCTGCTGCCCTTAAGCCAATAAGCTCATATTAAACTTAAGCGAGCATACTCACTCGGCTGAGCAGTAACTACGCTAAAGGGGCAATTCGAGTCGTGGGGTCAGAGTGGGCGAAAGAAGAGGAGAGGTCGAGCGCGAGAGAGAGAGAGAGAGAGTGTGAGGGAGAGAGGGCTGGGGTAGGGGCAAGAATTGTTAGGTTTTTGTGGTACAATGGGTCCGCTCATTGGCTTTCCCCATTCGATTTGTCTCTGGCTGACGCTGGGAATTTGCTAAATTACGGGCGATTTATTAAGCTGTCGGTCTGGTTCTTGTTGTTGCGGGCTATTAACTCGCCGGAATTGCACGTAAAGAGCACAGTGGCGGGGCGTGGCAGCCAGCCCCTAATAGACAAATACAAACACAATGCAATTATTTGTTTTGGCACCCAATGTCTTGTCGAATGCCAGACCAACAAACAAAAGCCAAAGAAACGAAAGTAACAGAAAGGAAAATAATGTGAAGTGAAGTGAATTGGGGAAGGGGCGTGGATGCAGCGAATCAGGTTTATGTTTTATGCAATTAAAACTTGAGTGAAAATTAAGAAATTAATTAATTATATTTATCGATAACGAACGAACGCAATGAAAGTTGATTTCTCTCATTATCGAGTTCATCAGCGGCACGTGCACCTAATAAAAGTCTTTCTATTTGCTCTAAAATAATTCAAAGAAAATTCAATTCAATTCTCTTTCGCCTGCCATCGCGCTTGGCAACTGGACAAAGGTAATAACTGCTGCTGCACCTGCTACCGGAACATATTCTAATTTCAATTTCATTTCGATTACTCTACTAAATAATGCGTATACTTAATGTATACTATAACAAAAATATTTTCCTTTGATTTCTGAAATGCCTCAATCGGAAATATTAATCAGATTCATAGCATTTTCCTTCTTTGAATTTTGCAATTTTCCGATGAAGATATTTTTTTTTTTTGTAAATTGCATTTTATTTCCTTTGAAGGTGTTTTGGTGCCAGGCAAACTAGCATTAAATAATGTAGACTTCATTTTTTTATTTATTTGTTTTTTTCTTTTTTTATGTGACATTTATAAGGAAAATTCTAAGAGTCTTATGAGCTCACACACACAAGAAGAAATTTTATATTGATTTCAATTAAACTGGTATTTGAGTTACAATTTCTTTACTTTAACTGGATATATTAAAAATTCTATTTAAATATTTATTTTAATGGAAATATAACTATATAAAATATAACTATATTATTGTTAAAATGTTCTTTATATAATTTCTATCTAAAAATATGTATATAATATAATTTAATTTAATTTAATGAATTTAATGTAATGTAATTTAATGTAATTTAATATACATTAAAATATAAAATATAGATTTTGTATTATTATTAAAAAATACTACAATAAAATATGTATATAATATAATTTAATTAAATTATTTTTAAATATAAAATATTTTTTTTTTTGTATTTTAATATTTTAAATATATGTATAAATATATCAATTTTAAGAGTAAAACGACTTTTTTTTTCATTAATTAATTAATATATATTTTTTAAAATATATATTTCAATATAAATATTTTATTGAGCATTTATTTGACTAAATACATTATTTTATTATCAACATATTTTTATTATTTTTATTTTATTTAAAAAAGACGATTAAAAATAAAGTAAAATAAAAGTTATTGCATAAGAGATTTTCACAGCTCTTCATCCATACTCAGCTGAGCTCACTAATAGTATCTGTTGAACGTTTCTGAATGTTTGCAATTGAGAAAAAACTCTGAGATCAACCGATAGCATCGATTGCCCTTTAACGAATTCGTTCGCGATCAAATAGAAACATTTCTTTACCCTCTCGTCTTGAGTTTCATGACGCAAAGAGTCGTCTGTGAATGTTGTGCTGTGAGAGTTGTGCTCGCTAAATACATCAAGACTCCTAGAGTTAACGCTCCTTAAGCGATGTTCGTTAAGAGAGCTTCACACGAATAGTTCAACTTAAGGCGCTCAATCCGAAATTAAAACGAAAATAATTAAAGTGTCTTGCTCAGAGCGAGAGCGAATGAGTATGATTATTTTCGATTGATCTCGGGAATACAATATAAAGAATCAAATGATTAAGTGTTATTGGCGAGCTATATCTAAGCAAATATATTATTGTATATCAGAATAGCGAACTAAACTTATCAGTCGCATGCTTTGTGCTTCCATTCAAAGTTTAAATGACAATTGGCCAAATGGATAAATGAAACAGTTCGAGAATATATTGAGGAGTTCGAAGAATGCTTTGAAATTGTTTGCAAGCGTTAACAAATAAATTTTCGAATAATTTAATTTGTTGGGAAACTAGCTTTGATAGCTTTCGTGAAAATGGAATTTAAATTTGAATTCAATTTATATACATATATGTATATGCATGTAATTGAATTATGATTTGTGTAAAATATTTGTGAGCATCTCATATCGTCATTTAGAGGTTGGCTTATGGCTGGCCGCAACCTTCTTCCAATGAATAACAATTTAATTTTTTTCTTTTCCTTTTTTTTTTTTTGGGATTTGCTTCAACAAAGTTAAGCAAAAATCAATTCAATAATTGAATTTAGCCCGTATTTATGTGTGTGTGTGTGTGATTGCTTTACGTGCCTGTGTGTATGTAAGCCAGCTGGCAGAATGCTGTAGGTAAAACTGAAAGCTTCAGCAGCTCGAACTGGAGCACGCTTTACTTGCTCAAGTCCTGGGACTACAATTTAAATGAACTTACTACTAGTTGAGGTAGTAATATTATTATTTTTTGTTTTTATCGCAATCAAGCATCTGCAGGTCTACAATTCATTTGCAAGCTGTTTCTAAATTCTTGTTCAGCTCTTTTGTGGGTTACACGAAGTTTGCATTAATAGATGAAATTTCTTGCACAATTTGCTGAGCTAAGGCGTTAAAGAGGCGTCGGAGTCACTCTGTGTGTGTATATATATAGAGGTGTCTGTAGCGGTACACACACACACACACACACACGCACAGCTGGAAGCCAGGAGACGCCATTATTGGCAACGTAGTTGTCGACTTGTTGCGTCTTTTCTTTTCTTTTATTTTCTGCGTTTTTTTTTTCTCTTCTTTTTTCGTTTCTTTTGCTTTGCTTGCAGACGTCGCGACGCCGCCGTGCACTTAGAGAAAATTTCGCACGGTGTTGCTGTTGTCACACTCACACACACACACAGAGAGAGAGAGAGAGAGAGAGACACATTCATAAATGCTAATAAAGCCAGTTGGGGCAGCTGGCGCTTAGCTGTCCATCTGGCACATTTAGCTAGCCGCTGTTTTGTGACGCCTTAAGAGCTTTTGTGCCGCTTCGATTTGAGGCGCGCTTAATTAAGCAGAGTTTCAACATGCAACAGCTTCAGCACATGCTTCAAAGCAATTAAGAGCAGGGGCAAGTCCATGGTGCGCGGTTTTATTTGCACATTGTGTATACGCCGCATAAAACGCGCCAAAGCCAAACTAGAGAAATTGCGCCTCGCCTGACTTTCACTGTAAGCCAGGCGTTTAAATTAAGCTCAAATTTGACAGCTATTTGACAGCCGAACAGGCCGTCGAGTTGAGTCGGCGCTGGGTTGGGGCTGGTGCTGGTGGTGGTCCTGTTGCTGGTGCTGTTGCTGGTGCTGTTGCTGGTGCTGTGGCCGTGTCGGGGACTGGCGGACAGTTTGGTTGGCAAAAGTTGGCTTGTGGCTGCAGTTCTGAGGTTAGCCAAGCCAGCAACGAGCAATAAGCCTGAGCCACTCACTGTCCTGGCCCAAAGTTGCTAACAGCAGCAGCAGCAGCAGCAGCAGCAGCAGCCTTGACTAATAATATGCGAAGGTCAAAAGTTGCCATCGAGTTGAAATTGTCTGCTGTTTAGCTGTCCCTGGCATGCATGCTGATAAATTATTTAAAATTGGCATACGAACAATGGGGATTTGGCTAAATCATTATCAATTCCATACATAAAAAAAATATATATATATATATAGATAGATATTTCTGTATATATATTGCTCGCATAGTCTTTAACTCATTTAAATGTCTTGCATTTATTGTTTTATTATCCAGTTTAAAGAGTTCCCTATCTCTCTCTCTCTCTTGGTCTCTCTTCTGCCATCCTTCGATGACATTTAGCAAACGAAAAGCTCTTTAGCTTAGCACAAATATTAAATGGAATAATTTTTTTGGGATGAGGGTTAGCGTGGGGCCAAACACTTGGCCAAATGTCAACTTTAAGTGGTTTTGTTAGAACTAAATTTATTTTCAAATCCAACAAGGGCTTTTTGCAATTGTTAAGGCAAGACAGAGCTGGGAGACAGGGGGGCTGAAGCGTCACTGAGCTGGGCGGGGCAGCTCTAACGAATCGAAGCATTATCGATTCGAGCATGATGGTCATGTGGTTAATTCAATTCAATATTGTTCGCACAATTTAACACGAATCGTTCGCTGTCATATTTGCGGATTATATAACAATCAAATAATATTAGTAACTCGCTCGCGCCGTCTCCCACGCTAACTATAAGAAATAAGCGAGCAACAAATATAATTCAATATATATAGCAGCTGTCAATTGCAGTTCGAGATTTTGAGTGCCTTACACGCTCTCTTCCTCTCTCTCTCTCCCTGTTTCTCGCGACTTATTTTTGCACACTTTTAAAGCGACATTTCTTGGCTGCGCCTTGCTTTAACAGTGACACGGCAAAAAGTTGTAACAGCTACCGACCGGCCTACGCCCCCCCCCCTCAAAGCCACACCCACATCCACACCTTCAGTTGGGCAGGCTCAAAGAGCAGAAGATGTGGAAATGGCGAAAAAAAAATATATATACAAAAAGTTGGCAAAGCAACAAGCTGCGATGGTGACGATGATGGGAATGAAACAAATTTGTGGGTAACGGCAATGGCTTTATATGGTCACAGTTGCCTGGGGTCTCTACTGACTCACACAATCGCTCGCTCTCTCTCTCTCGCTCTCTCTCTCTCTCGCGCTGTATCTGCACCTCTCTCTGTTCTCCTTTTTTGTTTTCTCTGCATGTGTCTCAGTTGTGTTCCTGTCTGCCTGCCTGCCTGCCTGCCTGCCAGCCTGCCTGTTGCGCATTTTGCGTGTCGCTTTGTGTGCGGCTCAGTTGCTTACAGTTTCAGTCAATGCCAGCCAATGGGGCTGTGTAAGGGCGGGGAGGGAAGTGTGGGGTGTGGGGGTGGCTGTTGTAGAGGCGCGGCAGGCAGAGGTGTTCAAGGGCAGGTAGGCTGAGCTGAGCTGTGCTGTGTTGTGTTGTGCTGTGCTGTGCTGGGTAACATTCCAAAATGTCGCTTTCTTTCTTTTCTTCATTTTATTTATTTTTTTTATTATTATTTTTTTTTTTATAACAAGGCAGCTAGAACAGAAGCAATAACAACAAGAAATATATATGTATATAGAGAAATTGTGCTTGAATGTCTGCCTAGTTGTCCAACTGACGTCTATTCTATCGCCTCGTTGTGTTTGCTGCTGTGGCAACAATTTGAGAAATAACTCTGGCAATGCTAGCGCGCAACTTTTGTGAGCCCCTTGCCAAAAACGAAAGAAAAAGAAAATACACACACACACACAGCCATACACACACACACACACACACACACACACACACACATACTGTCACATACACACACTAATGCCGATGGGGAGCAATACCAATAGAAGTTGCGCCACTGAGCGCCATGGCGTAACAGATACACAAACTTAACTTAACTGAGTGTGTAAGCAATACACAGGCGACGAGCTGAAAATTGTAAGAAAACGCAAGTGTAATATAAGATGGAGGTGTGTGCCTCTGTGTGTGTGTGTGTGTGTGTGTGTGTGTGTGTTCATGTGTTGAGGGGGCTTTTTGGTGTAGCCCATTATCACTGCCCCAGCGCCCAGCTGTGTTTCAACTTAAGTAACATTCCACGTTGCGAGGACGACTTCGTTGTTCTTGCAAAAGTTTGCATACACACACACAATCACACACACACACACACACATACAATACAGTACAATACAGTGCAGGTCATTGGTATATGAACAATGCGTATGAGCTAAAGACTTTGAAAGTGTTATACAAACAGTTATTGAATCACATGTTGTCCACATGTGCTTGGCCCATAAAAAGTTCATTTAGTTCAACGGAAATGGATTGGCATTGAGGATTGTGAATATTCTCGCTGCTTATTCGATTATCGGTATATATAATAGGAGTTCACATATATTATGTCCCTGAAAGTTACAAAGTTCATAATAGTTAACAAAGAGTTATTTTATGTAAGATTATTTGATTTCCATCAGAAATTTGATTTCTTTTATTATTAAATTTTAGCTATATATATTTTAATATTCTTATATGTATATTTTACAGTTATGCAATTAACAAACATAATTAAATTAATTTTTAAAGTTTGCTTTTGATTGTTAAGAATATTATATATATATTATAACATATATTTTTACATAAAAATAAATATATATTTTTTTTTTTATTTGTGCTTTAATTAAGTGCATGATTTTTTATTATAATAACACCAATTTTATCATACATTTAATTTGAATTATTTGAATTCATTTTAATTTTTCATTAATTTTCAATTTACATATATAATTTAGTTTATTTTTAATATTATTTTTTTTTTATTTTTACATTTTCCATTTTTTAGAATAATAATCATTAAATATATTAAAATGTAGGTGAATGAATTTAATATTTTGTAAACTAATTTTCAAATATATTTTGCATTTAGCTTTGAATATAAATTACTAAAATAATACATTTATTTTTTATTGTATATGTATACAAAAATTGCCTACAACTATTTTTTAACTAATATTTATTATTATTTTTTATATTTTGTGTTTTTATCATGATAAGAAATTCATTTGAAATACATTTTTACGCATTTTATTTAGAAAATAATTTGAATCATCAACCAACAATCAAGGCGAACTAAATTTACATTATTTTTTATTGCAATTTTATAATAAATGTTGTGATAAATAATTAAATATTAAATAGGTTCATCAATTGTAATTTTGGTTAAAATTTTTAAATAAAATAATAAATCTATTGGTAATGTTTGTGTATTTATTATTAATTGTAAAATAATGAATAAATGAAAAATTTTCTTTTTTTACATTAATTTACTATTTCTTGTTTACTGATTTGCATCAAATAATAAATATGATTTAAGTAATTTTTAAATATTTAAATAAATTTGTATGAAAAAATATTAAAAATATTAAAAAAAAATAAATAAAAATAAAAAATATATAATATTTTATAAGTATATTTTTCACAGCATACATTGGTGAATTTTCTCTCTGACTTTTTGTAAATTCATAAACATAATTTACTCAAATTCCATCAATATTTTTGTTAAAATTTTTGTCAACTAATTAATATTATAATAAATTTATTAGTAATTTTTGTTGTATTTATTTTGGATTACATATTAATTTTTACATGAATTCAATCATAATTTTTAAATAAATTTTCATCAGCTCAGTTCTTACTCTTAATTCAATCACTAATCTAATTTTCTATAGAGTATTGTTCAGTCGTTGGCTCAGCTGAGCAAAGTTTTTAAATTGCTTAATACAACGCTTGTTCTTTTTGTTGAATTTGCAGATTTTGTTGTTGAACTTGTGCTAGCAACAATTATTAACTAATTAAGTGAAGTTGACTTTGTAGTTTGCGGGTTTTCAACTTTCTTTGAACTTTATTTGTTTTGTTTTCATTTTTGTTTTTCGCCAGCTTTTCGCTTAGAAAATTTCAAAAATCTTTGTTCGAATCAAACATTTGCCAATGCCCATATTAAAAGATAATTTCATTTTGTTGACTTTGTTGCGAGTTCCAGCAAATTACTCGTTCATTAGCCAAATTCATTTTATGTGAACTCTTTCTCTCTCTCTCTCTCTCTCTCTCTTTCTCTCTCTCTCTTTCTTTTTTTTTATTATTATTTTCAGCTTTTCTTTTCTTTTCTTTTCTGGATTTGTATTTTCACTTTCTGCTCAGCCAATTTGGCGGATTTGCTTCCATTCAATTGTGTTGAGCGCTGTGTATATACACTTACACTCTCGCTATCTCTCCCTCTCTCTCTGTCTCTTTCTCTGCGTGTGTATTAGTGCTCTACTCAAAAGCTGCCTTTTGTGATTTCTCGTTGTGCGCGCCATGGCGCTTACAATCATCAAAATTTATAAGCAAAGTTAAGCAAGGCAAAGGCAAATATTTTTCAAAGTTGGCTACGCGCTGGATGCGCGGCGGCAAACTAAATCAACCCAAAGCCAGTTCGTTTCGGGGTGCGCTCTAGAGTGGAAGGGTTTGGGCAGCGTTTGGGTTAAGATGCTTTTCAGCTGTGTTGGTTAGTGGAGCCTCGTTGGGCAGCCTTGCCTTGCGGTTCTTTCATTATGACTAAAATAAAAAAAAACACACACACACACTAAAAGCAAAGTCTGTCTGCGATGATGTTGGGTATAATGATAATGATGATGGCTATGATGATGATGATGGGGTAGCTGAAGTTGGGGATGGCAATGTTGGCAGCAGCGTCGCCCGCCGAACTACAACAATTTGTGATAAAAATTTCAACAGATTTGTTGGCCTTCTTTTTTTTTGTTTTTGTTTTTTGCTTTTGCTTTTTTGGTTTTGCAATTATTTTTAGGGATCAATAAAATAAGTTTAAAAATAGCTAACTGGGTGAGTGTGTGCGTGGAGCAAGTGCAAGGGGAGCGAGAGAGAGAGAGAGAGAGAGAGAGAGAGGGACGAGTGTGGTAGAGAGACAGCGAAAGTTAGTGCGAGTTTGATAAAGATAGCTGAGGCAGTAAAAAGGTTGAGCGCCGCCTTTGCGGGCAGCCAGAACAAGGTCAGTCACAAAAATCAGGCAACAGGCAGCAGCAGCAGCAGCAGCAGCTCTGACTGCTGGCAACAGGCAACAGAGCTAAAGAAAAAAAAATCAAGTTTAGGCAACTTTATTTACTCAATTAGTTGTTTTTGTTATTTGCTGGTTCGCTGGCTTCGTTAAGGCGACTTGATGACCAACCAGACACAGCAAATGTGCTGAAAAAAGGGGCCAAAACGGAGCTGGGTGTGGCTGGTCGGCTGGCTGGTCGGCTGGCTGGTTGGCTGGTTGGCAGCTCGGATGGGAATTACCACACTAATTGGCTTAGAGCGACAAGCGAAAATTAACTTTTATTTTCAGCTTGAGCTGGCTGCCTGCCTTTGCAATAATGTAAAATACAATTTTCCATGCCCATCAAGTAAAAAGTTAACAAAGCCAAAAAGTTGCCCACAGCAACGACAGCCGCAGCCGCACCACCCAGCACCACCCAGCACCACACAGCACCACACAGCACCACCCAGCAACAGCTGAGGGCGGGAGGGAGAGAGCGAGAGAAATCGGTAAAATCAACAAAATACACACAAGATAAACACGGCCATAGCCACAGAGCTAAGAACACAAAAGCAAACGCCGATTCGCATCGAGGACTCGCCGTATTGCGTATCCGACCTGTTGGTTATTTGGTCGTTTGCCTCTGGTCGTTGCTTGGGCGCCTATAAGTGCCACTTGGCAATGAGCACTGGGCCCCCGCCAGCCACCGTTGGCTGGCTTTTCTGAGCGCTTGAGTCGGAATTTATGTCAGCTAAATTGCAATATCAATAAGCGACCTTTCTCACTCTCTCACTCTCTCACACTCTCACTGGGTCTCCCATTCTCTTGCTCTCTTTCGCTCTATTGCTGCAGCTGAACAATAGAAGTTGAAGTGCTGTGAGGCTAGCTCTTAATGTGAGTCAGTCGCTACGACTCAAGTTTAGCCAGTGCCAATATTATTTCAAATGCATATTCATGTGTGTGTGTGTGTGTGTGTGTGTGTGTAGCACATGGAAAACACCTGTTAGCTGATATACGAGCGCCAGGCAATACAAACTCTCAAGTAAACATATTAAAATTGAGCTGTTGGCACAGCAAACATTAAAGTAACACCACACTTTACAGTGGGTGTAGGAGTTATACACACACACACACACACAAACACACACATATGTATACATATATAAATATATTACATAAATATGTCTAAGCACATAACCTTCAAATAACAAGTATGGAAGCTCTAGTCGAGACTGCTCGACTACGAGATCCCCTAAACCCTTCTTCGAACGAATAATATTCTGCAAGCGCAACAAACTATACTTGCTGTCTCGCTTGCTCTGCTGTCTCAGTTTTGCTGCGAGAGCTTATTTCATTAATAATTATGTTTCTAGATGAACAATCGTAATCAAACTTTTAGATTATAATCATGACATTAATATCTATATGCTAAACTAAACTGTATGTCTCTAGTACTTGAAATACATTTTTTACACATTTGGGGGTGTGGGGGTGAATTGGGGACCGAAATCCAAAATATGACAAAAACCGAAATTGTATTAAATTAGCATCTATATATATGCAGAAGACTTGGAGACTCTAACTTTAAGGATGAGCGAGATATAATTTTATAACTGAATCTCTATAAATATTTTTATCGATAACTCTGGAAATATACGAGTTATCGACTTTCTGAAACAAACTCGTAATGCGCATGCAATATACGAACGTAACACAAAAAGAATGAAGTCTCTTTTATCTTTGGAAATCGACGCGTTCAAACATAAATTCTGAAAGTAACTTAGACTTCTCTTAGACGAGGAATTCACCGAATGTTAAATAAATATTTCATCAAATTCATCTATTTTACATTTCCTTAAATAGTTTAAAAAGTTTCCTCTCTCGTACAGTTGAAATATTTAATATATATATTTAATGTTTGTCAAATATTTAAAAATTCTAATTATAAACCCTTAAATTAAAATCCATAAGGAAGCCAGCTAATACCGAAGATAAACCTCATACTTCATACTGATTGTCTATTAAGTGGAACATAGCATATCACATATCTCAAATATCTCACAAGCCCAATAACAAACCCATAAATAAATTAAAATCCATAAGCAGTTACCCTTAGTTAGCCAATGCCAGAACATCCCTTCTCATATTAGTTGCTCATCAAATTTATCTATTTTACATTTTCTCTCATACTTTCGCATTTCTCTCATGCTTTCAAAACCAATCCACCCCGCGCTCCCCACAATGCTCACAGCGTATTGACTACGCTTTAAATTTAGTTATTTCGTTCATCCAGCTCGGCCCCATGAACACTTTATATCCGAGCTATCGATTTATGCTTCTCACCACTCGCATTGAGAGTTGTACAAGAGAGTGTGGGCCATAAGTGCGAGCATTAAAAAACTTTTTATTACAAAATATAATAGTTAGTGTTCCGGTCGGTCGGTCGGTCCATCGTTCGCTTATATTCTTATTCTTATTTATTTTTCCTATTACAACTTTTGCTGTTGCTGCTACTCCTTGCGAGTATTTTAATCATTGAGAATTGTTTGCAACGCACTTTCATATAGCTAAATTGATAAGGTTCGACAAGCTTTATATATATACAATTTAGTCTCTGTGTAGTAGTCTCTGTGAAATATACATTTATTATATAATTTTATTTATAAATATATATCTTGGATTTATGAAGCATTTATAATGACAGCTGCTTACTTATAATTTAAATTACTTTTTATTTATTTATTATATATTTTATTCTTTGAAATTGTGAAGTGAAATTTGATGTATCGCAATATTCATATTATTTTATATATATTTTTAAATAATTTTTTTCTTTTATTTTCTGCATATTATTTTTATTTTATAAAAATATATTTTTAATATCGAATAAATTTAGAGCTGAAATATATATTTTGATTATATATTTGTAGCATCATTTTATATTCTTTTATATTCTAAGCCTCTTAAATATGCAAAATTGGCTTATAGTGGCTTTATATAGGTATACATAAATAGGTGGAGGGATTTCTTGATAAATACATAATTCACATAAATTAGAGTTCAACAAGCTGAGTCTTGCTGTCCATTAGTCTGAATATTTGATTACAGCAAACTAAGCCGCAAAAGCTGGGGATTTGAAATAAAAATTAAATTGAATACAACTTAAAAACCTAAATGTATTATTCCAATAATATTAGTTTCTTTTTCCAAAACCTCTCATTAAGAATCGATAAAAGAGCTAAAACAAATGCTCAATTTGCCCTGAAAGTTTCTCTACTTAATAGATTTTTATATTTTCCATTTTTGATGCCTCCCCCTTAACCCACTAAAAAAAAAACCCATTTTAACTACTAAAGACTTGTGCTTTGGCACACTCTCACATCTGAAAGTCATTACCAGGCTCTAAATAAATAATTTGATTAGGAAAGTCCATCAAGAGGAAAAGTTATTCAATAATTAAATTACCAGAGTAAAGTCCAGATTGCAGCCAAAGTGCAGCTGCTGCGTTAACTGCGCAGTAAGCAGACAAAGTGCTTATGTATGTGTGTGTGTGTGTGTGTGTGTGTGTGTGTGTGTGTACATGTATTGATTGTTTTATATGAAAAAAAAAAAGAAAATAGAGTAGAATAATTGAAAGAGCAGCTCAGTGTAGTGGTCAAGGTGCTTTCCTAACGGCCATTTCCGACTAGAGCATACTCTTTTAAGCTTATTGAATATACCTGAAAGGGCTTTAATAGGCGGCAGCGCCTAATCAATTTCTCACCTAATTCCCAATTGCTGTGTAGTTCTGGGAATTGCCCAAATTGGGTTTTAAACACAGTCAAGAGAGTGAAAGCTAACTTCAATATGATTTACATACTTGAATGCGATACATATTCATCTTAATAAACAAAAATTAATAAGATAAGAATAAGAATAAGAATAAGAATATTTGAAATTGAAAAGTGTTTAAAAAACATGGCTTATATCAGGGGCTATTGTCACTTAACCAGAGCTCTGTTCAGTGTTTCTTAATGTCTGGAAATAAGTATCTCTCACTTACACTTTGAGAAAAAACTCAGAGAGCAGCCGATTGCATAGACTTCTCGGCAGTTAGGTGACGATCAAACAGAAACTTTTTGTCTTTTTATTCAGTTTTGATTGAGTTTTATGCAGCAAAAAGTCTTTTAGATATATCCACATTCGATCTCTTGTAGCAGAGTCAGTTGACTGACTCTACATAGCAGGCTAAGGAATACTCTAAACTCTTTATATATAGCGCAATCGTACTCTTGACCAATATTGTAAAGTCCCGGTCCAAGTACAGTTGCGTCCTGAACTGCTGAGCAAGCTCTGTCAAATATTTTAGAATCTATTATATGATCTAATTTATTTTATGAAGAAAATTTCTATGAGAAACTTTTTTACTTTATTTATTTTGTTTTTAAAGGTCGATGGCAACAATAAGATTTATCGATAATTAAAAATAAAAGTTATTTTCATTCGCTTCATGCCACATATACTGACAAACAGTTTCGTCAGTTGTTTCTAGATCAAGAACATACGTAATACTATATATAAATAGAGTTCTTCCACGCCTGCTGCTGACCTTATAATAGAACCATTATAATGCCAATTCACATTTGACGAGAGACAAGGAAATGTCAATTGCTCTCAAATTACAATTTGTGATGTCAGAAACACTGGCTCAACTGATGCTCTACTGTGAGTGCGTAGGTTTTCGTACTTTGATTTTGTGAAATTTCCAGAAAACAAAAAATTATAATGAGAACGAACTACAATTTTAGTTCTCGATTTGATTGTTTGGATTTGAGTGCTTCAGTTTACATAGAAACAGCTTGAGATGCACTCAACTCTTGCCCCGCCCATGAATTCACGAATTCATCGAGAATTGAAAAAGAAAATCAACATTTTGCTATCTATAAATCAAATCAAAGCGGGAGAGAGAGAGCGAGAGAGAGAGATAGAACGCGATATATAGAGAGGGCAAACGATTTGACTATTTCGACCCATTAGCCTCTTAGACATACTATACACAGCCACAGCCACAGTCACAGCCAAAGCCACAGATGCCACACATGCTGAGATAGTTGAGAAGATTCGCAGTTGCCGCTGCGACAACGACAACGACAACGACAGTTGTAATTATATGTTCTGGGTTTTCGGGCAAGAGGCAAGAGAGAGAGAGAGAGAGAGAGAAGTGGAGTTTGTTTGCCTCTTGCCGCTGACAAGTGAGTGTGACTCAAGCTCGAGTACTCAGTGTACGTGTGCGTGTGTGGGCGGGCGTGCTTATGAACCGTGTAAACAAGCAACGCCCAAGCCATGTCTTGTAATCGGAGCGTGCTTAGAGGCGGAATGTACACACTAAATCACTTCCGGAAAACAATTTCACGTGCTTTTCGCCACATAGAGATATCCAAATCGATAATTAAATCGTAAGCAAAAGCCAACTAGCAATTGCATATATAGTTTTTCTTTAAATTCTTATCATCAACTTATTTTTTTTTTTACTTACTTAAAGCGTACTGATTGGCCGCGTATCGCAAAGCTCCAATCAGAGCAGCTGTGCGCCTGGCGAGCCGGCTTAAGCCCTTGTCAAAGGACGCTTTTATTTCAAAGTCTGTGAAAATGAATACCCGTAACGCAAGCAGAGGCCATTATGCAGCCTCTTGACTTATTGATAACTGGCAAACTGATTTTCGCAATTACTTTAAAAGCCATGCGAATGGCGTGGGATGGGCGAGATCCTGGACGGGTTGGCGTTGCCTGACTGGCTGGCTGACTGGCTGGCTGACTGGCTGGCTGACAGTCAGCTATTTAGCTTTCATCTGAAAGCAAGCGCGAAATATGAATGTGTAATGCAAGTCACATGGCAAAGGGCCTAACAGTCAGTCAATGGAGTAACGGCTGGCTCACCTCTCAGCTCTTACTTTCGCTCATTTCTCGCTCACATTTCCCCTATTTTCAGGGTTTTTCTGCTGATTGAGGGAGTTTTTTTTTTTTACTCATGCTCATTTACGAATGAGAAAGAAGCATATTAGTTTTGTGCAATGTGCGTATTGCTGTACGTAAAATAAATTTTGCTAGCTTCCAAGAGACTTGAAATTTGGAATATATGCTTGAATATAACTCTACTCATATTATTTAAAGCATTTTCCGACAAATCCAAAATCCAGTTATATATTGCTGCCAGAGACTTGAGATTCAGAATATTTATTCGCTTTGAATGTTCTAGATCAAAATTAATATAGGTTTAATATCTACGCCCGCAGGGGGTGTGGCAAGCCTCAAAAGATAATATGTCTTAAACTTTTACAACTAGAAGCATTCAAATTCAAGTCGACAATTTTCTATTGGATCATACAGCATAGCTCCAAAAATTTAATTAATTACATAAATTTCACCTTAGACTGCTTCTGGGAATTAGTCAAAAATAAAAAGCCTACGTTCATGGGGGGCGTGGCAAATCGCATAATACGATATATTGCATACTTTTAGGCGTAAATTTCTGTGCTCCACTCTTTTGCCATAAATGCAATATATATAGATAGCTTGCAATATTTTGGAGCTGCGAGCTGTGTGCTGAGATTGCGAATGAGTATGCTGCAGTCAGTGACGCCCGATTTGTATATTCGTTTCCCTGTTTCCATTTCTGTTGCCGTTCCATACGTGCTGCCTGCAGCAGCCCGTCTGCATTTGGGTCAAGGTTGCTGCAAACGTATTTTTTTGTTTGTTTTGTTATTTTCTTCTTGCTTTTTATGCCAATGCTAAATCGTTGGCAATCCCAAGAGTAGCTAGCATCAAATTGATATCAAGATCAAGGCCGTCTTTGGCCAGCAATGCTTTTTATTGCATTTTCATGTCACATTCGAGTGCAGCATATTTTGCTGCTGCTGCTGCTTCTGTTTTGGATTAACAAGTTAAATTACGGCTGCTTTGTTTTCTGCCTTCCAACACGCACACGCTCATGCACACACATGCACACACTCTCATAGAAATCCTAGTCTTAGTCCAATTTCAAGTTCAGGTCATGACAATTTGTCGTCGCTTCAGTTCGTTTCAACGGCTTAAAGCATTCAGTGTGAATGCGTGTTGCTGGACTTTGGCTTTGGCTTTGGTCGTCCAACGAGAGAGCTTATCAGCTGTGGCACAGCGTTGAGCACCCGCACCTAAGGCTCAGCGTCAACTACCCCGGTCTTCCGGCGCACTTAATGCCCATTTAATGACCCAACCATGTTCTGTTAATTATGCGATTTTTGTGGACGTCGCGACGAGGGCGTCGAGGATAGCCGGGTGGCTTCAGTTATTTGGCCAGCGCTTTTTAATGGCCAAATGTAGGTGGGTCTGGTCAACTGTTGGGGCGTGTGGATTGCCTTTTGTTTAGCCAGCGTCGCTCTGTGCTTTATTGATGGCCTGATGACAGCTAAGCTTGGGGCTTTCACATGTAATGGTCGTGTTTGTGCGACCCTAAAAGTTATGCCTCTACCTAAGCGCCCTCTGTGCTTCTCTCTAGCAGTTGGTTGGTCATTTTCGGTGCTGCGCTGCTAACGTATATTTAGCCGCTGGCCAATGTCAATTTGGCTTTCTAGAAGCAAGAAGCTCGCCGACGCGACGTTGAGATGTTGTATTTCAACGGCGCATCTCATAACTTGATTTATGTTCAGGCCCGGAGCCTGAGTGCACAGGCCGGACGGAACGGACTCTAAGACTGGGACTGGACACTGAACTGGATTTGAGTTATTTATGTAAATGCAAGAATTGTTGCTGCTATGCAGCATCCGAGTTGTTTATAATGTGACCACCCCCCCCCCCCCCCCCCCCCCCCCCCCCTCTCTCACACCCCTTCACGCAACATTTTGTTTCGGCCTCGAACACGAGCTGGCTTAGCCCCGGATAATGCTCCAAATGCTGTGGGTCAACTCTTCTTTATAGCATTGGCTTCCTTAGCAATAACTCACGATGATTTGTCGTTTCTCTTAACACACTTTGAATTTTCCACACAAAAATAAAAAAAAAGAAATAAACTGAAAAAAAAAGAAAGACCGGCAGAAGAGGGATGTAATTAACTGTAATTAACATTTGCAATGCTTTGCCTTTGTGCCAAATTTTAGCAACCCGCCCACAGCGGACTCGCTCAGATTACTTTCACGTTACCTTTTTCTATGTGGTCGTCTTTCATTTTTCCGTTTTCCGTTTTTTGTTTCCTCTTCTTCTCCTTTTCCTTTTCCTTTTCCTTTTCACTTTCACTTTTATTAATTTGTACTTAACTTTTTTGTTGTTTTTCTTTTTTTTTTTTAGGCTGGAATTCCTTGAACTTTTTTTTTTACAACAATCCCAGTCATTTTATTTTGATACTCATTCACAAAATGAGTTTATTGGTTTTTTCGTCTGTCTAAACTATTCGTGCGACGCTCATTAAACGAACGTCGTTTAGGGAGCGATACGATAGACACTCGCACAGTGAGGCTCAGTAAGTGAGCAGAGACCTCAAAGAGTCTGAGCAAACGGCCTTCGCTTTTTTTTTTTTTTTTGCTTCATGAAAGCCAACCTCAAGATCTGCTGGATCGTGTCTGGACCTGAACATCTTCCCTTTCGTAATGACTCCATAAGACGTAGCCATTTCTAGCATCCCTAAAATATCTTTTCTTCTCCTTATGTGTCTTATGTTAAAATGAATATAGCTTTTAGTAGATTTATAAATGAGTTAACTGCTGTTTAGATCAAGTTGGTTAGGGAAAAGCTAGAGCGAAAAAAAATGAGAAAAGATTTCTGTTCGATTTCGTACGAATTCATTGCAGATCCTTTCGACTACTCTCAGTGCACAAGCTGAGCTACGAAAAACTCTAGCTGTCAGCATTTTCACCTATAAGAAGTATTCTGCAGTCGGTAATAGACAAACTTTAATATTCTAACATGTTTTTTTTTTATTTTCTTTATTTTTGCTGTTTCTATTTCACATATCAAGCTCTCATTACTGTTGCTACTGTTTGCATTCTCTCACTCACTCACTCGCACTCTTTCGTTGTGCGCATCTCTTTCATTTTTGTTTTTTTTTTTCTGGCCATAAAATTCTTTACGTAGCAGCAGCTGGCCAAGTTACCACGCCAATCAAAAGCTCAAATATTCAAATTGTTCAATGAAACGTTAATTATGCGCTTTGCCATGTGCCATGCCATCGGCTCGCCCATTAGCCGTCGTAGTCAACCCAATTTGGCAGCAACCCAACAGCCCTTATGGCAGCTTCATTTCATTTTTTTCCCCTCTCTCTCTCTCTCTCTCTTTTTTTATTTTCCTCTTTTTGGTCCTTTGCTATCTGATTCTATTACGTGCGCATTTCCATACTCATTGTTATGGCATTTACCGTTCAAAATTTTATCGATATATGCGCATAATTAGCAGCCGAAAAAGAACTTTGTGCGGGACAACAATAAACAAAAGGGGTGAGGGGGGGGGGAAGGTTGGTGTTGGTATGTGGATTCGGCGATTTGTATAACTGATAAATGTGTGAATATTAGCCAATTGACAACAGATCTAACTCTCGCTCACTCTCACTCCCACTCCCACTCTCTCTCTCTCTCTCTGTGTGTGTCTCTTACTCTTTCTGTCTTTGTAGCTCGACACTAATTTGAAATCACTTAATACAACCATTTACAAAAATGCAAATGTCTGCCTGAAAGTGTGTGTGTGTGGGTGTGTGTGTGTGTGGTGTGTGGTGTGTGTGTGCCAATGCGTGTGTGAATGCTGCTTATATAATAGACACTTTATTACCATTAACTTAATTTACATTTTATACAAATGCGGCGCGAGTGAAGTGGTAAACGTGAAAAGGGTAAAAGCCTCATTGAGAGTGTATGTGTGTGTATTTCTCTATAAGTGTGTGCCTGTTTATGTATACACATACATGTGCCATATATATTTATAAATACAAATGTGTGTGCCTTTTGCCTCTCAACTTTGATACTCTTTGCATCAGTTATGGACATTTGGTTAGCGAATACGAAATACGTATATACATATATATATATACATATTCCTGTTCCATATATCAGTGTGATGTGTGCTTAGATTAAGATTTATGCTTAAATATAAGCTCAGCAGCAAGATGACTTTTATATCGTACATCATCTATATATATCAAGTAGAGATGGCGACAGATCAAATGAAAGAGTACGCGAAAATGCAGAAAACTTTTCTTTTTAGCCAACTTTGGCGTTGTGAAACTTTGCAGTTAAGAACTGCCTGCAGGTAGCTAATTGGCAAAAACAATAATTAGCCAAGTCACAAACAAGCTGATTGACGTAGTTCTGCCGCCCACCAACATCAACATCAACAGCTATTGCCATTGACTACAGCAGCCGTTGCTACAATGTCAATGTCATGCTGCTCAAAGACATCTATCTAGCTGCATAGCTGCAATGCATCAGCATTTATTTGTGTGTTTACTTCTTCTATGGGCCATCAACTTGAGAGCAATTAAAAACTGATTTGCTTTTCAATAAATCTATTTTAAGCTAAAGCTCACAAAAGGCTTTGCCAGTCGCTTAACATCGAATGCGAGTTTGTTAGCGCAATTAGCTGCTGGAATCACATACATACATACATATATGAATGCACATTCAAAACTTGAAGCTGATAATTATATGGCAAATGTAATTTGCCAAAAGTAGCGGATGGCTATGAACGACTGAGCGATACGCTGTAATGGAATTGAATTTCTTGGTATTTATTATATTATGTATATATTATTTATTTTTATATATATATATTTTTTGGTCGGTTTGTAGAATTTGCTAATGGAGTTTGAATTGAACTTGACCTATTAACTTTTGATTTAAAATTGACCTTAAGCTTTTTTAAACCTTTTTTCAGCTTGTAGAACCGTAGTAGAAAGAGTTCAAAAATTTTAAAGACATTTTTTTTACATTGAAAAATAGAATTTGTCTATGAAATTAGAGTAGAATTTGAGTGAGTTTTTATTTAATTATTTATTTATTATTTTATTTTTTAATATTCTTTTTTTTTTTAACTAAAATATTTTAAATTTATATATTTATATTTTTATTATTATATATATTTATTATTATTATTATTATTATTATTATTATTATTATTATTATTATTATTATTATTATTAATTATTTCTTATTTGTACTCAAAAATTAATTGTTTTTATTATTATTATTTTTTTTTTTGACAAATTAATTGTTTTTATTTATTAATTTTTTTTTACAAACAAAATTGTTTATGTAATTTGAGCTGAATTTTATTGAATTATAATTTTAGTTGATAAAAGTAATTTGTTTGTAGAACTTAGTCGAATTTTTTCTTACGATTTTTATTTTATTTATTTATTTTTTTTTATATGACAAAATTATTTTTTTTATAGAATTTGAGCTAAATTTTTATTTATTTTTTCTTTTTATGTGGTAGAATTAGTTTCCATGAGTTTTTCAAGTTTTTTTTTAAATTGACTATAAGAATTTGGCAATGAGTTCTGCAAGTCAAAGTGTCTCGTCTGTCGACTTATATACCCAACTGACTGATTGTCGCACATCGGCGCACACAACTAATATAAATTCTATTTCAAAAATTCAATTTGCTGCTCTGCAGTTTTTCTTGCTGTGGCTGCTCTGGTTGTTGTTGTTGCTGCAGTTGGGTGGGATGAATGCCGCTCGCTAATCTGATAATGAGTGTAAATTTATGATTATGTACATGCATTTAATGGGGCACACCCAGACCAGCTTACAGCTCCCAGTTCTTAACTCCCAGCTCACGGCTCTCATCGCTCAGTTCTCATCTCCCAGCTCGAGTCCCACTCCATTTGCGCAGCAAACAGGCATTAGCCAGTCCTGTTCCCAAGCCGCCCCTCGCTTCAGCTTATCGCATGCAAATTGAGACACTTGTGTGTGTGTGTGTGTGTCTGTGTGTGTGTGTGTGTGTGTGTGTGTGTGTGTGCAGCATACTGACACGCCTCTGGGGAATAACATTTTTCATGCGTCCAGGGCCAGGTTCGAGGACAGCGCGCATCGGTGTCGAGGACAACGACGCGTCGTCGCGATGTCGCCCGGCATCATCCACTCGATGATTCTGTCAATTTGAGTAAATCTTTTTAATGGATCGCAAAAAATTAATCGTGTGGAATATTTTTGAAAGCATTCGAGACCCACCGTAGCCCCACATACGCACACATGCATAAGCTCTCTCTCTCTCTCTCTCTCTCTCTCTCTCTCACTCTCTCTCTGTCGCTTACACTACTCAATTTGCGCTCTTCCACTCACACACACACACTCTCTCTCTCTCTCCATCTATCTCTCTGCTGCTTGCACACATAGTTATGCATGAAGTTTTTCGCCAATCTGATGTGCGGATGCGAGTGCGATTACGAGTATGTTCATAAGTTCGTGAGCTGGTATATAAACGGCCACTTAAGTTATTTGTCAAGCGGAAATCGATTTTAGTTTTCAATTTTTGTTGCTTAGCTACACGCTCCAGCGGCCCACAAGTCCAGCAGCCGAACAGCCCCAAAAATCCGTAAGCCCCAATTTCGAGCCATAACCCATACATGTTAGGGAACCATTGAGCCGAATCTGTTCATGAATTTTATTGCGCAGCATAATAAATAAATTAAATTGCATATTTTATACGTACGCGTGTGTGTGTGAGAGTGTATTTATACAGATTTCATATTTATATAACTGCGCCTTGCCGCTCGTTGAGCAATTTATTATTATTATTATTATTATTAATATTAATATTTTGCGCACTCAATTTTAATTTTGTCCGCCGTTTCTGTTTGCCGCTTTCGACTATCATCATAATGTTTCATTTTGAAATTCAAGTGTGTTTGGCTTGCGACAAGTGCTACTCAGTCAAGTGTGTGCAAAGAGAGACAAAGACAGAGACGGAGAGATAAGGGAAGGGAGCGAGGGAGAGAGACAGGGCGAGGGCCTGACCTACACAAATTGGTTTTGTATTGGACTTGTGTTTCAGGCTAATGAAACCGCTTGTGGACATTGGGCACCAAAGGACTCTGTACTTGAGCCATTCGAAGACCATCAAAATGGACGAAAAACGAAATAAAAGAAGAGAGTTGCATTGGGATTCTCGGCATACGCTGCGCGTGTGTTATCTGAAATTAAATCGTATATTTTATTTCGTACAGCTTAACAAATGGCAATTCAGCCCGACAATTAGCTTATCAAATAATGAGCGACTCTTCTCATGTTTCACATTTGTGCAACATAATATGCTTTCATGATTGTTACTAACACGTTTCCTAATCGCTTCTTAGTACAGCGTAATCTATCATTACACCAACGAGCGATTCCGCTTTGTCGATTAGCTGTTGAGCTGAGTTGGAAATGAATTCCAGTGAAATGATTACATTTTAAATTCCAGTTAGAAAATATTTTATCTCCTTTGTTATGTGGATGTAATGTCAGTCAGACAGTCGTTAAATAAGTCAATAATAGTCGGTATGTCAATCAGACCATCAATCAGTGCATCAATATGTCAGCCAATCATTCAATCTCTGATGTAATCAGTTAGTCACTCAATTCCATGCATTAAGGCAGTCAGGTTGCCTGACCTGGCAGCCAGTCAGTCAATCATGTTAGCTTTTCAATTCTGCGTGGAGTCATATTGCAAGTTTTTCAATCAATCAATCAATCAGCTAATCATTCAGTAAGCTAGTCTTTTAATCGGTCAATCAGCTAATAAGATATTCAGAATTTAAATATATTATTCAATCAGATATTCAATCAGAGCAATTAATCAATCAGTCATTCAATCAGTTACTCAAATAGTCAGTATATCAATTAATAAGTCAATCATTTAATGTACTTAATCGGCTACTTCTTCAGTCAGTTTGTCTGTCAATCTGTCAGGCAGTCAATCAATAAAACAGACATTTATTCATATATTTGGTTAGTGTCTCTATCAAGCAGACATTCTGTTAGTCAATCCATTAATATCAACTATTAGTCAATCAGTCAATCAACTCTTTACGTATTCATTCAGTGCATTCAACAGTTAGGCATTTATTTGATCAGTCAGTTATTAAATCTATTAGTCAGCCAGACAAATATTTTCATAGTCAATCAATCAATGACAATTGTCAACTTTTCAGTTAGCTAATCAGGCTGATAGTTAGCGAATGAGTCAGTCTGTTAGTACATCAATCAGTCAATAATAAGTCATTCCCATAGGCAATCAGTCGACTGATTGATCGATTGATCAGATTGATCAATCTGACTGTCAGTCTATATCTAACAACAATTCATTTATTCATTCAGTCAGTCACTCAATCTATGAGTCCGTCAGTCAAGCAGGAGCAGTGATTGAGTCAGTCAGCCAATGGGTCAATCACTGAGACAGTCACTCAATCGAAATGTTTGCCTTTTTAGCTGTCTTTCCGTCAATCAGCCAGTCATTTGCTCTATCAGACAAACAATCAGTCAGTCAATCACTCAGTCAATCAGCCAGTCAGTCGGTCAATCACTCAGTCAATCAGTCTTTCCGTTAATCAGCCAGTCATTTGGTCTATCAGACAGTCAATCACTCAGTCAATCAGTCAGTCAATCAGTCAATCAGTAAATCAACCAGTCAATCAGTCACATAATCAATGTCAACCAAGAGTCAAACAAGTCAAGCAAAATAAGCAGCTTACGATAGAAATTCTTAAATAACATATAAGTGATTTACATAAACACACACACATATATGCACATACACCTACATATGTATATGTATGCGTATATATATATTTGAAATTATGTATATTTTTCGATATTCTGAGTACGCGGTCAGCAGATTGTTGTGGGTGAAGCCATAAGATATTCATGCTGGGGTGCATTATTTGCGGGGCCAAGTTTGAACTTTGTTCATTTGGTGGGTGTTGGTGGTGCTTGGTGGCTGGTGGCCGGTGGCCGGTGGACGGTGGCTGGGCATCGCCTTGGCGATGGTTTGTGTTCTTCTGACCAGCGATTCGCTTTGGCTGTGTCGAAAGATTAATTTGAAAAATATTTGCGGTATGTGCAAAATAAACTTTTTCTTGTTTGCCCCAAGCCGTTCGGGGCGGCAGCTCACAAATGATTGCGAGCGAAGTTTATGGCTTCTGGCTGCCATTTCTTATTAATGGCACTGCCGAAACTGGAATTCTTTTAAAAATTAATAAAAACGATTGCGATTGCACAAATACACAGAACGACAGCAGCGGGATTTGTTGCTGCTGCTGCTGCTGCTGTTGCTACTGCTGCTTCGGCTGCTTTAAACCTTTGGTCAATTGCAATCAATTTTCATTTTATTTTCATTTTCATTTTTATTTTAATTTAAATTTTCATTTTATTCTTGACTTTATTTGCATGCATTTTCCCATAAATTGTTGACTTTGACTTTTACTGCATATTAATAACACGCCTCAAGGCATGCGATTAAATGTGGAAAAGTCATTTCGGTTAGGTGCGAAGAAATATTTAGAAATGCGAAGCTAATTTCTAAAGGCCCAGCACTCCTTTCATATTCAATTTATATATATTTTGATATTTTTTTTTTGCATATTTTCATTTGAGAGTCTTGAGAAGCGGCAATAGCCATCAAACGCAGGCAAAAATGATTGGAATTCAAGAAGCAAAAAAAAAAGCTGACATTTATTTTTGTCCAGTCTTGCTTATGTGCTGCAATATCTGTTGTAAAGTGATTCGTGGAAATTGAGCTGAGATTTAATTAATATTTCACATAAATGTGAAACAGACAGGAAATTGTTTAACTTGAAGTTTTGAGGCTATATTCATTGGATCAGCCTACGCTCAAAGAGTTGGCAAAGATCAACATATGAGAGTATTACAATTTTATGCAGTCAAGCAATAAATATTCCCAACTCTTTAATTCTCTCTATAAATTTTAACACCTTAAGAGCAAGCAGAGTATTAAATTTGAGCATTTAGCACATCCATGCTTTTATAACGATTTATGAAAGTATTTTCTATAGACAAACTGCAATTAGATGATTATCGATAGGAACAAGGGATAGCAAGAGCAATTGCTGCACATGGTAGGGAAAATTGAGAGTCTACTGTAAATTACTCGAAATTCATAATAGTTATCCAAAAATACTGATAAACTCGTACGGCGTATGGTACAACAGAATAAATATACAAAATTTAAAGTCTCTTGCTTTCGTTGTTTACTCATTTACTAAATTTACGTATATGTTTATATGGACGGATAGATACGGAGACGTTTTGGCGGATGGATGGCCAGACGGACGGACGAACAGCCGAATGGTTAGAGAGATAGACGGACGGACGAACAGATGAACGAAGAGATAGATCAACGAATGAAGGGAGGGATAGACAGGCGGATATTTTGCGGACAGATCGATGGCTAGACGGATGGAAGAATAGCTAGATGACGGATTGACGCACGGACGGACAGACGGATTGGAGGACAGACGGACGGACATATAGACGAATGATAAGAAGGACGAACGGACAGATGAATTGACAGACGGACTGTTGGTTAAACGGGCGGATAGATAGACGAAAGTACGAACAGAATGATATAGTTATATCAACTTAGCTTATTATCCTGATCCATTCATTACCGGGTCTGCCTCGCCTACTTTGTGTTAAATACATCACTTGCCATTTTAAATGGGTTCAGGGCAAACAAATAAAACAAAAAGTATAAATTCCTGTAATACCTTTAAATGAACATGTGTGAAAAGGCTTTGAACTCTAGACTCTTTACTATACTATTTATTACTGTCACAAAATGTAAATTGAATAAACAATTTACAAATGGAATAACAGTTTAAAGCTTGATTTACGGGTATATTGAAAACAATACTCCACTGAACCGGAGGTCAAGAGAACTCGAGCCAAATAACATAATCTACTGAAAATAAATTATTGAATTCATTTTGGCCAGCAAACAAACACGAGCAAGCAACGATTTAACTATTTCGAAATGAATTCTATGAAAGCTCATTAAATGCATTGAACAGTGAGCGGAATTAGACTGAAAAATACAAATTACAAAAAAAAAAAGAAAAAAGTAAGCAAACAAACAAACAGGCAACTATGTGTTTGTGGCATGCTACACATGTTATGTAGCATCGCTCATGCGCTCGCCCCTTTCGACAACGAAGCGGCAGGCTCTGTAGGAGGAGAGCCTTGGGGCCATTGGGGCCATTGGGGCCATTGGAACGAGTGTGTGTGTGTGCGTGTGTGTGGGTTAGCAAATTTCTATTATTATGTATTTGTTTTGCTTTTGCGCTTGCTTCGGTGCAAACAGAGCAAAATAATGTTGATTTTTTGCAGCTTTCACTCCAAATGTCTAAATGTCAATCAGGACGCACTGGGTAAAGAGTCAGTCGGCAGTCGACAGAGTCAGAGCGGCAGCACTGAAGCTGCCAGCTCATGGGGATATAATACATTTTTAATTAAATGAAAGCAGTCAGAAATCTAACCGTCGCGACGCGTCGATGCGCAGCACTCCTCACAGGCATCTACGAGCAGCGACATCCGCAGCAACCGCAGCCGGCGGAAGTGCTGCGGCTTGCGTGCCGCAGCTATAAGGAAGTTTAGTTATTTAGGAATTCGTCTTGGCAATTTTCAGTGCTGCTGCTGCTGCTGCTGCACAGGTGAATGGCAATGGGCAACAATGGCTCGGGACACTGATTAATTATAACTAAACAGTTTTGCCATTGCACAATGCTCGCTGTTCGAGCCAGAGAGAAAGAGAGAGAGAGAGAGCGCGTATACAAATGAATTATTCATAATACTTTGTTGACGATAATTAATTGGTAACTTATTCTATTTGAAATTAATGAACATGTACAAATATTTCATTACATTTGATTATTTATTTATGCTCCCGAATGATTTACCGTTTTCCTGCCGTTGTTGTCGGCTTAATTTATTTATTGATCTCTCTGTCTCTCTCGCTGTCTCTCTCTCTCTCTCTGTCGTTCTGTTAAATATAATTATGCATTTTATTGGCTCTCATATCTGCACTTGATTTTTATTTCTGGGTAATTGGCTTTGATGGGCTTTGCGTAATACTGCGCGAAAAAATTAACCACATGCCAAATTAAATATTCACAAAATCAAACAGTGCGCAAAAACTTTTGTGCATTAAAAAAATGAATTTAAAAAAAAGAAGAAGCGAACAAAAAAGACTTGAAATAACATTTTGTTATGTTCATAAAGTTTGATTAGGCTTTTGTTGTTTTTTTAATGAGTTTCTGTAGCGAGTCTTTTATTTGCATACTGATTCGCATCTCTTTAAAGCGCGAGATATGGGAAAATGTTCGGGAAACTCGCTGAACAGTGCGAGTGGATGAAGTTTTCACTTTGTCAAGATTATAAACTTTGAGCTGTTGATTCATAAATAGTAATTATTCATAAAAAAAAAATAGTTACTTAAATTCACTTGCTATCGGGCATTAAATACAGATGTGGCTCAGATTCATATGCAAATATTATTCTAAAAATTATTTTTCATTTATTTATAAGACTTTTCTTATTTGATTTAACATTTAATTTTTTGTTTAATTTTTTAGCTTTTGTATTTATATAGATTCCCTTTTATTTGATTTTTATTTTTTTGTTTAATTTATTAATTCTTATTTTATTTTTATTTTATTATTTATATTATATATTATGATTTTGATTTCTTTGATTTGATTTGCATAATTTATTACCTATTATATTGTCTTGTATATATTATTAAAATTTATTTTTTATTTAATTTGTTTAGTTTATTGCCTATTGTCATTTTATCACATTAATTTGGTGTATTTTCTTAAATTAAAGAAATTGTTTTATTATTGTTAAATTATTATTTATTTATTGGATATTTTATGTATTTTATTTTATTTGTATCTGTTTGAGTTAATCTAATTTATTTTATTTTCCTTATTCATTTTATTTATTATGATTTCAATTTTTTTTATTTATTTGATTTAATTTTTAATTTTATTTGTATAATTTATTACTTTTTATATTGTTATATATATTATATTAAAATATATTTTTTATTTAAGTTTTTTAATTCATTGCCTTTTACATTCATTTTGTGTATTTTCTTAAATTAATTTAATATTTTTTTGATTATTTTATTATTTATCATTTTGATTTTTTTTATTATCATTTTTATTTTTTTTATTATTTTATTATGTTTATATATGCTTGAGCTAATTTAATTTTTTTCGAATTCATTTAAATTATTTTATATATCTTATATAATAATATATTTAGGTTACATTGTGATCTATATTTGTTTAACTAATTTGTTGCATTTACGTTGTTTCTTTTACTAAATATTATTATTTTTTTAAATTTATTTTATTTCGTTTATACTCTTCATTTTGTTGTTATTTTTGTATGTATTTATATATTTGTATAATGCTCTTAAATATTTTTTTGTATTCTCAATTTTTTTTTTAAATTATATATATATTTTTTATATATTTTAAATTCTATCCCAACTCTCGGGTGTTTAGGCAATTCAGCTTGTATTTAAGTAGCTTCAAGCTAAATAAATCAGCTTTAATGCTTAAGAAATTCTTTGAATTATATGTCTTTCTCGATTTAATTATGCTTTAACGAGAAAATGCAAAGTCCTTAATACAAAATACTAAGAAATTTACCAACACAATTTATTCTTATCGTTTCGAGCACTTCTTCACTCAGAAGTAATAACATTGTGTGACCTGATATGCCTGTGCAAGCGCATTGTGCAAATGCACAAATAATTTGTTAAATCAAATTGGACTGCATCAGATGCATGGACAACTCAATCAGAGAGAGAGAGAGAGCGAGAGAGGGAGGAGAGAGCGAGGGGGGAGAGGAGGAGAGACGAGAGGAGAGAGAGAGAGAGAGAGAGAGAGAGAGCGAGAGAGAGAGAGAGGAGAGAGAGAGAGAGAGAGAGAGAGAGAGAGTGACTGAGTCTTTCATCAAAAGTTCAGCTACAAATAATTGGACTTGCTGTAGCTTTTTGTGTTGTGTAATTATTTTCTAATTTGGCTAGGACGCCCAACTCAGATTTTGTCACATGCATGAATTTTAATGAAAATATAAATTTATGCTTTCGCAAAATTGCATTAGGATCGCATGTCTCTAAAAACGAATATCCGATTCCCAATTTGAACTGTGGGCAGATCAAGTGTAGCTGCAGCAAATGTTTGTGCGTCATGTCTAGCTTGAGTGTGTGTGTGTGTGTGTGTGTGTGTGTGGGTGTTGCTGCTGGAAATAATGGCTGAGTGTATGACAGTGGATTCGCCTTATTTACTGCACACTTATTTGGATTTAATTATAAAGTTATTTTGCAATAAAATATCAAATAACAAAATTCATATAGAAAATTAGATATTGCAAGGGGAAGTGCACAAGCGACGGCATTTCCCAAGTGCTGAGGGTGCTGTGAGATGCTGTGGGGTGTTGCGGTAATGTCAAAGCTTCACATTCTCAGTCTCTCGTGAGTGTGTGTGTGTGTGTGTGTGAATAAAATAATGAGGCTGCGACTACTGCAGCAATTGCAACTGGAACAGCATTCAGGGTCGCCCCCACACGCCAGGGCCATTGATTGATCAAAAATTGTTGCCAAAGCGACTTTAATTAAACTGAAATACAATAGTCTTGGAATGGAATGTCTCTTAAAGCCTTTGACAAATACCAATGATGCCTTGATACAATTGTGTATGGCATCCCCTCATTAGGCCGGCCACAGCCCTGAAGCCCGAAATGTTAATTACCTGCACACTCTTCACTCTTCACTCATGCACAGACGTGCATTGTTTGCCATTTAAGCGGATTAACCGTTGCAGCAAGTGGCGCCCACGCATATCAAATCTGACGACAAGCAGGCATACACCTGCACTTGAATTTTTAATTATCTTCCACATTTTAATTAACAAATAAGATAGAAGAGAGAAAAAAAAATAAATAAATAATGTAAAGCAACGTCAAATGAAATTTCTGTGTGGGGCGGCCAGTTGATGGTTGACTGGTTAGCTTTGGCCTTTGGCTGGGCGACTCGGCGACTCGACACGGACGGCTGTGAAATTAAAATTTATTTTAACCATAATCTGGAAAATTCAATGAACAACATGCGAGAACTCAATTGAATTCAATTTGATTCAATGGGACGTAGACTCACTGGGGCCACAGTCGATGGCAATGTCGATGTCGATGTCGATGTCGATGCCAACGTCAAGTCAATAGCAGCGAATTTGTTTGTTCTGATCTGTGCGGATTGAAATACAGTTAGGGATTCAAAGCCGAGCAGAGTCAGCAGCTCCCACAACACGCACACAGACAGCTACAGTGGCAGAGTGGGAGAGAGAGAGAGTGGGAGAGTGGGCGAGTGGGGGAGAGATACCCACACCCACCACTGCCTGACAGCTAGGAGCACTACAATTTCGCATAGTGCTTGGCCAAATGCAGTTCTCTGGCCTGGCCTGGTCTGGTCTGGTCTGGTCTGACTTGCTGGCCATAGACGTGACTCTCAGATTGATGACTCTGCAAGTTGCTTGTGCATGGCAATGGGGTAATTTGATTATCGTTTCGCAGATGGAATATGAAACATCTGCTTCGATAGGTTCGCCAATGGTCGTCGATTTCGCAACTGAATTGCCATACAAATTGTATATATACATATATATAAATATATAAACTATATATATACTATATATACTATATTGAAATTGTAGAAAATTGTGCAAATTTGATTTTATGTTTCCGCAGACAAATACAAATTCTAAATCTCAATAAATCTCAATGTTGTAAATCTCAATAAAACTTATAATAAATATGCTAAACAACAAATCGATAAAGCAACTTAACTTGGACTTTTTATACTCGTTCAACTGCTGTTTGCAGAGAGTATATTGGCATCGTGCAATGTTATAGAGCTAGAGGTGTGTGATTTCAAATTTGGTATTCTTATCTGATAATGTCTTATAAACACCTAACGTGTACATCTTCTGTACTTGAAAAGTTTTTGGGAGTATTTAGAAGATTAACAATTGGAATATACTATATTCATGTTGACAAGCCAAATATAGAAAATAATATTTATATATATATTTTATATATATTTTTGAATATATATTCGTGTTGATAATCCAATACTACAAATATATGGGCATTTCTCCAGAAAAGTCAACTTTTTGTAGTGTTCGACTCTTTCGTATGTAATTATCTTGAAAAAGCATCATATAGAAAAAGAATCGGGAAATCTACATTCTTTTTCTAAAGTTCCATTATTTTGAAATTAAATTTTATTTACTATCCACCTTTATAACCCCCTCTACCACGCTGTCCATCTATCTATCTCTTTCTCTATCACACACACATATCACACATATCTTTCCAAGAAGTACTTCAACAACTTTTTTGTTGCAGCTTGAGCGAGTATTATGCCGTCGCTAAAGTTCAACTTTTGCCCTTCTGCAGCATCGTCTTCTCGCTCTTCCACGTTTTTTTCTCTCTCCCGTTTTTCTGTCCTGTTGCTGATCCTGCAGTTGCTGCTGGCTGTTGCTGCCTGTGCCAAATGCATTTACTTGTTAATTCGTTCAACAGCAAACTCACTTTGCAAGTGTGTGTGCGTGTGTGTGTGTGAGTGTGTGGCTGGCTGTGGGTGAGTGTGGGTGGCTGTCTGGGTGGTTGTGTTTGGTTAGTTTCTGTTGTGCAATGCGCTGCAATTCAGTTAAGTTTTGATTGCTATTTTCGCTTCGCTTCCTGGCAGCGGCTGCCTTCGCCCCTGGCGCCAGTGCAGTGAACGTTATCATAGTCGTTGCCTTTACCGTCACCGTTGCTGTTACCTTTACCTTTACCTTTAGCGGTGCCGTTGCTGCTACTACGACCGCCATCGAGGCCTCGGCACAATGTTGCCAACAGCAGCAAATGTGTGACATATCCGCTTCCGCTTGCCGCGCTAATGTATTAGAGCAAGCAGCACGCACACACGCACACAGCCACACACGCACACACAGCCCTCCCACCCACACACACGCATGGTTAAAAACAGTGCCAACTATTTACAACTTTTTTTTTTTTTTTTTAGTTATAAATTGTCGTTGCTTTGTATCATGCAAGAAAATATTGCGCTGACAAAAAATGTAAACGTGATGAAGACTGCTGCTGCTGCCGCTGCTGCTGCTGCTGCTGCTGCTGCTGCTGCTGCACAGAAGTGCGTGGCCGTGACCGTGGTCGTGGTCGTTGCAGTGGTTGCGGGCATAGGCAGCATGCTACGATAGCATTCAACGACTACAAAAAAAAAAAAAGATAAAAAAAACAAAAAACTATGAACTACAGTGTCTGCTGTGAACTGCAATGGGCTGCAAAAATGTTGCTTTGTTTGTCTGTGTTTATCGAACTCACTTCCTAAGCGCTGCTGTCGGGCTGCCTGCTGTCAGGCGCCATTGTCCTGTGTCCGTGATGATGTCCTTGCCGTTGGCGCAGCTGCACGTTTCAGAGGACATTAAATGCAGAAATACGTTGAATATTTCTAGAAATTCCGCCAAAAAGTTCTAATTGTCAAAGCGAAAGCGAGTGTTCAGCGAGTTTCTAACTAGCCATAGTTGTTCTTTGTTGTACATTGTTTTAATAATGATAGTAATAAAAATATATTTATATTTATATTTATATTTATATTTATATTTATATTTATATTTATATTTATATTTATATTTATATTTATATTTATATTTATATTTATATTTATATTTATATTTATATTTATATTTATATTTATATTTATATTATATTTAGAGTATATTTATATTTATATGTTTATTTATATTTCGGATTATATTGATATTTATGTATATTTATAGTTATATTTATATTTATATTTATGATTTTATTATATGTAGAGTTATATTTATATTTATATTTATATTTATATTTATATTTGTATTTAATTTAATTTAATTTAATTTACTTTCTCCATTGACCATTCCCTTTATGCCGATTGGTGGGTAGGAGGAACGGAGTCTAAATAATGGTTTGATTATTTAGTTTAAATCGGCTTACAATCATATTTAATGGCGTGATACGTGGCATTAATGTAAGTAAAGGGATTTGCTGCGGAGCACAAAGTGGCCATAAGGCGTGATGAGCGCTTGTGATAATTTTCGAATGGACAGACAAAGACAAAAGAAGAGAATTCATAATGGATAGCGCTGCAGAATATTGCATATACATATGTCTGTGTTAGGTTTGCCGATGTGCCTGAGTGCACTAGTTGTCAAAAGGACGACACTTCAATTGTGACGATAAACTTAAGAGAGCTTATCGAAAGACCAATTACCAGTTATTGAGCCAAACACTAGCATAGAATACAGTATGTCAATATTTGAATATACTCTTTACGTGAATATAATGTGTAAATGAATATAACTTGTACGTAAATTTATGAACATAAATATATATACATAAATGAAGGTGCATATGGGTATGCTGTATATATAGTCACATACATATTCTGTAAGATATACATATGTATATAGTCATATAAAGATTAGTAAAAGAAGTACATATTAGTAGTAATTACAGTTGGTCAAGAAAAAGTTGGTCAGAAACTCAATGCAAAAAAATAAAAAAAATAAAAAAATATATATTAATAAAAAATATATATAAATTTATAAGTAAATGTACTATAACTAAAAAAACTATCTAAATAAATAATAAAATAATAAATAAAATACAATAAATAAATAAATAATTAAATAAATAAATAAGTATATATATATATATATATATATATATATATATATATATATATATATATATATATAAAATAAATAAATAAATAAATGAATAAATAAATAAATAAATAAAAAATATTAAAACGAATGTTAAGATTAGCATATATTTTTAACAATTTATATGTTCATAATGAGCTACTAAATCATTTTAGGTTTTGTCTAACATTTAATTCTCAATCGCATTACTACAGCAGTTTATTCGCGTATATAAACTGGGATTTAATGAATTAACATGTATTTAATATAATACTGAATAATTTAGTAATAATAGAGCCTTACTTAGCCAACACATAAACACAGATATGTTTCCCAAATGCTTATGTCAGGCGAAGCAATCGTTAATTATTGATTGAATTGATTGAACTAGATCTGAAAATTGTGGCAACTGAATAACTTTTTTTTTTATAGAAACATAACATTTATCTCCTTCAACCTTTATTTTCTTTCTCCATGAGTTCTTTATCCTACTGTTTTTTTTTTTTAATGCTCTTTAGTTAACTAACTAGAAATTCCTTTTGCTATTGTAAGAAATTGTAATTGAAGCCAAAGGGCGAATCGGAAAAAAGTAAATAAAATAAAAAATAATAGATACTTAAGAGTTTTTAAATTGGTAGGATTGGTGCGTGCCACTTTTGACTAAATATAAAAATTGTTAAAAATACTTTATATAGAGAATATAAGAATATGAATTGCCTGTGAGTCGATCAAATTCATTATAGATATATATATTTATGAATGAATATGTATATATATATATCTATGTATATAATCGGCTTAAAATTGCATTGTACGAATCAAAGTATTAGGGAATAGAGAGACGGGCATCTTCATGCTGCTGGTTGCATTTGATGCCGTCAACAGCAGTTTTATAATGAACACAGACCAATACTATTCTCTCCCTCTCGCTCTCTATTTCACTCTCCCTCTCCCTCTCTCTCTCTCTCTTTCTCCATTTGTATGTGCGCCTGCATTTTAGCTGTCATTCTTTACTGGCTGCAGAGTGTTTAGGGCGAGGACTGTTTGGGTAGTTCATCGGGCGGTTGCCATGGATTTTTATGGTCCAAGTGAAGAGGCCAGCTCTAGCCTCTAGCCTGCTGCATGCCAGATTCAGTGCGGCAACCCGCAATTAGGTGAGCTTAGTGGCTTCAGCACCAACAGCAACAGCAACAGCAACGGCAACGGCGACCAGTTACATCATTCTCACACGCACAAGGATTTTCAAAAATTTCACAAATATTTTCACAGATGCAAAATGCAGAAGAGCGATGCAAACACAATTTCCAGCAACAACAACAACAACAACAACAGCAACAGAAATAGCAACAGCAACGGCAGCTCCAGCTGTGACAGGTGATATCATTTGGACAACATGCACGTATACTGCTGTATGTCATTTTTAAATTCAACAAAGCCGTAGTTCGTTTGCCAAATTGTTGATAAAATTGCTGCAACCGAACACAGTTGGAACAGCAACAGCAGCAACCACAAGAGCCGCACGAGCTGTTGGGCAGAGAGAGAGAGAGAGAGAGAGAGAGAGAGAGAGAAAAAAAAAACAAAAAAAAACGTTGACTTAAAAGCTGATATACTTCAACAGTTTTTTGAGTTTACCATTTCTTCGTTCACAGAAAAAAAAAAAAAAAACTGTTAAAAAAAAAACAGACGAGAGGAAATCGTGCTGACTCGCCCAGACTCTGTGGTCGACTTTAACAAGCATCCGAATGCAGTCATATGCGGATGATCCAATTTGTTTTTGCTGCATTTCAATTGTCATGGCTACGCGCAAATAGCTCAGCCCGACACTGGCTGGCTGTTCTCTTTGCCATGAGCTGGGCTAAAATGGCAGCTAAAGATTGAAGAGCATAAACCAATTAATTCTCACTTTAATTTCAATTCAATGCGGACTCAAATGTTTATTTGCTCGACTCAAATTGACTTTTGCCTTCAATTTCATCATCGATGAACGATTGGGGCCTGCGCGTGTGAATTGTGGCTAAAATTCACATTTTAATGAAAGCAATTAGTCTAATGAATTAAAACTGATGGAGAATTCATTAGAGAGCCATCATTTTTTTTTTCAATTTGATGAAAGTTAATATACGTTTACAGTAAATGAAAAATCAACTAATTATATGGAAAATAATCCATTTTCCTATTGATTTGTGAGAGAAGTAGAGCATAAATATAATATATATTTTTATGTCGTTGCGTAGGGCAACGAAATGAATTCATAATAATAATTAAACAAGTTTATTCTCTATAGATCTATATGGTTTTTATTTTTAAAAATTTTTTGTTTATTAAAATTTAAAAAATAAATAAATAAAAAAAATTAAACATTGTACAATAAGATTTTTGGGAATACCGATATTTTTATTATTATTATTTTGTTTGATGTTATTTGAATATATATATATTTTTTAAAAATTAAACTAATGATTTAACAAGTTGAGCTTTTTTTTTTATTAAACTTTTAACTTTAATGTTTTTTTTTTTTACCTTGGTAGTAGTCTTATTCTATATTAGTCTAAAAGGTTTAATTTTGTAAATTTTTTTTGTTTAATTTAAATTTAAAAAATAAATAAATAAAAAAAATGAAACATTGTACGTACAATAAGATTTTTGGGAATACCAATATTTTTATTTTGTTTGTTCATATTAATTTTTTTTTTTTAATTAAACTAATAATTTAACAAGCTTAGCTATTTTGTTGATTAAACTTTTAATTTTATTTTATTTAATTTTCCACTTTCGTATTAGTAGTATTCTCTATAGGTCTATAAGGTTTTTTTTTTTTTTTTTTTTTTTTTTTTTTTTTTTTTTTTTTTTTTGTAATTAAAGTAAAAATTAAATAAATAAATAAAACAATGAAACATTGCACAATAAGATTTTAGGAGAATACCAATATTTTTATTTTGTTTGTTTTTATTTCAGTTTTATTTTATTTATTTATTTATTTATTTTTTTTTTAATTTAAAATTTCTTGGTTATTTTTGCAGTACACAATAAATAAGCTACAAAAAACAAAAGCTGAGTTATTTCCAACTAAACACTACATTGTTAGCCAAAATCAACGTTGACACTCTGTAAAAGACTTTAATTTTACAGTTTCCTAATTATCCCTTTGATATGTCGTATAAAGTTTGCAAATTTCTTGCTTGGCTGTTCAGTTCTGATTTTTGCAACGCAAAATGCGTTGAATTTCCACTGTGTGACGCAGGTACATAAAGGCGCAGACGTGCACATATCAAAGTATCGTAAATTCATATATTTATGAAACCTCAAAATAAGAAAAAACTTACTTCAATCCATCATGAACAGCGGAAAGTTATTACATTTGCATTGGCTGTAAGGACAAATATAGTTGCATACATATACTATATTGATAGGGTTCGAATAAACAGATATATATATATATATATATATATATATATATATATATATATATATATATATACATATACATATATATACGTTGTATTTATATGTGAGCATAAAAAATATAATATTTGATGCTACAACCTCTGCAGCGACATCAATATATCACATGTATTAAAATCTGTAAATCAGGGACAAATTATTGTACCCTAAAGCAGCGAAAAAAAAAAAAATCCTGAGCTGAGCTGATACGTATTAAATTCATTTCAAGTTTTTGTTCTCATTTTTTATTGTTTCTGATATACAGGAACGCATATTTTTTGTTTGCAAGTTCACTACGCATACCCGGACGTACAGACTGATGGACAGAGTAAAAAAAAAACGGACGGTCAGACAGAAAGACTGAAGGACGGACAGACGAACAGAGAGATGGACATATAGACGTCCTGAAGGATGAGCATATAAACATAATATAAATATAAAGGACTAACGATGGACTTAAGGGCGGAAGGACCGACGGAAGAACGCACGGACGGAAGACATTATCGACCTACGTCGTCGTCCTGATCAAGAATATATTATTTACTTGATGGCATCTATTACGCAACCTTTCGCCACCTCCTCCCATTTCCGTTCTCAATGGGTTCATAAAAATCCTCTTACAATACAATATGCATTATGCATTATGCACTTCGCATTCAAAATGCTTTCATTAGTAAAGATTAAGTGATTTGTTGCAGGCTTAATTCATTTTCGACTGAAGCCAGCTGCTGCTTTCGACTAATGATAATGTCGAATCTCAGCAATGTTGCAATTGTAGACAGAAGACCTTGATAGCGGCTATGATGTACATATATTTGGTGTGTAAGGTGTGTGTGTGTGTGTGTGTGTGTGCATGTGTGTAAATGTCAATGAGCCTGAATTATCAGAAACTCCTTTCAATTTGCTGCTCATTATTAATTCAGATGAAATTCGTTTGTTGGCAACAGCTTTGAATCGTTTAGCTTTTCAGTAGAATCGATGCAGTCAACAGCAACCGCTGGCTGTCCCGTCAAACAGTAAAAGCTCAGCAGAGGGCAAAGAGCAGAGCAGAGCAAAGAGCAAAGAGCCTAATGTTTACTTATTTTTTATTCAGTGAACAGCACCTTTATTTTATTTATATATATATATATATATTTATTTATTTATATATATATATATATATATTTTTTTTTTTTTTTTGGTTTTTATTTTTGTTTCGACGTGTTCAACAAACTGTACCAAGCATTTAGTTGAGATGTGTCGGACGCTTAACTTGGCTGAAAATATGCGAAGTACATTTACAGAAAATACATTTCATGTCAAAATGGAATGCAAGTTATTTGCATATATAGTATATGTACAGTTATAGCTATACTCTTTAGATTTCTTGAATATGCCATTAATGAAGGCGGTCTTAAAGCCAGAGACTTTGAATATATGTTAATATATACAAGCAGCTTATCACAGCGAGATTTACTTTCTGTTATATATATATTTACCTTATATATGTATATATATATATATATATATATATATATATATATATATATATATATATATATATATAAATTTAAGACTTGCAACTTTATATACTCGATACAACAGGAAATTATATGATATATTTTGAAAAATCTTAAAGCAAGAAACATAGACTCATGTAGGTCAGTGCGAATTGAATATGAGTCTGGAGGGACTGCTAAAGTCCACAAAAATTGGCTAAAATTATGTCTCTTATTATCATAATTGCTTAAATATTCTATATATAAACTGCTTATATATCTATCTCTCTCTCTCTCTCTCTCTCTCTCTCTATTATATATAGCTCAAACATAATATTACTCAAAAATAATAAAAATTAAACCATTTTAATAATATACAAAATTCAACAAAAATAATAATATTTTGTAAATAAAAATACGTGTATGTATATATACCTAAATACTATATATAAGTATATATATATAATATGTATATATATAATTTCAGAAATCCTTTTACTATTCGTTCTCTCTATAAAGGCTCCAAACTGTGATAAATCAGCAAATAAAATAATAAATACTATAAATAATAAATAGTATCATCAGGCACTCTTTAAACTAAATCCCCTCCATACTCACACATTCATATTTTTCAATAATTTCCGCACAGGTAACAAGCACATTATACACTCGATCATTGCCGGAGTGCAACATTACGATTTATTTGTTCGTCATTGATGGAGGATTTTTAGTCTGATAATGTATTAACAAACATAATGATGTGCACTTGCCACATTCAATATTTATGCATGTGCTGCTGCTGCTGCTGTTGCTGCTGCTGTTGTTGCTGTTGTGTGCGAACTTATTGCAAAGTCCATTAAATAAAGCTGGGTGGGCGGAATGGTGCGTGGGATGCAGTGCTTGGCATGGAATGTGTGTTGAGTATATGCAACGGTTGCCAAAGCAGCAGAGCAACTGGATGCTGACTGCTGCTGACTGCTGCTGACTGCTGACTGCTTGCTGCTGTCATTCTGTCAATCTGTCAATTTGGCAACTGGTCAATATGTCAGTCGGTCACATCGTTCACATTGTTCACATCACTCACATTGGTTTGTCTGACATTTGGTCAGCGAGTCAATCAATCAATCAGGCAATCAAACAATACGCTGTACCACAGCCAAATAAATACGCATGCAAATGGAGCTTGGCAAAAGCTGAAATGTGAAAAGTGAAGAGCGCAGAGGTCATTGAGACCGGCAAGGACACTGTCCACATTGTGTATCTAATAAGGCTCAGAGCGGCCTGTCGCACAGAGAGAGAGAGAGAGAGAGAGAGAGAGAGCGACACACATACATATATACTACCGGGCCAAAGCAATTGATGTGTCTGGCACTTGCCATTCAATGGACCCACAATAAAAAACAGCACGCTCGCTCTCAGCCTAAGCTACCAATCAAATAAAAAAAAAAAAAATTACAAAATAAAGGAAAAATGAAAACAACAAATAAAAAAGGTTTCCCCTATATTTATACCCTGAACGCAACACTAAATGGGTTAATGGGCTATAATGGTTTGCTCAATGTCTATAAAACGGACCAAAGGCAGGCGTCTCAAATTATTATAAAGAATTTCGTTTATTGTGTATATATTATAGTTAAAATTCCATGATGAGCTCATTGATATTGGCTTGGTTAAAGTAAGCAAATTTTTTAAGTATTACTCTGATAACTTAAAACCTAAATTACTATAAAAAATACTACAAAAATTATATAATTGGCTAGAAAGAAATGTTACTTACCTTAAAGGATTTTTTTTATACACTTTTCTATAGTTTCTTTATTTATGTATATACTTTTATGCCTTCGTATAGGGTATGCTTTGTAGGAAAAGAGTTTGAGTCTCAAGCCATAATCAGTATGAATAATCACTTAAGCCATAATCAGAATGAATAAAGCCAAAGTCAAATAATTCCGCAACTTCTGTACAATCAGCGATAAAACTCTAAAATTAAATTCGCGAATAATTATTATAAGAAAAGTTCTAAGCGAACTCTTTGGCCCGAAAGTACTTAGATTTAATACAGAAGTTAAGCGCTTCATCTCTACACAATGCAATTAAAAATAACATATTTTATATAATACTGAATAGTATAGTAACAAGAGGTCTTAATTCTATCTCGTCGGAATGTGAACTGAAGCATTCAAGCTTCATTAGTTGATTTCTACCCTGAGAGAGTCTCCGGTCATAATATATACATATATAATACTATATAATATATCTAATTTACATATACTATATATGTCATTAAAACCAAGCACCTGCTTTTCGCTGTCAGACGCTATTACAACATGTTCATTGATTGAGAGGAAATGTCATATTGGAATGGCAATTTAAATTGGAATTCTAATTGGAATTCTAACCGGAATTCAAATCGGAATGCATCAACTTCACAGCAAAAGCGAAAATAGATAGCGAACAACAAGTTCAATGATTGTGAGTTTAAGCATGTAGCTGATAAGCAGGGTATCTGTTAGTCGATCACAATGGCCACAGCCGCACCGTTAGTTGCTTTGAATAAAGCGTTGGTCAAGTGTATTGGAGTCGGCTTCATAACAATGGACATGCATGCATTCAAGAGGCGTGTGAGCGTGTGTGTGTGTGTGTGTGTGTGTGTGTGTGTTTGTCAATTCAGTGTTTGTTGTGGGCGTGCAGCATTTGTCAATCATCTAATTCAGTTTAGCCTTAGCGCAAAGCTCAAAGTATTTATTTTTATTTTTTTATTTTGCTGATTGTCAATTTAGATTTGCAGGCCGAACAAATTGGTCAAGCGATTCGCTTGAGTAACAGCTAATTAAAGCAATCAAATCAGGTATAATTCCGATATGATATATGAAAGTGCAAGAGAGAAACTGAAACCGCATGAAACTGCCTATTCGAGTCGTTTTTTCTGCAGAATTTTGCTTTGCAATATATGGATTTCATAATATGCGGGTTGGCGATGATTTCTCAAGAGTTGATTATACGATACCTCACTTACATATCTCACATTTGCTTGTTGTAGCTATAAATAAGCATAAGAGCAAACTCAGCCATATATTATACATATATCAAAAAATATATAAATATTCATATGAATGAATATCTGTAATCAATATGTAAATCAGAGCAAATACCTGTTGAGCATTCTTCAATATTAGCAAATAAATCTATAAGTCAATCTCTGAGAAAAATAAGAGAGAGAGAGGAGAGAGAGAGAGAGAGAGAGAGAGAGAGAGAGAGCAATAGATTGACGAGCTCCTTCGTGATAGGCTTGCAATCGTTTCTTGTTTTCTTTCTTTCTCTGATTTAGTTGAGTTTTATGAAGCAAAACGTCTTTTGTATATGTTTTGAAATCTATGCGAGGGTTATGGAAGTGAATGTGAAGACCATTTGCATAGACTATTTGACTCAATTTACTGAGAGTTATTGTGCAAGTGTCTATCGTAACGCTGCCTAAACGACGTTCGTCAATGAGTGTTATGCGAGAGAACCAAAGTCTCTTGCTCAGAGTGTGTGTATGATTTTTGTTCGGTTGATCTCGCGAATAGAGTGTAAAGACTCAAATAGTTGAGAGATATTTGCGAGCTGTGATATTGATTTTATTGAAATGTAAAAAGGGTGTTGGCTATTTGACATAGATTTAAGCCGATCTTAGAAGACAGCATAATAATTATAATTCATTAATAATTAATAATTAATTAATAATTAGCTCTTATAGCTTACATAGAACAAACCGATAGACGAAGAGTTTAAAACGAAACATGCTACTCCAATACAGATATTTTATGAGTTTGTTCAAGTCGCTTTCTATTAGCTAAGTTCAGATACGAGAAGTACGATTCTTAACTGCAATTAATTTCTGTAAAACTGAAAACCAAATTTTTGGCTAACATATTTCTTTACTGCTAACTGTAGTTTAAGCAAACAAATAAAATGCTTTATTCAGGACCAAAATGATCAAAGAGCTCACAGAGCTATACCCAAGGGGCAAAAGTTTACTATTTTGCAGGTCAAATTAAAAACAAAATATAAACAAATTCAAAGTTTAGCTAAGAGTTTATTCCATCGAGTTAAAATGAATTTATTTGACCATTTTTTAATTATTTCCACTCATTATTAAATTTGGATTAAATAAAAATAATTTGCCCAAGCAAATTTATGACTTACACTTGGGAGGGGCTGAGAAAATCTCTGCTTGTGGTGGAAAGTTTTCTAGCCACGCCCACAGCTGTTTGATTACTTTTCATTATAGGAATTAAAGTTCACACAAATAAAGTTAGCTGATTCATAATCTTGAGTTTTGTTTTGGCTAAGTCAGTTAATTTGGTGTTAGCTTTAAAGTTAATATTCTGAAGTTTTTCGCGCTCCCACTCGCTCTTTCTCCCCCTCTCTCTCTCGCTGTCTTACTCTCTTACTCTCTCTTTTTCGGTGTGTTTCTCACTCTTGTTTAGAATGCTAAAAACTTTATAATTATTTAAACGCGTTGTCATATTTACACCTGCTGCGGTATCTCCAACTAAGTCCAGTTACAGCTGCCAACTGACTTGGCCCAAATTGCCACGGCTCTGGCCGTTGAAAACTTGTGTCAAAGCAAAACTTCTTGGCCATAATTACTAACGGACCGGGCAGGTTAGGGGATTGCTTAGCACAGCTGGGTAGCTAAGCGGACAGAGTTATGAAAACGGCCCGGTTACAGCACCAGTTGTCCACGATGCATAGCCGCATAAGCACAAAGTCTTGCGGTCTCTGAGTAATGCTGAAATTTCATTTCAACTTTCGCATAATTTTATGCTCATTATAGCAACTCTATTGACACACACACACACACACGCACACAGCTGTAAGGGGCCAAGTGGGAGCGTTAGCTATAGCTGAATAGCGAAATGTCAAATCCCAAGACAGCGCCAATGTGGCACTGTGTATTGCCTCGCAAAAGCTTTAATTACTTTGATGCATGATTTTCTTGCCATTTGCAATTTGTAACCAGCCAGAACGAAGCTAAGGCGCAGACAGACAATGGAATGCTCTGCAATGAATATGTAATGAATCATGTTACTGGAATGAATCGGGAAGACTTAGAATTATTTTAGCTTGAATTTGAGTTTACTCTTATTATTGGTGAATGACTGCTGCCCAAGCAGTCATAATTTCCTTAGGGCTATTTGCGTGGAGTTTTCCAATATATTTTCTATATATATTTTAAATATTTGTCTGTGCCAGCAATTTCATAAAATCAGAAAGAAAGTTTGCTAAGAGAGCACACAATATATTCCTTAAGTCAAAAAAAAAAAAAAAAAAAAAATAAATAAATAAATAAAAAAAAATAAATAAATAAATAAAAAAAAAATAAATAAATAAAAATAAAATAAATAAAATAAAATAAATAAATAAAAAATAAACAAATAAATAATAAAATAAACAAATAAATAATAATAATAATAAATGCGTAAAGTTTTCCGATATAAAAAAAAAAATTTTTAAAAAAATAAATAAAAATAATAATAATAATAATAATAATAATAACAAAAAAATAAAAATAAAATAAATAAATAATTAAAATAAAATAACAAATAAATAAATAAATAAATAAGACTAAAAGTAAATAAATTAAAAATAAATTGAAAATTAAATAAATCAAAAAAATTATATATGTAAAATATACTTTTTTAAATAAAAATCAGAGCTCGAAAGTATCCATCCAGTATTGCGTTAGAAAATAAGTGTCCTTCACTCATACTTTGAAAAAAAACTATTTTTTTTTTAGAGTCATGGAATGCAGCAGTCTTAAACGAGTTCAATCGTACTCAGACTGATACGTTCTGTTTTTGGATTTTTTCCATGATCGTCATTTAAATACTTTTTGGTTGCGCTCAATGCAGCTAAACATTGTTTATGTACGTGTTAGATTGAAGTTGGTTCTTCCATTTACCTTTTGAGATCTCCGTCTCCGAATAAGTCTCAGTGTGCGAGCGTCTATCGCATCACTCCCGAAATAAGACTTATTAAGAGAGTATTATACTATAGCTCAACGCAACTCTGACAAAAACGGAAACAGAAAAATCTCTTGCTCAGAGTGAGATCGTGCGTGTATGTTTTTTTTGCGTATCTCTAATGAGCTCAATGTGATCATTCCAAGGAATAACTGTTATTTGCGAGCTGTGATCTTAACGTATACACTCGGCAGTTCTGTAGACTGCAGCTCGTTGCATGCCATAATTTGTATAATCTAAAAGAAAAAGAAATAAAAAAGAGTATACTCGTAACATGGATAATGAGCAGGCTGGCTTTATTTAACCTGCCACACACTCGCATAGACATGTACATTCGCATACATTAGCATCCACACATTTGTATAGAATATTTATTTGATGTGTGGTTTCCTTTCGCTTTGCAGCTAGGACACGCACACAGGACGAGCGCTTATTCCCAACTGGCTAGCAATTGAGCAATTGTGAAAATGGGTAAGTGAGCGAGAGACAACAGCAATAACAAAACATGCGACACGACACGACACGATACACTAATGAACGTCCATGTGGGAGACGGCATCACCTAGCAATCTGCAATTTAACTGCTTCCATTTTGTGTTACAGATGCGCTACGCTTGCGTGGTTCGCCATTTGTGCGATTTGGTGGAGGAGCCGGGCATGGACCGGGCTTGCCACATCCACATCCCCAGGCACATACACATGCTACACACAGCTCACAGCAGGAGCCGCTCATTGTTGTGGAGGAATCGAATTTGCCCGAAGAGGTGGAGCCAGAGAGCTCTGAGACATTCTCAAATCGCGCCAGTCTGGACATTGACTCACCGGTGAATCCGTATTTGCTATCACCGTGGCGTGATCCGCGCGAGGCGCGCAAGCACTCGCTGCCCTCTCAACAGGTCACCGAGGGCATCACCGCCAGTCAGGTGCGTCGTCTATCTGAGCGCGGCGGCGAGGGTTCCGGCCCATCACCCAAGGAGGCAGCATTCTTGGCCACACTCTCACAGGCACCGGCTCCATCCGGCCGACGGCACTCGGTTGTTACCATCTCGAAGGTGCCGACCACACTCTTTGGACGCTCACGTCGCGAATCTGTCGCCGCCTATCCATCGAGCAATGGGTAAGTGACTGAGGCTTAATATGCGAATAGCTTCCTTGTTCCGGCGAATTTCACACAAATAGAGTTTACCTTTGCGAAAGAAAATTGATGAAAATCCATAAGAGGAAGCTCTGAATTTAATCTTCTTGGAAGCATCCTGTACACAGAGAGGAGAGGAATTGTATTTCAGCTGAACTGTTTGAGTTTTTCGAAGAAAGAGTCTTTAGTCAACAAATGCTATTCGATTTGCATTCCAGTCATCTTCTTAGAAAGAACCTTTCTCATAAAGATTATAATTCTATTTGGCTGAAATCGCCTATCGTAATAATTGATTCTTTCGATGGATAAGTCTCTTCCGTTGACGCATATCTATAAAAGCTATTTCAAATGTATTCAAGTGAATATTTGAATTCACTATACTGAATGTAGTTTTCCTAGAAGAATTCCATTGAACAAAGAAAATAATTATATTCAGTTGAAATCCTTTATTCCTTATCATAATAATTGATTCTTCAGAGGGAGAAGACTTGACTCTATCAAAGCAATAACAAATTTCATTCGAGTAGATTATGAATTTAATCGTCCTAGAACAACATTATTACAAAAGTAAAATAGTTCAATTTAGCTGAAATCCCTTATCATAATAATTGATTCTTCAGTTTTTTCCGTTGACTTTGTTCTCTCAGAGCTTTATGTAATTTGCATTCGAGTCGCTAACCATTTCGATTGATTTTTGCAGCAGCAGCCGCGTTTTGAACTCCCGCCGGGAGAGCAACACAGGACCCCCGTCGACAGACCCGATTGGCAGCATTCACAATCTGCAGCTGGACATTATGGATGACATTTATTTGCAGTCGCGCAAGGCACGCTTGAAGCTCTGGACATCGAGCAATGAGAAGGTATGCGAGGTGCAGACCGTGGATGAGGTTGGTGCCGCTGCACCGGCTCGCCGCTATACGAATCGTCGCTATTCGGAGTGTCCCCAGCCCGGCTTGGGTGGCGGCAGCATAATGAGGCGCGCCTCTGAGCATCCAGCGCCGCCGAGTGTCTCGCCGCAACCGTTGTCGGCCCGTGCATCGACGCGACGCAAGAAGTCGGGCAGCGGCTTGGGTTTGCTGGGCAGCCGAACAGACATTGCTGGCATATTCAGTTCGATAACTGGCTCGGGCAGCTATTCGGGACCCGATTGCCATCGACCGGATCCGGATGGCGGCTCGTCCAGCTCGTCGGGCGCCACTGGCAATAGTGCCACCAGCCCCTTTTTGAGCAATACGTTCCAGCAGGCGGCACGTGGACGCACTACCAGCGCCACGCCCACTCCCAGTGGTGGTCAGGCCTCGAGCAGCATGCTGCTCGATCCGAATGCTGGCCGCTCGACACGCTCGAACAGCTTTGATGTGTCCATATTGAACAATGCCAAGCAGCTGGTGAGCGAGGCGCAGGACAACAGTTCGGCCGCCATTTCTGGCTGGTTTGGCAAGCGTCCGACGACCCCGTTGCCGCGCAAGAAAAGCGTGCGCAGCAAAAGCAGTGCCATGGCACTCTCCAAGGACATGCTCGAGCGGCTGCAGAAGAAGGATCCGCTTGGCGGCGACTCCGGCAAGCCGAAGCTAAAGCCACGCAGCAAGCAGAAGAAGAGCTGGGCCGATGCCACCAGGGCGAACATTGTCGATGCCACCATATTGGGCACTGCCATCGAGGGCTTTCTACGCAAAAGCTCCAATGCTAGCATGGGGGGCGGCACAAATCCAGCTGGATCATCAACATCGGCGGCCGCCAGCCGTGCGTCTGCGGCCAGTGGCAGCGGCAGCCGAGGAGCCGTACCCAAGGACTCGGGCGCCAGTGGCAGCCCGAGTGCCTCTGGCGCTGGTCGACGCAGTCGTCAGTCGGCCGCCAGCTCGGCTCAGTCGCAGGCTGGACGCGCCATGCGTTCCACGCTCAATTGGTTTAGCAAGGGTGACGAGGATGATTCGAAGGACACGTGCGATGCTTCGCTGTGCGCCACGCTCAAGGATCTATTTGTCAAATAGATCGGGCCATCGAGACGCAAGTAAACGGACAGCAGAGCAACACGCAAAGGAGATTAAAGGAATGTAAGGTGAGCAGACTAAAGTTTCCATATATCCATATATATATATGTATATATATCTGTTTTGACTATAGCTAATGACTAATGCATTCCATTTGCCTTTCGTTTCTCATCCATGCAGCGAGCTACTTGCATCTCGAACACGATGACGATGAAAACTCAATGAAACGAAATCATTTTACACTTTCATACAATTCACAAGATAAACGAAACGAAACGAAATGAAACGAAACGAAATGAAATGAAACGAAGTGCAGCATAAGTTACTAACAGCCGGAACAAATGGTACAATTTGAAACAATAACGGTTAATCGTATAGGTGATCAGAGTGACCCGAGTGAGCCGAGTGACCCGAGTGAGCCGAGTGAGGTGACACACGTATGTAGTAGTAAATAGCAATAGCAGAGAAACAATTTATAATGGCAACAGTGCAGGTGAGTTATGTGATTAACGCAGGGCAGGGAGAAACGTGGGCGAGGCAGGCCGAATGACAAATTTACCTAAAGACAGACAGACAGATTGAAGCATACATATTCTAATACAAATATATACACACATATTTATAGACATGCATATATTTACATACAAAGCGTATTTACATTTTTAATCAGTCAAAATAACCAAACAAAACAAACAATATTCAAAGTAAAACGAAAACAAAATAATGGAAAAATGTTTAACCAAAAAATATATATAAAAAAAAAGAAAACAAAAACTATTTTTTGTAATGCGAGAATCTCAGCCAATATGAATGTGTCAACTAACTATATATACTATATATATATATATACATTTTTTTTAATCGAGAGAAATTCAAAGAGAAACGTTTCAATTGCTTCTAATCCTAAAATGTACAAATATGAACTATATTAACCCATATCAGACTAAACATATTATATGCAAAGATAACCATATACATATATATATACATATTCATACAGCAAATATACGTTATGAATGGAAACGAATACATATGAAAAAAAAAGAAAGCAAAAAACAAAAACAAATGAAAAACCCAAAAAACAGAACGAACTTAAATTGTTTAAACAAATACACATATTCTATAAATATTTATAGATGTTCTAATCGTGCAGATCTAGAAGAATTTTGCAATTTTTTTTTTTTTTTTTTTTTACGCCCCGAATAGCTCAATGCAGGCGGCAATTAGGAGACGGTCTAAAGGTTCCAGAATAAATAAATCCATATACCTGAATATGTATAATAATCGAGGGCTGCTTGAAAAGCACTCGAAAATATATTTCGATCTGCAAGACGATTGTAATGTAAACACGTGCAATTTGAGCTTATCAGATAAATAAATAAAAAAAAAATGTTACATATTGATGTTAAAATTATATATATATATATATATATATATTCAAGATATATATGTGTATGCTAAATGAAGTTACATTCTCCTCAACTTCTCTGTGTGTTGGCTCAAATCGATTTGAGTTTCATCGAAAATTAAAAAAAAAAAAAAACTTTGCTAATTGAATCGTGCTAAAAGTTTCGAAAAGTTGGAAAATGTTTGAGAGCTTTAAGAGGTAACGAGGTGGGAAAATTGGCAATTTGCCAAATTGGTAGCAATCAATCAAGTATGCTTCAATCATACTTCTAAGTTCACAATATATGTATGTATGCCTACATCAATTGTACATATGCTGCATATGTATGTATCAATTAATAAAGCTAAATCGCTAAAAGTCGATTCTACAACACTGAACACGGTACACGGAATGCGCTGCTCAACACTGTTGAGCTAGACAGAGACAAACATACATACATATTTTATGTATATATATATATATATGTCAGTATACTATATATTTACATATATACATAACTCTCAATGTGCCCAATTAACGTATATCGATTTCCAATGTGTGTTTCACTAATACTTGAAATCTGTGCGTCAACCCAAAGTTAACTTTCACTTTCAATGCTAAATATATACATATAAGAGTATATAAAGGTTAGACTGTAGCATATACATACATACGATTTATATATATACATGTGAATATATGTATCATATATATATATGAATGTGAATACATTTCAATGGTATTTCAACTATTTACAAGTCAATGCGATCGTTATTGGTCTCAATAAAAAATAAATGAAATAAAATGAAATAAAAAAGAAATTATATGTATATAAAAAAAATATATATATATATATGAAAAATAGTTGTTATATATCTATATATAAATATATATATATTTTTTTTATATATGTATATATATTTATAATATATTCTAGTCGAATAAATGTTGTTCTAGTTTGTACATGTCCATTTTTTGCTCGTGTTAGTTGCAACTGTTGTTGTCATTGTTCTCGTTGTTGCAGTTGTTGCTGTCCCCTTCTACTTGTGCAACAGCAACAGCTGACAGAGGTCATTTTGCAAATACAATTAAGATATATTGGAAAAACAAAAACAAAAAAAAAAAAAAAACCCCAAGTATTACAGATTAACCCACGCACACGTAAACACACACGAAATATGTTAAACAAATTTCTAAACAACAACAACAACAAAACTAAATGTAAAGTTCTCTTTGTTCTATTTTTGATAGTAGTATACTGTATTTTAAGCATAAGCATATTAAAATGAAAAGCAAAAAAAAAAGTAATTCTTAAAAAAATAAAAAATAAAAGTAAATGTGTGTTTTCCGTTTTGCCCACCACGAAACTCAATCAATGTGCGCAAAAGTTATTTCAAAAAGACTTTAAGCTTACAAAACTCTAAACTATCCAAAGATAATAAAAGAAACAAACTACAAATATATACAAAAAAAAAAAACCTTAAACTAAAATAAAAATTTAAAAAAAAAAGTTAAAAGTGCGCGAAAAAATAATAAGAATCTTTGATATAATTCGATGTTCGCTCATTCCCGAAAAATAAAACAGAAGAAAACGAAATTCTTGCTCTAATTTATTTTGATACACATCATATTTTACAGACATATATATGTGTGTAGTCAAATATATATATATATACACATTCAATTCTATTCATCTAATTGTACAACTGTGCTTGGCAATAAGTAAACATTGTGCCAATCAGCCACATAAATAATGATCAGCAGCAAGCAAAACAAATAAAAAATAAACAAAAAACAATAATAATAATCGTTAAAAAGTATATTATAAAAAACATTGCTCGACTAAAAAATAAATACAGATACGCTGTAATTAGTAACTTCTATAACAATATATTTGCAATTGTCAAGTCTTTTGGGTGTCTATCGATATTTATCGATTTAAATTGCGTAAGGCCTCAGCCAAGGGTTTCCTTGCTGCCATAGATAAATCAAATCAAAACCATTTACATCTGACATCATACACCTTTGCCACACGGCCAACAGCTGACTCAGCCAACAAGCACCTGTGGCACCTGTGGCACGTATTCGTTTCACTTTTCAATTTTCTCGGCTCGCTGTGTGAGATGCAATTGATGATTATCTTTCAACTCTTTTTGCTGTTCTCGCATCTAATTGTTGTTGTTTGATTGTTGTTATTATTATTATTAACTAAGACTAAGCCTAAGACTACATCAAGCAAGCGGTTACCACCGACTAAATGTAGTTTAGTAGTGTTAACTGAAAACCAAAGCAAAGCAAACCAAATCCAAATCCAAAACTAATTGCTAATAACAGCACAAACATAATATGAAACTAAAATGAATAAGAATTAATATTCTCTCGGCGGAGCAGAACAATGCGGAAACTTTGTAAATGATAAATATATATATATATATATGTTTAATGTATTTTTTTTGAGCAAACATTGGTTGAAAACTCAATTTATGTAGCATACTTTTGGGCGCACTGTGAAAGCATGCATTGCAAACAATGCAACAGAGGAGAGACATAAACACAAAAGAAAAAGAAGAAGAAGAAGAAGCACAAAGACATATATGTATATATATATATATATATATATATATATATATATATACATATAATCAATGTAAAGTCGAGTCGAGTCAAGTCAACTTTACATTTTTGGAAATAAAAATATAAATACATATATATATGTATATATATATATATATATATTTTTTTTTTTTTTTTAAAGCCGGGGGAAAATGAACAGAAAAAGAAACTACGCATGGTTAAACAGAAAACAAAATTGAATAAAAGCATGTATACATATGTAAGTTTACATAAAAAATACATACATATATAACTATATGTAGTTGCTACAAAATGTAAATAATGTTGATGATGATGTGGGGAAGAGAAAGAGAGAGAAGGAGGAAGAGGAAGAGAGAGGGGGAGAGCCGTTTATATAACATGTTTATATAAATTACGCATAAGATGCGTAATGAGAGCGAACGAGATGGAGTTGAGAGAAAAGAGTGTACGAAAGATATGCAACATATTTGTATACACATTAATCGGAAAAAAGTTTCGATAACAAAAAAAAAAAAAAAAAAAAAATAATAAGAAATAAATTAATTAAAAAAAAAAAAAAAAAACAAAAGAAAAAATTCCAAAACGCAACTGAATGTAACAATCATATGATGACACATAATGTATTAAAAATAAAAAAAAAGAAGAAAATAAAAAACAATATATAATGCTACAACTATCTACATTATATATATAAATCTATATATATACATATATACAAACCTTTAAATAGATTGTATACACGTACCTCTACCTTTGATGTACCGACATACACATATATGTATGTATGTCAGCTTCCCAATAATGATGTAAGCATGCAAATGCTCACAGACACATGAATACATACGCGAATGTGTGTGTGTGTGTGTGTGTGTGTGTGTGCGTTTGATACACACATGCACACACACACACACACACACATACAGGCATACAGATACATATGCAAATACATATTTACATACATATATACATCTACTCTTATATACCAATAAATAGTTATGTGTAATGCATGTCTTTTTTATTTCGCGATGGGAGAGGGGGGGACCCTGGATAGAGTTCCATCTAGGTGCTTGGTAAGTAGTGAAGTAAGAGAAGTACATAAACTTCTTCAAGCAGCTCTGCTTGGAGAGTATTGCAACTGGCCGATATCTTATGCTGAGAGAGAATGTGTTCCAGAGAGTACAACAATCGAACTTCAGTTATCATTTAAACAAGTTTCCTTATTACTCAGACATTGAGTGTTTGATCACAGAAAGAGGAATCACTGGGATAGCAATCATAGGAAGAGCGACGCTCCCGTTCTTGCAGCTTACAAATCTTATACAAATGAGTAGTCTATGAGTTTGTAAAGTGAATTGAGGAGTCTTTCGAAAACGGCTTGCATATTATATTATCATATATTGATATAGCACATATATATGTATATACAACAGTGAAAAGAGCAAATAAACGTTTAATAGTGCTTTAGTTAGGATGACTACGATATACCCTCAAGATGTCTAAAGATGTTATCCTGAATAAATTTAATTTTTTTGCGACAATTAAAAACAAACTTTTGTTTTTCTATTTTCCAATTGTAAACAAGTTCATTTTAAAAAGTATTTTTTATATTTTTAATTTTTACTTTTCATACTATTCAAAACAGCATTGCAAGTTGTTAAATGTTTTATTGTCGCGTATGTTAGCAAAAAAAAAAAAAAAATAATAATAATAATAAAAAAATAAAATTTAACTTCTAAACAGAGGAAAATAGTGCTGAAGTTGAAAACGTGTTGACTAAACCCTCTTTAATGAGAGACTTTATCATTTTTTTTTCTTCTTTTGACTTCATTTTGAACGTTTTTCTTGTTAAGCACAGCTGTGTTAGCTTTAACAAAGTTCAAGTTCTATGCTGTAAAAGTATGCAAAGGATATATAAATACTTTAAACAAGAGTTTAATCTATGCCAGCTGCAGGTGAATCTAGGTTTAAGAGTCTCGCTCTTATTTTCTACATCAAGATATTTCTATGTAGGAAGAGAAATACATTGAAGTGGCTGAAAATAGCCTGACAGAGCAGCCTTGGCTTCGTCTTCTGTCTGTTACCTATATTTAAGAATAAACAATATGCTCTAAATTTCAATCTTGATTACATTTCAGCATGGCAAAAAACTTTCTGTATAGGAAATAAATTCGCTGTGTGGCATATGAGCTCCTAACTGATGCTGATGCTCAAACAAGCTCGAGTCCTTGCTCTTACCCAATTTACGAGCCTGACTTATGAATAATTGAACGAGCTGGGGCAAGCAGCAAACGGAGTGCCTGAAACTGCGACCATCTGTTGCAGCGGCCAACAAAAGGTCATAAATCAAACTCGATTCGGCATAAGCCAACGCAAATTCGGCAATGGATTGTTTGGCAACGGACAAGGAGGGCACAGAGAGACGCAGCAGAATTTGATTTGATTTGATTTGATTGCGGTTAGCATTTAGCAGCTGACAGCCGTGTGGACGAAGAGTCGCAAAGAGACATGAATCATGAATTGGCGAACAACTGACGTTCAATCTGCATTTAGCTAAGCTGATGCAATGCGAGGCTCGCAGTGGCATTGCAGTTGCATGCAAATCACTTGCCTGGTGGGCCGCTTGGTGGGGTATTGCAGTTGAGGTCAAATCAGCACATTACCAAACACATCAATGAGCAGCGACAGATGCGGCCAACTGTTGCATGCAAAATTTGCAATTTATTGATACACAAAACTGGCCAAGATAGAAGTGCGGAAGCCATAAAGCATACCAAATGAAATGTACGTGATCTGTGCATGCAATGCGAGTAGTCTGCATACCAAAATTAAGCATTTCCACGAAACGAACTATCGATCATTTTGCATTGAATTTGATCTTGGCCGGAAAACAAAATTAGCTGCATTGGCCATAGAAAAGATCAGACAGAGTGGAAGTGTGGTGAAGAGGCAAGCAAGACAAAAAGAAAATGCATGAAAAGTAACTAAATATATATCGTATATAAGTCTAGCGCACACATACTACGAGAGCAGCGATTGTGTGCCCTGAGTTTTATTCTCGCGTAGACAAATACATTTGCATCACATATTTTATATAATTTTGTAGAATTTAGGAACAATAGGTCTAAAGTCTGTCTCATCCGAATATAAACTGAATAGAATCAACTCCGTAGTTCTGTCCCCTCTCTCTCTGATAGGAGAATCCAGCTTACTACGTATCCTTAAAACATATATAATATATCTTATATATATATATAATCTGTAGTCTCTATATATATACTCACACGTTGTCTGGCTTGAAAAAGTTGCATCATTATCCCATATTGTACTTCCACTAGCAATTGGTATCTCAATAATTCTGCTATTAATATGATTCTCTATCAAATTTCGAATATATACATATTCAAGACTCTTGAATCAAACAGAACTCTTTCCTTTGATACTCTTTATACTTCCATAAACAGATCCCATTCCTTCCTTCCATTCTGATATCCTTGCACTTGTCCTTAGCGCATATTCTCATTTCATATTATTATACCCTGAACCCATTGAAACCCCCGGGGCGTGGCAAATCCTTAACAGTTTTAGGACAATGAAATTGAGTTTATATATGCCAGAGCTTATATAAAGCCAATATACTCTTTAACTTTGTGAGCAAGTATAAGAAATGAAATATTTTTGTTATCATTTTTGCAATTTTTAATTGTTTTATTTTCTTACGGTACATTAACCAAATTATTATTAATTCAAGGAGAAGTAAGAGCCGTGTCAGAGCGAAAAATATAATAATAATATCATTACCTACATGACTATTTTTAGAACTTTTCCAGTTATTACAACACTCTAGAAGTACGCGAGGTCGGCACTCAAGATGCAAATATCTGGAATCAGAGCGCTCACATTGAGTCGAGTCACTGCTCCGAATTATGAAGCTTTAAATGACTAAATATCTCAAACTTCCTCTTAAATGATTAGCAAGATAGTAAGTTTGGCTGATGATTCAGAGCAGGCTTTACCGATTCGACATGTGAGAATTCCATGGCTGCTGACATTTTGTTGAAAATGGAATGGGAAATTTAACGCTTTCAATTTGCTGAGTATACGAATTAGAATTAGAATCAATATACTTAATTAAACATATTTTATTTTTATTTATATTTATTTAGTTGTTTATTAATTTATTTTTTTGTTTATTTATTTATTAATTTTATTTATTTATCTATTTATTTATTTATTTCTCTATTTCCTTATTTATTTATGTTTTTATTTATCTATTTATTTTTATTTATTTATTCATTAATTTATTTATTTATTTGTGTTTTTTATTTATTTACTAATTTAAATATTTTTATTTATTTATTTATTCATATATTTTTTATTTATCTATGTTTTTTATTTATTTACTAATTTAAATATTTTTTATTTATTTATGTTTTTTATTTATTTACTAATTTAATTTTTCGTTTGTTTATTTATTAATTAATTTTTTTCGTTATTTATACATGTATTTACTTATTTATTTTTATTTTTTTTTTACAAGTTTTTTTATGTATTATTAAAAGTCCGTAAGCTTAAAGCACGGCTGTGCGATGAGTAGGAGCAAAAGCAATTGCTATTAGAGTAGCGTGATGAACGGCAATAAACATTTATGTAAGTATATCAAAGCAAATTTTCTACTGTTTTTTATCTGCTTGTCGTTCATGCTGTGGCTAAAACTTTCCAAGTTCAATGAAATGTTGCAGATGCTCTCGACAGGCAAAGTCAAGTTTGTGCATGCAAATCAGCTTGATAAGGGGATATCAACATCAACTTGTCTCTTGATTACGCATATATTTTGATGAGCTGCAATTTGCAGAGCTTTTAAGGCAGCAGACCATTGCTTTTGTGTTAAAGCTCTGCAGCTTGCTTGAGAGAGCAATTTACGCGCCAAAAGCTTAGCCGAGACACAAACTCTAGCTTTTACCCTAGACACACACACACCCACCTGCTACAGTGGCGTCCCACGTGATATCTGGCATACGTACTATATGTTCAATTGTTTATAAGAATATATCGAAATTTTTGGAATTTCAAATTGTAATTCGATACATGCGAATTTTGTGTATGTGTGTGGGTTTTTTTTTTAATTTTTCTTATTATTGTTGTTATTCCTGGTATTATTTCCAATTACATATATGCTTTGCATATGGTTTTTTTTTTTTTTGATCTTGCTCTTGATGTTATTGTTGTTTTTCCCGGTATTGGTTCCAATTATATATATTGCACAACTTGATATAGTTGCTTGATTCTTGCTCTTGTTGTTGTTGCTGTTGTTGTTTTCGTGCTGTCGGACTCTTTAGAACATTATCTGGGAGGCACCGTTTGTAGCGCTTCAGTTCGGTTCAATCGCTTGACACCGTCGGTCGCTCGCGCTTCTTTTTTTTTATTGTTACAATTTTTTGTGTTTTCCCAAAAAAAAAAAAAAACAAACAGCAATTCAACTTATCGATTTTGGGCTATTTAATGTCGCAATAGCTGAAAGAAAACAATAATAATAGTAATATATATATATATATATATATAGCTAACAGCTATAGAGTTACTCGAGATTTTCGTAACTTTTGTGCTGTATTTAAAACAGCTGTCAGCATAAGGTAAGTGGCCGCCGGCACACGCCCCCGCACCCTCGCCTCGACCGCCAACAGGCGAGCAGCATTCGCTCCGAGCGAAAGCTGCAAACACCTGCTCAACCCAAAGTCAATTGAGTAGGGCCAACTGGTACTACTATGCCACGATAATTTAGGCAGCCGCAAAAAGAACTAACTGAGTGCTTAATGCAAATAATAAATACTCTATTTATTTATAAGCCATACGGAACTACAATTATCCCTTTGTGGACTTTGTCTTCAAAACATTTTTGTCCTTATCGGCTAACTTGAAGTTTAGCTGTTGCTATTTCTTACACTACTAATATATAATAATAATAATAATATTAACAGAAAAAGTACTCTATGCTACACTTGACTCTCAAGACAATGAGAGGCTCATAGCTTCTTTTTCATATAGCCATTAAACAGGGCGAAATGTGTTCAGAAATATGTTTATCACAGTTCAGCTCGGTCTGCCAACAGATTTATCTTAAGCAAACATAATACAACTGAGAGGTAAAAAAAAAATTAGAAAACAAACTTGGATAGAAATAATCTAGTCATATAATATATCAATAAAGATATATGTATATATTTTCAGTCCTCTTCTTCTGTCTAGTGAGACAGCGTATTCAAAAGTCTGTTTTGGCTGCTTGAAATATCTGAAATAAAAAGAATATACTCATCCATCCATCCAACCAACCAACCATCCATTCATTGTTAGTCACACAAGCTTTTCGACGCCAACGTTGAGCTTTTTCTCACATTCCGAAAAGCGAAATGAAAACGAAAAAGCCGCAGACCCTAAGCAAATGAGCTGCGTGACAAAAACACATAAAGCCAAATCACAATTAAAATGTCGCGCTAATATCTCTGTCAACTAATGGAACACTGCTGTACAAAACTTATTTCAAATCGAATTTACAATTTGTTGTTTTTTGTTTTTATGGCAGCAATTGTGGCTCAAGTAAAATTGGCTTGACAACAGTTATACGATCATTGTGAAATAACTAAAATTGTCGAAATACTTAAGGAAATGTGTTCAAAGTGTTTGCATGCGTAGAAGAACAGAAGTAAAGAGGCATATTGAGATATACACATACATACATACATATATATGTATGTACGTACATATATACAGTGGCTCACAGCTTGATTCGTGCAGTGGTATAGTGAAATTTTAAAGACCTATTCCCGCTAAACCAGTGAAGATATTCAAAAAATTTAAATGAGGTCTTTTTTATTAGTCATTCATTATATATTGAGGCACTTCAATTTTTTGCTATTCCAACAAATAACATTTAAAACTAAAAAAAACTAAATTAACTGGCCTTTTCTATGTCACAGCTTATTTCGTGCACTGTAACACTAGAAATTATCAAAAAATTCCTAGATAAGTATTATTTATGATCTCCCTTTTGTTTTATAACCTCTTTCAAATATGATTCCATCGAGCTTACCAAATTTCGGGTGATTTCGCTACAGATTTTTGGGCATTTTCAGGTCATTTTTTAAAATTAGATATTAACCTCTTCCGTATGACCATGTTCAATATTGACCACAAATTCTCAATAACGTTTGTGTCGGGCAACTGGGATTGACCACATGGGGATAGTTCCAGATCAACTAGGACTGGATCACTATGCTGATAAAATCGTGATCGCTCTTCTAGACTCAGTTTTTGGGCGCCTTGGAGTAAATTGTCCTTTAATTGTCTTTACACATAAATAATATTTGCCCATATTGCCTTCTAAGAAAACTAAGTTTCCAACTCCCGAAGCTGCCACCGCCATGTTTTATTATAAACGGTTTCTTGCGTGCTACTCGGTCATGGTTTGAGTCTAGAAGAGCGATCCCGATTTTATCAAAATGGAGGTCATAAACAATACTAATCTAAGAATTTTTTGATAATTTCTAGTGTTAAGTGCACTGCACGTGACATAGCTGTGACATAGAAAAGGCCCGCTATTTTAGTTTTATATGCTTAAATATTATTTGTTAGAATAGCAAAATAATAAAGTGCCTTAATATATAATGAATAACTAATAAAGAAGACCTCATTTAAATTTGTTTGATAACTTTACTGGTTTAGCGGGAATAGATCTTTAAAAGGTTTCCTATACCGCTGTACGAAATAAGCTGTGAGCCACTGTATATGTATGCCTACGTATATATATATGTGTAATACGCACAATTAGTTAAAAGTCGTCAATAAATTCATCATCATCAGCAGCAGCAGCTGTGAAATAAAATAAATAAAAATGAAGCGCTTGGCAGACGGGCTTAACTGACTGCATAATGCTCGTTCTCACACCAAAGAAAAGAGCGACATATAATTACAATGTTTATATATTTATTTATATATAATTTACATATAATTCATAGAGCAAACTAATATGGATCCAGCTGCTCTCAGCTCAGAAACTCTTCAATATTTCGATCTGTTTTGATGTGTAATAATTTAAGAGGGGTGCCTAAAAAAGTATCACAATTTATTGGTATACCCTGAACCCATTGAAAATGGGAATTCAAGCAGAAGGAGACGTCGCAGACCCCAATATACATATATATATATATATATATATATATATATATATATATATATATATATACATTTTTTTTTTATCAGCATAAAAAAATAAGTTGATATAGCCCTGTCCGTCCGTCCGTCTGTTCGTATGAACGTCGAGATTTCGGAAATTCAGAAAAGCTAGAAAGCTGAAGTTTTACTCGTATTACTCATATTTTTTCGATAACACATTCCCCTAATATCGATCAAAATCGAAAACTCGTTTTTTTTGTAAGCATAACTTCTATATCGCTTGAACGAGAGACTCAAAATTTATTTATTTAATTTTCAGATTTTAGATCACACGCTCCCAATAAAAAAAAAAATAAATAAATAAAAATAAAAAAAGCATTTCAAATACTAGAGACTTAAAATAGACACACTTGAATGCTATTAATATATTCATAAAGTGTCATGAAGTTCGTCTATCTAGAAATGGAGTTATAAGCTTCCAAAGTATTAGCCCAACCCACCCAAGCCACGGCAGCAACTGCGCAATTGGCGCGTGTATTAGAGTATTATTATTACGATTATTATTATTATTATTATTATTATTATTATTATTATTTATTTATTTATTTTTTTTGCAGAGTTCAGGGTATCTCGTAGTCGAGCAGTCTCTACTAGAGACTTACTTAATTTTTATTAATAAGTAAGTCTCTAGTAGATAATAGAGCTGTCTACCAGCTCGTATTATCTCGTATTGAGCTTTATGGCGAAATAATTATGCGCATTTCACATGCACTTTCCACATTGCTCTTTTCCCAGTCTCTACTTTAACTTTGCCATTGCTAATAAATTTGTTTTCTTCTAAATTATTTGCTTTATTTAACTTGTGTACACCGCATATAATAGGAGTTTACTCGTGGCCACGTCAAACCCTAAAAGTTTTGTTAGATGTAATAGATCAGATATTTGCCCAATCGTCTGGGTAATTATCACAAGAGTCTGCTCTTCGAATTAAAATTCATGACAATTCAAAATACGTTGCATACGTCGAGCAGTCTCGACTACAGCTTTCTTACTTGATTGCTTCGCCAGTGTAGGGCAGTAGTAGAAGTACTTGAAGAAAAGTAAACTAAATAAATAAAAAGAGAAAAATAAAAATAAGTATAGTTCTATATACTATATTTACTATATTCTAACTTTGAATTCAGATTTTAGCAGTAGAAATGCTTCATCTAAAGCTAAAGCCAATTCGATCTGGCAGCAATGCCTTCAAATATCAGCTGACAAGCAGCCTGTTTTGTAAATGCATGTACATACATACATGTTTTAGTTTTTGCTGTTGTAATTCATACTAGAGACGGGTGTGACCGATCTATGACATGGCCAATTAAGTCTGATGTGTTAATAACGTTTATATTGCCTCGATATCATGATATGTAAATCTAGAAATCTTGACCTTGATTCGCTATCATTATATAGCATTTATATCAGCTAAAATGACTTTAATATATGCATACTTTTACATTTTATTTGATATGTTATTGTATATATATTGTTTTATTTATTATATATTATATATTATGATCAATATGCAATATAAAACATATTTTATTATAATGTTGAGTTCTTATCTTCTTGGAATACCAGCTATAAATGCCATAAAATAATTTTAAATTGCATTTATCGTTTTCAACAAATTTTTCCATTATTCTTAAGTGTTTCAAAGACGTAACGGCATTTCAAAACTGCTCACTTAGACGAGGCGGGCATCTTTGGTTAGTTCAAAATATAAATTAGACTCTTAGCCAAGACACACACCAAAAAGCTCCTTCGCTGATATTTACGCGCGGCCTGAAAGTATGCAACAAAATATTAGCGTCAGCTATATGCAAATGAATTAGAGTTGTCGAATATTTTTCAAATATCGTAGCGAAGATATTTTAAGTTTTGAAAAAAATATCAATATGATATTTGATATGAAACTTGAAAAATATCGATATATTGATATTTTTCGATTCTTTTTCAACTTTTTTTCTCACACTATAATCAGGCACAACAATAAAAACGAAAAATAAGAATAAATATTTGTTATTTAAATGATGAAGATCGCTTAACTCCAGTATTCGGTACTCAAAGATTTCCAAAAAACGCGTTCTCTTATATGAGTATCCGTCATATGACTTCGTGAGTTGCAGACAATAAATTTTATTACCGAAGCAAGTCGCTCCGAAGACACTGAGCTACGAGGGGTTGTTAGGCATCGTAATGCGATCTTGGATAGTCCTGCCATAGCCTAAGGCACAATTTACTTTTGGCTGTTGCATTTTTAAATTCAGAAAAGTATGTTTTCACCGTTTTCACAAAATAAGTGTTTGCACGCAAATATATTTGGTAAAAAAAAAAATAAATATTCCGATATAAATATATTTTTTATAAGAAAATATATAACGATATTTTGATATATTTTCAACAACCCTAAAATAAATGCTTGAGGGTAATTGTAAGGACTTAAAAGCAAACAACTTCACATTTGCCAAATTCAAAAATTGAACTGTCTTATTGCTTATGTACCTTAAAAATACGTCCACTAATTGCATTGCATTGGATGGGTAAAATTTGTTCCATGCACACAAGTGCAAAGATGTATTCCTTTGAACAATAATAAAACTCGTTGCCGTGAACTAGTATATAGCAAATAGTGAAAATATAATATAATTATATAATATATAACAGATGCGTCCGTAGGGACGTAGGATAATTATTGATGACATAAAATTTTTTATCATCTTTATTTATCATTGCATCATTGCTTGTTAAAAAACACGTTATATTTCTTGAATTTTCATCAAGCTCAATCTGGTGCAGACCTGACATGAAAAATATTTAGCTCTATCCAATTGATCACGAATATCAACAATTCTGTGGAGGGGAAATTTATCTGACAGCAATTTTGTATTTTTTTTGGCGATAGTCAATTACTGTTCAAGCATGTACATGCCATATAAATAAATATATTTAAAAATAGGCAATTGTCGATAACCTGCGAATAACCTGCGATAACCTATCTGAAGTAATAAACATGTCATCCCTGAGCTGTTCAGTTCAATTTTTGAATTCGACAAATGTGGAGTTTTTTTCATTTAACTCTCCAACAATTACTAGTCGCCATTTTTTCTCTTTAGATCTCGGAAGAGCTTTCTTTGGGACGCTTCAACAATATTTTGTTCAATTAACTTTCCAACTTGATGCTGGATTTCATCTATTTGGCTATGCGGACATCGATCATTTTTTGCATCATCCTCAAGTCTCAATTTTTGCTTATAGAAATTGTTTGTTGTGATTGGTTCGGTTTCAAGTCCGAACACATCACCATATTCGGTGCATATTTCTTCAAGTTGTTTTTTAAAAATAAAATTGAAACATATTTCTTTAATTGATTAATTACAGACTCTTTTCTTTTATCTTTTAGATTCGAAAGTGATTCAAATTTGCCTACTATTTGGCATGTCTGTTTGTAGTTCAATTGAGACTAGTCCTTTGGAGTTTATTACTCCTTCTCCTATGCCTCGAATGTCTATAATTCTATTGATTTGGATGTCATGAAAGACATCGGAATTTTCTTTTATAATTGAAATATCTGCACCTGTATCAATAAAAAATGTGATCTTTTTATTTGCTGCAACATTTTTGAATGATATGAAATTTGTGAGACCTAAGTTTACAGTATATATTTTAGTATTTAACCCTGTGTATCTGAGACTTCCCGAAGTATCTTGGGCAACTCGTATATTATTGGTATTGTTATTATTATAATGGTTTCTATTTTGGTTGTTGCCTCGGTGGGAATTACTCCTAGCTCGATTATAGCCCCGTCCACCTCTATGGTTGTTTCTATTATTGTTGTTATTATTATAGGAATTGTACCCCTGATATAATATTGTACTAGAACTTCCAGTCATTTCTGTGCTGCAATGAATATATTTACCCTTTAAGAGGTTACCAGCTTCCAGTATTCAGTTTCTAATAATTGAGATTTGTCTGAATTCTTTGGGTCTGGGCCATCATCAAGAAGAACTAGAGTCTTGTTTGTAATTATCGATAAAATTGTACGGACTTCATGGAATCGATAACTGTATCAAAAATGTTAAGTTTCTAGCATTTTGAAGTGGGAATTTATGTAAATTTATAGTTAATTGTTGCACAAAAATTTTAATAATTAATAATTAATTATATAATTATATTTATTTTTAAATATTAATCATAATTATATAGTTACCTGTAGTCCAAAGTCCAGTTAAACTATAGACTCTGCTAGTCTAAATATTTAAATATAAATATAAAAGGATTTTTAATAATTTTATTATTCCTGAATTTGTATTTATTTATTAATTTTATTTTTTTTTTATATATAATAGAGCCATATTAGATGTAGAACTAAACGTTTATTCAGGACTTTCTCTAGTACATCAATCACTTCATTTCGTAATAATAAAAATCTAGAATATTTCAAGCAACTCTATGCACCTGTACTTACAGGGTATGCAATGCTCGAGAATGCAATTTAGCTTAGCTTTTCCATTTATATACATTTGGTAAACAGCAAAAGTGGGCAAAATATTTGTAGTAAAGTATGAATGAATCTGAAGTCACAATTATAGTTGAACTAACTGAATTAACAATTGTATTAAAAGCTAATGCCTTTAGCTAATTGACTAATTCAATATTGAACTGTTTGTTTCTCATTTCCAGAATTGAACGCCGCCTGAAGCGTTTGGACTGTCCGCACTGAGGGTAAGTTGACTTGCATTTTGTTTGATTTGTTATTATTTTTTGTTTTTATACATCGTGGCGTATGCGTAATATGCCATAATAAGTTTGTATTACATAGCTGAATAATTGCGTAAATTTGAAAATGCGTCACGACTAAAGTCTGAACAGTCCAAATTGAAATTTGAAATGCGAAAAGAAAAAACTTGACAAATTCAAAAGCGGCCAAGCAATTGGTGTTAAATACTCTCCCCCTCTCACTCTCTCACTCTCTCACTCTCTCACTCTCTCTCTCTCTCTCTCTGTTTGCAATGTAAACAATTCGGATTCCCCATGAACCGTTCACTGTGTCTGTAGTTCCAAAAATAAAAGCTGTCTTCATACAGCCAAAGATGGGCTCGACTATGCCACTCGAGCTCCGATTTCATTGTTCGGCTTAATTCCGATTTTGGCAACGTCACATGCGGCAGAGCATATGTACTTCCCAAGACCCCGTTCCTAATGCCAATGGCAAACAATTGAGTGTGTCAGTTGGCTGGCAGTACACACAGCTCTACATATGAATATCAATATATATATATATATATATATATGTATATATGATGATGTATATATATATGATGATGACGAAGAGTCAGTCGGCCAATCGAGCCCGGACATAAAGTAACACTTCCCACACTCTAGCCCATTGTAATACCCATTATGTGCGCCATTAGCATGAAGTTCATCAAATTAAATATTTTTCTCGTCGCATTTGAATGATGGGCACTGCACTTATATACCCATTGTATTGGTCCGTTAGTCTAGTTGCAGATATGGCACTATGATTCATGACGTCTGATTCACTATAGCAAAACTATATATAGTACGCCCCAATAGAGCCGATTGTCTATATGTATAAGTACATGTAAATCACTTTACTATATCATTGCCATATTTTCCTGCTTCGATTTGTCATGCAAAGCTCAGGGAGAAAATCTCACACAGGAAAAGCTGAGCTGCGATTCGTGATTAAGAAGTTGCAATACAAATCGGATACAAAATGACCAAAAGCTGAACAACCCTGCGCATATCTCATCTGCATGCAGGGTATAACAACTAAACACGAAAGCAAATATTGAACTTTGCGCTTGTCGGGCGTATGGTAATTCACCTGCTGCTCACCTGCCGATCGACGGCTTTCAGCTGCCAGTCAGCAGCGTTTGCCGCTCGGCTTGTCTGTGGTCAGTTCGTCGCGTTGAATGTCTAGAGAGCGCGCGGCGCTATTTCCGTTGAGGCTGGGCTTAACGCTTTGGGGTATTTCCATCTGCCGGCAAATGAAATTTGGCGCGTCATGATGATACAGCTACTGTTTTGGCATCCTTTTTGCTGCTTAGATTTAGAAATGTGCTAAAACTTAACTAAGCGTATAGCGAAAACTTTTCTCAACCCCAGCACAGCGCCGCACCACTTACCTGTCACCACGCACCACACACCACACGTCACGCACCACACGTCACGCACCACGCTGCTAGCAGTCAAGAATTGCCAATGCATCGTCATCGTTCAGTAGCCAGCATCCGCCATTGAGTAGCTTTAGCTGAAATATAAGACACACACACACACACACACACACACACACACACACACACACACACACACACACACACACACACACACACACACACACACACACACACACATACACATACACACACACACACACATGCATACACACAATCGCTTAATCGCGTACACATCAACCCGTTGACTCCTAAACACATTCATTGACACACCGCTCTATGCTGATATTTGTTATTTGTTGCCATTGGAAAAATAATACAAATATAATAAAAAAAAAATTAAAAAAAAAAAATAAGTAAGAAAGCTGTAGTTGAGACAGCTCGACTACGAAATCCCTTGAGCCCTTCTTCGAACGAATAATATTCCAAGAATGCTTCGTTGCGTTTCTCCACGCGTAAGAAACTATACATGCAAAAACACGAGCACACACATACGTTGATCTACATTAGAGACTTGCAATTTGGCATATAGATACATTTACATACTCTAAATCTACTGTGGATCGTTCATCTAGAAATGGAGTTATAAGCGTCCAAAGTTCAGCCCAATCCACCCCTAAGCCACTGCAGCAGAGAGCGCGGTTAGCAGAGCGCGTGCTCATAAGTGTGTAAAGAAGAAGAGTATCATTTTTTTTTTGCAGTCTTCAGGGTATCTCGTAGTCGAGCCGTCTCGACGAGAGCCTTATTACTGAATTCCCATTTTCAATGGGTTCAGGGTATATAAAATGTGTCAGTTCAATATTTATAAACAAACATTTCATTAATTAACAAATGAGTTTCTTCCATAGGAAATAGGTATATGGTAATAGGCATTTTTGATAATTCGTCACATTTTTATGAATGTTGAAACTTTTTGAAATTTTTAGTAATTAATACGTTTTTCCATTCACCTCGATGAGTTTTCTAATGCGATTCGGCGTGGAATCCACAAGGTTTTGGAGTATTTCATTTCCAATAAGCTTTGTCGCCTTTGAAACGTGAATTGGAGCGTTGTCCTGCCGGAAAATTCAACTGTCTCTATATAGTAGTAGTAGCTCTTGTACTATAAACTTCAATTTCGTTTGAAGCAAGTTATTACCATAAATGTGTAAGCACATATACTTATTGCCCTGAGCTATATTCTTGAACAGCACAAAGAGAAAAGTTGATATAGCCATGTCTGTCTGTCCGTCCGTCTGTCACACTGACTGTCTATCCCTCTAGGTGTCTATCTGCCCGTTTGTCTGTCTCTATAACTTTTTGATTGTATGTCTGTCCCTCTGTGTCTATAACTATGTTTGGCTGCCTATTCCTCTGTCTGTATGTCTGCCTGCTTGTATGTCTGATCGTATATTGTATATCAGTGTAGGTGTGTTGCATATAGAAACGAAGCGAAGAAATCTTTTAATAATAAATAAGCGAAGGGTGGGGGGATCGCATGATCGAGAAGTCTGGACTTTTGTAAATGATCCTCTTAGATAATAGTCACAAGAAAAGTCACTGTTTGAAAGAGTTTTCCGTATTAGTCGCAAAATAGCTTCCTAAAAAGAGAGATTGCCCGAATTCCTCCATGCCAAACTGTCAGACTGGGAGGAAAAAAAAAACACAAAATAACTTTCCTGCTCAGTAAAAGTGAGTGTGTGTGTGCTGTGCTTTTTGGCTATATTTTTCAGAAATGAATGGGACAGTCAAATTAAGTAAATAATGAATCTCTATACTTTGAATTGATTTCGTTATCGTTCGCCTTGATCAACATCTTCGCTGAGCCGAGCCAGCTCATTGCCCACAGGGTATAAAAGTTGTAGGGCCTAGAGTAGAGAGCTTCATATAAGAATATAATCTGACTGATTACGACAACTAACTAATAACTAATTAATGACTAAGGCAAATAGAAGAGAATAGCATAGAAAGTGTATCAAGGGCTAGGCAAGCTGATTATGAGAAGTCAACGCAGGTCAACTGAGCATAATCATTAAATCGATTACAGATCAATTGATAAAGATTAAGTGCGCTTTGCCAATATCAACTTAATAAGCAAGCAGCTCGACATGTTTATTTATATACTATAGAATACTTCGATGTTGGATTTCGTAACGGACATCAGTCACTGTGACGTACCAAAAATATCATTATCTGTCGAGCTTCCGCTCTGCAAGTGCAAAAGCAAATGCATTAAGCAAGTGCTTAATCAATAATAAACATTCACTTCGAGACCTAATGTCGACAGTTATGAGTAATCCTTCTGATTTATATACTAACTCGCAGTTTATTCAGATTTAGTTCACAGACCCAATAAGCTATGGACGTCATTTGACAATCTCTAGATGGACATTTCTAAATATATGTATATGCGATAAAAACTATAGAGTGAGAGAGAGAGCGAGAGAGAGGAATAGATTGCTATATTCGCTGTTCTATTCGCTTCACAAGTGCGAAAATTAGCATCCCCACATTTTCAGCGGAGCAGTGTGTAGGTGTCTGGATAGCAATAGATATAGGTAAATAGCATAATAGCATGCTCGTCATATCCGCAATAAAATAAAACGAAGAAAGTTCTGAGGTTTCCGACTACGCGAAATCACCCAAAATTTTGTATTTTCCATACACATTTTGACTCAGCCAAAGTTGACAAACAATTAGATAAGTGCACAAGTTCGTAACACAGGCTAGCCTATGAATGTTAAGTCAAGAGTCCCAGGCTACTCTCTATGGATGCTATAGTATCTTGGCTTAATCATCTTGAATCCCAGGCCAGTCCATGTTTGATTCGATTTGAGACTAGTTTAGACATCTCTTCCTAAATTCATTTGTATACTCTTTCGCACAGTGAAGAGAGTATATGGGTTCTGTGTCCTTCAGACTGCTGCAGTTTGAGACATGTGAGATTTGAAATAGATTTTGCTAAATTTGATAGATCTTATTACAATTTGGAATTTCAATTATGAATATGCTTCGTATTACTTAATAACTCTCACACAGATATATCCAATATTAAGTAATATAAAAAAAAAATTTTAATAAAAATCTTACTTAACTTCAAGCTGTGTTTATTTCTTAATTATCATCAAGTATAGGATATAGTTTCGATTTTTAAATATGAACTAATGAATTATCAAAATTGAAATCGATTTTACATTTATTAAAAAATATTGAATTAATTCATTTATTTCTTACATAATTTAATCATTTAATTTAATTAAATCTCTTTTCAATTGAAAAATAAATAATTTAAATATTTATATATATTAAGAAAGACAATTTTTTTTAAATTTAAAGTATTTATTTAAAAAAAATATATATAAACATATTTCAGTATTCGATAGTGAATTATAAAAATATTGCAGTATTTTTTTTTTTTAAAGTTGATCGCATGTAAAATATAAATAAATGTTGCTGAACTTAAATACATATGGATATCGAAAGAAATATATTTGTTTAATATATAACTCATATACATGCAAATGCATACATATCTATAGGAGAAATCATAATTAAGATAATATTAATATATGACTGTATAATTTCTATATATATCTTATCTCAGCAACATTAGTAGCTCAAACAATTAAACGGACAGATTATTTCATATATATCTATATATATGTATGTGCATGAGATAAGATATATATAGACATTATACATCAGATATGCTCACGTCACAAATGACACAATTTAGCAAATTGTTTGATTTGATGCCAGCTGCACTACTGATATAATGTCTGGTCTGCATATCTCTATATGTATGCAAATGCATATACACATGTATGTATATATCTCGGGGCAGATAATGCTGTGATCGAGCATTAGTTGCTACTCCAGCCGTGCGTATGAGTAATATGAACTTGCGTTTCATAGAAGAGTCGATTTAAGTGAAATGTACTTGAGTCAGGTCGTCAGCGAGAACTATTATGTTGGCCGATACTCCCACACTATCTCTCTCTCGCTCTCTCTCTCTCTCTCTCTCTCTCTCGTTCACTTACTCTCTTACTTTCGCTCTCTCCCTCTTTGTTTTCATTCCTTTATTCATTCCTCTTCTGCTCACATTGCTTTTATGCCCACTTTACGTCTTATTATTTACGTTTGCCAATGTGCTGATTGTTGTTTGGTGTGCAGCTCGCATGCACCGTAGAGCCACGCGGATCGGAAATGCCATAGCATAGGCAGCAACAGCAACAGCAACAGCAACAGCAACAGCAACAGTCGGCAATGCAATGGAAGCCAATAGCAATACATCTTGGCCATGCTAACAACAAGTGTATTCAAAATCAAATTCAAATTCAAATTCAACAATAAATGTTTGAATGCAAAATGCAAATTTGTGTAATTCGAATAACGTGTATATCGCTCAGTATGTGTACGTACGTGAAGCATAAGAAAATAATATCTGCGTCTGTGAAACAATAATTCCAATACCTACATACTTATATATACATGCATACATACATACATATGTATAACTGCATCAGTCTATCTACATGCTATATACATATGTAACTATTTAGTCGGCACTAATGATCAAATTTTTCGTTCTAAATTGAGTATATACTTGGTATTTACTGTTGTTATGTGCAAAGAGTGAAACAGAAGAGTGTGTGTGGCAGTGTGAGAGAGAGAGAGAGTGTGTGTTAAGAGAGGCAACAGAAAGACATGGCAAAAAAAAGTTAGACAAAGCATTAAACGGAAGTGCGGAAGTGCAGCAAAGTAGCTGCAATGCTAAGCCACAAAACAACAAGCAACAACAACAACATTCAGCAGCAGAAGGAGGCAACAAAAGTATTGTTACTTCCGCTTTTGGGCATGAATATTGTATGCATAAATTAAGACGCTCTCAAAGTAAAAGGAATAAACTAAGTAACAATAATAATAAGAAGAATAAGTTGCAGCAGCAGAAGAGCGCCAACAACAATAACATTTACATTGCCGTTGAGTCACGCTGCTGCGATTCTACGTCAACATAGGCTCGCATCCAATTGAACTTTACGCTATGAAACTTTTGCTGTCGCGTGCCATAAATAGAGCTGGCGAAGGAAGGGTGAGAGATGGTCAACAAAGTCAACGTTAAGCAGGCAGGCGATGTGTCAATTACACAGATTCAATCGCTCTCATCAACAGTGTCTAGTGTCAGTCAGTGTGTGTGTGTGTGAATGTAGGTAACCCCAAGATTAAGCGAGCGCGTCTCATAGTCTGCGACGACGCGGCGCGCTTACTTGTTGTTGTTGTTGTTTTAGCATTGGCTTGCGAACGAACACATGAGTGCGAGCCACACATAAAACTCTCACAGACAGATGCTCTCGCACTCCCTCTCGCTCTGGCTGTTTTGGCGCACTGCGCCACTGCGTATGTCTCTGTGTGGGTGTGTGTGTGCGTGTGCGTGTGCGTGTGTGTGAGTGCCGACACACGAGCAACGGCCTCTCGGCAGCACAAGTTCGCGTCGTGATTTAAGCTTGTCGCTGGTCTGCGCATGCTGCACGTCTAGTGAGTGTGTGTGTGTGTGTGTGTGTTTGTGTGTGTGTTTGTGTGTATGTGAAAGTGTGGTTGCTGAGCTAACATATGATTGGCTGATAATTGAAGTTCGCCCAATGTGTCGTCATCAGTTGCTGAGCTTCGCGTGAGCGCGTTCGGGCTTTCGCACGTTATATATTTGCTGCACGCTGGAAGGAAATATTAAATAAGTTAGAGATCTTGAAGAGTTAACTTGTGTGCCGGGATCGTTCAATCCAACGGCAATTGTAACAGTAAGCGCCCTAACAGCCAAATAGAATACACTACAACTTGTTTGTGCGTGAGCTTGCCAAGCCACAAAATTACGCGAATTTCACAATACACAAAACAGTGCGATAACAACAACAACATTAACAACAACAACAACAATGCCTTCAACAATGCTAAGCAAGTGTGGTGGCTTTGTAACACGCCGTAATAATCAAATCTTGGCCAAAACTGAGCAGAGCTCATCACTCCAGCCCTCTTGCCCAGAGTCCTTAAGCGCACGCTTACAGGAGCCAAGCGAACAAGCAATATCAACATTAACACCCACAACAACAACAGCTACAACAACAACAACAACAACAACAGCTACATTTGTCTGCCCACGTTTATGCGCCCAACAGGCCAACAGTCTCATGTGTAAGTTCGTCTACCACGACTCCTGTTGCCCCCTTCGTGTTGCAACAATTGTTTCGGCAGCATCTCCCAATGAATCATCGCCTAATCTGACTTATATTCAATTCGCTCTGTGTGTCTGTGTGTGTTTGCCTGCCTGTGAAATGAATCAAATGAGATAAGATGTGCAATGAAATGTGTAAACGTCACAGTAGTCGTAAATGACGGCTAACACAGTGCCTCGTTTCTGGCCAATGTGAATGCACATTGTCGGCCAAGTGTATGTACGCATGTCTGAATACAGTGAATACTCTGAATCCTGTTGAATATCGATTTGATTTGACTTCCTTAGGATTCTTTATAGTTTCATGTTAATTTTAGTTAGAGTTATATATATATATATATATATGTATATCAGCAAAAAAAAAAAAAAAATAATATCAGTAAAACTTAAGATTTATATATATTTGATTATTTCTATGAATGTTTCGTATTTTCTCAAATATTTGTTTCCAATTCTCTGCCAATTCAATGCCAAATTTCAAATATTTTCCTTAATTGCCTTGCAGCTTGTGGCAGTTGTTTTGGCGTTCTGCTGTTACTGATACTGAGCGCCAGCTATTTCTCGAGCTCCAACGCACTGCCGCGTCGCGCGCTTGGCCGCCACCTGATACTGCCACACCGCCATCACGTGCATCTGCGATCTGCGGGACAGGAACACAAGCACCAGGCCCACGTTCTGGTCCATAAGAAGAAGTTCAACTGCTCGATGAACGAGGACAACTACAATGCGGCCAATTTGAGGTATGCCCTCAATGTGGTCATTAACACACGGGCCTCCACCATTGATCTGTTGACAACCTATGTGAGTACCTATGTGAGTAGCTGGTGCATGGCCTTGGGGTGTGCGATTTGATTACCTTGCTAATCGATGTTAATTGGGTTACTTTGTTCTGCTCTCGATTTTAGTTCAATGAGACCGAGGAGCAGCTGGCGCAACGCTATCGCCTGCACAACTTGACGCTGGACTATCCGCTCAAGGGGGCGGTGAACAGCAGCGAGTACGATGGCCAGATCAAAAAGTCATTGGTGGATGAAGTGCTGGACATATACTATTCGCTGGCCAAGATTGGCAAGGTTTTGTCCAATGTGACTGACAATCTTGCCGCCGAACCGCGCAACAATTACTTTCAATATATTGTGGAGAAGGTCGAGCACAACATTGCCAACGCCCTGGTCTTTGTCAACTGCACGACCGATGTCGAAGATAACATTCCCGATCCCTTCCATCGGCATCCGTGCCGCGAGTATGGCATTGTCAGCGAATTTGTCAAGCTGCTCCATGTGCTGGAGAAGAAATATGAAGTTATGCTGATGCAGCAGGAGCAGTTGGAGGAGGCGTAAAACAAAGGGACAGTCAGTCCAGTACCTCGTGCCGCCTGCCTCGTGCCTTATGCCATAATCTACATGCCACATGCCACTAGCCAACAGGTGCACCCTCCCCCCCCCCCCCCCCCCCTACACTGTACAAGAAAATGCCAAAAAACAAAGAGAAAGAATGAGGAAGAGAAAAGAATGCAAAACTAACTTAAACTCAACATCGAATCAGCTGCTCTATTGTATATGTATATATATGTACATATATGTGTATATATGTATATGTATATATAAAATATAATATCCCTCTATTATATGACAATTGAGCTTTATCATCTGATGTTGAATGCCATCTATGTTTACTAATAGCGTGTAGTAGCTAATATATATATATATATATGTCGTTCCCTTATTTATTATTTATTAATTTCATTTACAAATAACAAATTCGCCCATTTTACAATATAAATAAATAATTATATAAATGCATATCTTCCGCTGAACATTTATACTTATTTACCTCTATTTTGTCCATTACATTTTTTGTATACGTTCTCCCTTTGGTGAGTTGTAAGCCCCACAAAATATTATGAACAAATAAAAGCTATTTGCGTTTATACTGAAAAGAAAAGAAAACTCGATTTTTGGCTAAAATGGGCAAAGGGAAAGTGAATCGGCATGGTGGGAAATACATATAATATAAATATCTCTTACAGATACTTCAAATTTCAGATCAATGAATAAATGACAGTAAAAATATAATATAAAACAGTAATAACTATATATACTATTGTTTTATTGTAATATATTATATGAATATGAATATGATCTCGATCTACAATATACTACTTGTACTATTTGTATATTGTAGATCGAGATGCCTTAGCCTTAGATTCAAGAGTTGATATAAACGAAAAAATATATTATAAAAAATCATAAAAAGAATTTTCAGCAAATGGAAAATGGAACACTATTGATTAATTAAAGACATATTTTTATATATATAGTACAGCTAGTATATTATATATCTAGATTCTTTACCTTAAGATTCAACAGTTGATAAATAAGAAAAGAATACGAATCGGACATCGAGGAAAATATAATATATTATATATATATATTTTTATTTATTTATTTATTTTTTAAAATTTATTATTATAGTATAAATTTATATATACATTTTTTATTTTATTTTAAAATTTATTATTAAATTTAAATTTATGCAAAAAAATATTTTTTAATTTTTATTTTTAATATTTCTATCTATATATTTTATAAGTATTGTAATACTACTATTTTATAAATATTTTATATCATTTCAGGTACTTATATATACCTTTTTAAATATTATATATATTACCAGATTTATATTTTATAAGTATTTTTATGCATTTACAAATATATTTCACATTTCCAGATCATGTTTGATGTAAGTATATTTAATATAAGAAATAAAAGTATATAAATATATAAATACTATTTAATAATATACATTTTATATAGATACCCATGCATACATATATGTATATATCTCGTTTCTTGCCCAATACTTTGAAAATCGTAAACTTTCTCTTTATCGTACGATATTCGCTTGGCATTTCCGTTTGCGACATTTGGCCGCAGCTCAATTGTTGCAGTTGTTTGCTAACTCGCGCAATTGGCATTAAGTATATCGAGTATATGATATAGCCATGTTGGAAAATTGATTGTTTTCTTTATTTCAGCCTATATAGGTTTAAGCATGAAGAATCATTGACAATTTGTGGATAGGTCAATCTAATGAACTTGCCCCATAATTAGAATATTTCAATTGGTAAAAATATTGCATATAGTAAATCAAATACAAATAATAAAAGTAAATTCTTTATCATGATTCAGATTATGAATATTTTCTTTTTTTTTAATTTGCGTTAGGTCGAATGAAATGCCCCATAAGTAAAGTATTTCGATTGGTAAGCAAAATGGAGTAATATATTTAAATAAAATACAATAAACAAGTAAGAAAACTCTAGTCGAGACTGCTCGACTGCGAGATCCCCTGAACCCTTCTTCGAACGAATAATACTCCAAGAATTATTCGATTCGCTTCTGCAAGCCTAACAAACTATACATGCAAAAACATGCACACACACGCTGATCTACGCTTGTAGGCATGTATGTGTGTACCAGAGACCCCGAATAACTCTTGAGGATTTCAAAAAGTCCACAAATAAGTGTTTCGCACGGAGTTTTATAAATAAAACTCTCAAAATAACTCTTTCAGCATGTGCTTAGAAAAACTCCTTTTACTCAGTGAGAAACAGAAAAACAGTGGGTTTTTCTGCGGTCCTCAGTGTGCTATTTTATTGCCTTGCACAAAATATTGTTGGACTTTATGCCACTAAATCGGTGTTTGCGCCCATAGTGCATTGTGAAGGAGTAAAAGTATTACTCGCCAAATAACTCTTTTAAAAGAGGAATTGCCTGAATTCCTCCATGCTAAACAGTCAGACTAGGAGTGAAAAAAACCAAAAATATCTCTCTTACTCAGAGGAATAAAGTTTGTGTGCGCCTTTTATCTGTTTCTCTCAGAAATGAATGAAACAAGTGAGTCGGATAACTGTTATTCGGGGTCTCTGGTGTATACGCATTGCAGGCGTCTTGCTGTCTCGCTTGCTCTGCCACGTGGGCTTTGCAGCGAGAACTTATTTGATGAATAATTGTGTTTCTAGACGGACAATTGTACTCAAACTTTCAGATTATGTTCATGACATTCATATCTATATGCTAAACTAAACTGTATGTTTCTAGTATTTGAAATACATTCTTTGCACATTTGGAGCTGTGGGGGTGAATTGTGGGCCGGAATCCAAAATCTGATAGAGCCCGAAATTTTCTTAAATTAGCGTCTATATATATGCAGAAGACTTGGGGACTCTAATTCTAAAGATGAGCGAGATATAATGTAATATTTTATCGATAACTTTGGAAATATACAAGTTATCGAATTTCTGAAACAAACTCAAAAAGAATGAACCCTCTAGCTCTTATATCTTCGGAAATCGAGGAGTTCAAACATACGGACAGACGGACGGACGGACGGATGGACGGATGGACAGACGGACATGGCTATATCAACTTTTCTCGTCACCCTGATCAAGAATATATATACTTTATGTGGTCTGCCACGCCTCCTGCTTGTTACATACTTTTAACAAAACCAATATACCCTGATTTCCCATTTTCAATGAGTTCAGGGTATACAAAGTAATAAATACGCCATAATTGTGCTTGGCTATTCTTATATTTATATATATTGGCACTAAAAGCATATTATGCTTATAAAAGTAAATCTATGCAGCTTACAGGGTATTTTCTAGTCGATCATGCTCGCTGTATGATTTCTCTGCCGACTTTTGACGCTAGATTTTTGCGACAATCCAACGATTTTTGCCTTGACCCACCCACAAAACGCGAGCAATGTGTAACAGATCCCAAGCACGTTCCACTGATAAATACACCAACACATGCATATGTACACATACATATGTATATATTTATAGAGCTATAGCTATTCTCAGGTGTTTGCGTATTCCGCGTGAAAAACCCCAAATTGTGTTGGCAGTTGAGTCAGTGATCTATAAAAAATATTAATACCAGCACTGGCTGTGCCACGAATGTGGGAATTAAGGTGTGAGCGCAAGTGCGAGTATGCCCCAAAAGTGCTCACACACACACACACACATATATATATATACATATATATATATAGAGTTGTCTTAGCGCCGGCGCCATTGGCGCAGACTATCATTGATTTACCGTTGTGCTGGTCACACTTCGCTGGCTTCGCACTGGACTGGCTTGGAGTGGTCAAGCCTGGGATGATGTGGACTCTGGACTGTGAGCATCCTGTATCGCGTTAATCGGTAATCGGATCGATGTGCGGTTGAACGCTGCGCGTGGCCATTGCCAACACGAATACACGTCAGCGTCGACGTCACCGTTGCCCAGGCACCCCCACCCACCAACGAGTCTCTAAGCTAATTAGAGCTAACTGTTTACCCAAGCGCGTGCCCATTGAGTCAGCAACGACAGCAGCGCAGCTAACGCTGGCAGCAGGGTTTTATGAATGAATTGAGCGCGTCGCGACACCCGCATTAGCAGCGACAGCGACGTCAGCCGCAGCAGCAACGACAGCAACGAAGCAGCGACAGCAACAGGTGACCACAAAGCGTAAGTAAAACGTAAGCAGAAAGCAGGTTCTTTGCGCTCTTCCACTCACTCACACCACTAATCGTGGTCGCTCTCTCAGCACTAACGAAGAGAGCGGTCGTCTGAGCGCATTGTCTGCGCTGCCATTGGTCGTTGTCTGCCGTTCGCAGAGCAATCGAGCGCAATTTGTGCGCCAATCAGCGCAGCGACTCGCACTAATACAGCTATACAAGCCCCAACACATGCACACAAAGAGACAGAGCCGAGTGTAGAGAGGTTAGTGCATTAACGCTAGTGCCCTTTCGCTTTCTCTCGCTCTCTCTCTCTCTCTCTCTCTCTCTCTCTTTCTCGCTCTCGTTCTGTCTGTCTGTCACTCACACAGACACAGAGCTCTTTTGCCGCCCCAAATGCAATAAGCGCTTAGTTTGCGTGGGATCTGAGTTAAGTTTTATAAATGGAATTGCTCTGGGAATTTTATTATGGGCTATTTTAACATTAGCTGATATTTTTGATCGCTTATCCAAGTGCAATGGATTTTCCAATTTTATAGCTACCCACGAATATTCCCACTTTGATTTTTTTTTTGTAATTTGTGGAAATACCCAATAACGGTAACTACAATTTATATATAGATTTGTAATATAATTTTTGTATAAAATTATACAATCTTGATTTGTGTTAAATTAATAACACTGTTAATTAACTGACTTGATTAATGGGCGTGGGAAACTATAGAGTAATTATAGCTCGCAAATAATAGTAATCCGCGTCACCTCTCCCATTCTACTCAAACAGAAACAGCAAGAAATATATACACGCTCTTATTCTGAGCAGGAGATTTCCTTTTGTTCCATTTCTGTCTTCGTGTGACAGTTTTGCGTTGAGCAATTCGCGTTAGACTCTTTTAAGGAGACTTATTTCGCTAGTAATACAATAGACGCTCGTAAACTGACTTCAAATACTTAAAACTAATTTTTTTAATTTATATAATCCATTTAATTAAAAAATAAATATATATTTTATAAAGACATATAAATGTATATACTTTTTCTATATAGATAAACATTTAGCTTTTGTAAAATAATTATATAAAATAATAATAAAATCTTAGTATAATTTGTAAGACTTATTCATTGAATTAATAAATTACTATTTTTTTTAATGTATTTTTTAAACTATTATAATAAATGTAATTTAATTTACAAAAAAATATAGTAAACGAATATTCTTAATTAAAAAGTTATTTTATTCAAATAAAATTACATATTAAACAAATTTCTCCAATACTAAATAAAAAATATAAAACTCTGATATTTTTACTCATCAAAAAGATTCATTCCGAAAAAGAGTTAGTTAATCCTTGCAGTCCGATTGCTTATCTCCTCAATGATGTTGCAGGATGTGCGCTGCAATTTGAGAATCATTCAACAATTTGTAATCATTTGTAAGGTGGCCAAAGCCAATGCCAATTGCAACGCTAATTTGGCAAAACAAACGGTGCAAAGTGAGCAAACAAACGAATTAACTAACCAACCGTTGCGATCCATTGCCGCCTGTACAGTAGGACACCTGAGACATGGCCTCTCAATGTGAGAATTGGCAGTAAAAATCATGATAAAGTGAAACGATTTTACGCATAATCAAAACAGCACTAGCCTCTAAAAACTCACACCTCGGCGTACAAGTTGCACACCCACAAAACAACGCACACACACACACACAGACATGCTAGAGCGAGAGCGAAGAACACGCAGAGAGAGAGTGTGTGAGAGAGAGAGCGAGACAGACACGGGCTCAGGGGTTGGGTTCGGGTTCGGTTTTGGTTACGGTTGCCGATTTGGCCAGGTCTCTGTGTGGGACAGGAGCTAAGCGGCGTGTAATGCTTATACCCTAACATTAAGCCAGCAGTGGGTATATGCTTGCACTAAGTGCAACAGGTAAGACTCTTGGCATGATTATCACTTAAATGAATTGTAGTTAAGGTATTGATACTATTTTTTCTGCTTTTATGAATCAATAAAATAATGTGAAAAATATATTAAAAATGTATAAAAAAATATATATTATTACACTTATTTCTAAAAATAATACAAATTTCAAAATAAATATTTTAAAAATTGCATATAATTTTCTAAAAACCAAAACAATTATTTTTTTAGTATTTAATAATATAATAAAAATAAAATGTGAGAAAAAAGTGTATATTAAATAAATGCGACAATAATTTATTATATTTATAAAAATAATATAATAAAAATAAAAAGTAAAACAAAATATTTAAAGAAATATTTTAATTTATAAAGAAATATAGAAATTGTTTATTATATTTTATTTATTTAATATACGTAAATCTATTTCCATTTTATATTTTATTTCATATTTTTGAACTTCATTTATATATAATAGGTTGCAGTATTTTAATGAAAATATTTTATTTTATTTTGTATATTTAAATATAAAAGAATAATTAATAAATAATTAAAAAACTACTTACTATACTTGAATAAATACATTTCAAATCAATTTTAAATAAAAAAAAAAAAATAATAATAATAATATATACTACTAAAAACAACAGACAAAATTCAGGTTTATTAACTTAAGCTTACAGGGTATATAGAAGTCGGATTAATGTATATATCAGTATATTTATATATCTAAATACTTTGCTAATATATAGCAAACATATTGTGTTGGCTTCATTGATAGGGTATATGTACGTCGATCAATTGGCGGCATTCTGCCGCTCGGCTGACCACTCAGTGTGGTGTGCGAGGTCGGCGAAGGTGTTCGGCCGCCTTTGGCGTTGTCTGCGGCAATTAAAGCGTATCCTTTCGATTTGATACGGCCGGTAAAAAAAATTACAGCATGACAGCGGATCCGGGGACCGCACAGAACAACTCAATTTTGTAGCAAAATATTTTGTTGTCCAGAACGAATCGCAACTAAAACACAGTGTGAGCGAGGTCAGCAATGCGTATGGGAATAGGAATAGGAATGCGAATGGGAATGGGAATGGGAATAGGAATGGGACACGGACTATGTGTCGGTGGCAGCAGCAGCCGTTGGTCGGATCCTTTCGACGAGGCGTCCTGCCGCGCCTGCGCACTCTGTGTATGCAGACAGCAGCAGCAGGAGCTCATCAATGCAATAATCGTGTTTGTTGTCCATGTAGATGAAGTTGTTTGGTGCGAATTGGTCAGATACTGAAACAAGATACAAGCGCAAGATATCGATAGAGATATACGTATGTAGGTGTAGGTGTATGTGGATACGCGTCCCAAGGGATGGCATACAAAGGATGCTGTATTTGTGCGTGTCGAGTCCTGTGCCGTGTCGTTCGGTGTGGCGCGCGGCGAAAATCAAGGCGAGTGACCCCGCTGCGAGACACGGCTGCTTCCTGCTGCTGCTGCTGCTGCGCGGCCCAGTCAACAATTGCACTTACGGTTAGACGCAGGACTCTCTATGCCGACTGCCGGCCCGTACAGCTGTTCGCCCGCTCGCCCGCTCGCCCGCTCGCCCAAACAATGTGGCCATAATTTTGTAACAAAGTCAAAGAAACAATACAATGCAGCAACTAAATTTAATTAGCTCGTCAATTGTCCCACTTCGACCAGACAGGCAAACAAACACAAACACAACTGTGAGTGTGTGTGTGAGAGGTAGCTCTGTTTAGATGGAGTATGGAGGATATATCATACCCTCGAGTCAGGTCAGTTTTGATTAGGCGACCGCCCAGCAATTTAGGCCAGGTAACGCCCGTCCTTTATGGCATGGGGCAGTTGCGCATTAGGTAAGAAAACACAAATGGATAGCATTTGCCCAATCGATCCGACGATTGACCTGCCGCCAACTGCAGCTGAGCATGGGCCCAAACAGCTGCCCCGATCCTCATTCCATAGTCTATATAAATATGCAAATCAATATTTCCTTGTCATCAGTGAGCAAAAAACTGTTGATTCGAGAGAATGAGGTCAAGGTGAATTGTGTTGACAATGCGGCGAGAGTGTTTCGCATATCTAAGCAAACTAATTACGTCTCTGTTGCAGCCAAACAAGTGTCTTCAATCTTAACTTGAATGGAAATTAGCGCAAGAAAACTTACTTTGTCTTGATATGGTAAATGAAAACATATTTTGCTGTTTAAATGATATCGTATATATAGTAGAGAAAGTTATAAAGAAATATATCATATACTTATAGTAGTGTAGATGGATTGAGAGATAGAATTATAAATAGATTGTTATAAACAGGCAGAGAAAGATTGTAGATAGATAGAGAAATAGATAGATAGCTAGTAGTAGTAATATTCAGAGATAGACATCTATAGGTATGTGGAGAGTTATGTACATTTATAGAAATAGATTGTATATAGCATTAGTATAGCCATGGTATAATATTATAGTAATAAATATTCAGTATTCAGCACATAAGGTATAGATACTATCTATCTATAAATCTATATCTTATATGTATACACATCGTCGTAAAGATAGATATTTGGAATATTTAGTATAGATAAATAGATTGAGAGTATCGCTAGATAGATATATAGAGACTTACATGAAGACATGTAAGGTAAGTCAAAAGAGGTAAGATATGCAGACGGTATATATAGCATAGACAGTTAAGAACATATTAAATATGCATAAAAAAGAATATTGTATTTTCAAATGTTATATTCCAATTCAAAAATAATTTATTATATTTGCAAGTATAAAATATTAGAATATATTATATAGTATAATACAATATAATATAATATAATATAATATAATATAATATAATATAATAAATTATAATATAATATAATATAATATAATATAATATAATATAATATAATATAATATATAAACAACACAATGTTCTTAAATATTTAGATATTATTATATTAAATCAAAATTATGTTAAAAAAAATATATTCTATTAATTTTTAATAACTCTAAAATCGTTTAATATATTTTTTTTATTAATCCTAACAAAATTTTAAATATTTGCATATAATTTAAAATAATCTTAAAGTAAATAAAAATAAGTTCAATAATAAAATATTAAAACAAGTAAGAAGGCTCTAGTCGAGGCGGCTCGACTACGAGATCCCCTGAACCCTGCAAAAAAGTGATACTCTTCTTCTTTACGCACTTATGAGCGCGCGCTCTGCTAACCGCGCAGTTGCTGCCGTGGCTTGGGGGCGGGTTGGGCTGAATTTCGGACGCGAATAACTCCATTTCTAGATGAACTATCTTTATGAAATTTTCAAAGTAGATTAAGAGTATCTGAATCTATCTATATGCCAAATTGCAAGTCTCTAGTATTTGAAATGCGTTTTTTTTAAATTGGGGGCGAAGGGGGCGTGGCATCCAAAATCTGTAAATTACATAATCTGCGTATCCATAATATCTATCTAAAAATATTAATTTATAGTCTCTAACTAAAACGGTGTAGAAGTTACGCCCAAAAAACAAAAAAAAAATGTAAACGAATTTTCGATTTTTTATCGATAATTTGGAAATGTGATGAGTTATCGAAAAAACAAAACAAACTCGTACTGCGTAGCTAACATACGAGTATTCATGTAAAATTTCAGCTCTCTAGCTTTTGTAGTTTCCGAAATCTCGACGTTCATACGGACGGACAGACGGACAGACGGACAGACGGACGGACGGACAGACGGACAGGGCTAGATCAACTTTTCTCGTCACCCTGATCAAGAATATATATACTTTATGGGGCTGACACGCCTCCTTCTGCCTGTTACATACTTTTAACAAAACCATTATACCCTGATTTCCCATTTTCAATGGGTTCAGGGTATAATTAAACAAGAAGAAATATATTTCAGCAACAGAAATTCAAGGTTCATTGAAAAAACATTAAAGAAAAATAATAATAATTAAAAAATATAAATATAAATAAATAACAAATTAATTTTAATATTAAAAAATATATATGTTTAAATAGTTCGCCGTATATATTTAATCTGTAAAATATAAATTATTAAATTCATATTAAATTCATTGAAATAATGAATTAATTAAAAATATTATATACTAGTAAAGTATAAAGGAAAGTATATATAAATTTGAAAAATATATTTTTTCTTATTTAAATTAATATTTAAGGTTTATACTTTTTTTAAGTTTTATAAGACATAAATGAAGTTAATTATTTATGATAATTTTCTTTTTCAAAATATGGAATTTTTTCTATTTCAGATTGTGGCCAAAGGAAAATTGTGGATAACCTTCTAAATATTTATTCAATATCTTTGAGCTTCCTTATATCGATATAAAACTGTCCTTAGATTTGTTAAAAATGCATAAAAACTCTTAAAATTCTTGAATAATATTTAGCTCAATATGCGTTATTCATAAATTAACTATTTCAAGAATATATATCTTTATAATGAATCCTAGGCATGTATTGATTGATATTTAAAAGATTTCTCTTCTCAACATTTTCTATATATTTCATTGATGATCACAGGAAATCGGACTAGGTTGAGTTTGCTGCAAATAAGGAATTTGCTTAAACATAGCAGTAATTTTATTATGCTTAAATTAAGCAAACTGAGCATACTTTGCGGCGTCATGGCTTCAGCTCAAGTTGCTCAACAACTGGCCTATGGACAGGTAAATTAGCTTTTAGCCCTGTCAGGGCTTAATTAACTTGGCAAGCCAAGGTCGTTCAAAGACAGTGCCATGTCTTCTACAGAGAGAGACAGAGAGAGAGAGAGAGAGGAAGAAAGTTCGAGAGAGTAAACAAACTCAATAGGGAGAGTGAGGGAGGGAGAGAGCGAGAGAGAAAGGTAGAGAGTGAGTGAGAGGCAGCTGTTGCCTTGGGGCAGGCGTATGGCCAGGTAGATTTCTATGAGCGCTCTTTGAGTGAAATCTTCTCATTGGATAAGCTGAAAGTGAGCCTGGTACCTATCGACACAGCGATGGCGACACACACACACACACACACACATACGCAGAAAGAGAGCGACCGAACAGGGACCGGCTTAAAAACTGCTCGACTAGCTGGTTGGTCTGCCTCTACTTGGTGTACGGTCACACGTGTGTGTGTGTGTGTGTGTAGGATGTATATCAGGTATGTGCACAGGCACAGTCATTGGTAAAGAGCGGGGCAGGTCCAGACAACACTCGATCAGGCCTGACAGGCAGGCAGACAAATGGAAATGGACTGGCAGGCAGCGCAGCTCACGCACACAGAGGTACACACACACACACACACGCGCGCATACATCTACCTTTTTGTATGTGCAGAGAGTCGCAGAGTCAGAGGCCCGACCCGACTCTCGACCCGGCCTGGCCCGGGTCTTCAGTCTTCAGTTTTCTTTTACGAACCGTTCGTTTTTCACATGGTCTTTTGGCTCTGGCTCTGACTGACGTCGCGTCGGTCGCTTCGGTTTCGGTTATCGTGTCTCTGGTCGCAGCGGCTGCCGCTGCCGCTGCCACTGCCACAGCCACAACCACAGCCATCGTCGACGCTGCTGCTCAACAAAGAAAGCTGGTCGAATTTAGCGCAACTTTTGGTTCAGTTCGGTTTTGTGCCTGGACGTGAACAGTAGTGTCCGCGAGAAGTGTTCTTCAGTCTCACCAAACTATCAGCAATATTTTTCTTCAAGTGCATTTCGTGTGTTTCACAAAGACAACAACAAATATTTAACATAAAAAAATATTAAAAAAAAAAAACAACAACTGGATTTAAGTGCAAATTGTTATTAACAATTTCGCTAGACGAACTTTGTGTGTGTTTTTTTTTCGACTATAATGCGGTGTGTGTATTAGTTTTGTTTTATTATTTTTTATTATTAATATAAAATTTATTTGATTAATTTGCAAATATTCATAAATATTGAAAAAATATTTATCAATATTTGTATTATGAATATTGTATTTTGATTTCTCGCTACAATTTTCTTTTCCAATGAAAAATCGCACGAAAGGAAATAGCGCATGCGCCACAGTTTTTCTTGAGTTTGTTCGATTGCTGCGCATGTCAAATGTATTGAAATCGGTTTGAGCTCATGCTGTCTGCCAAACATAATAATAATATTGTTCAAATTGAGAGAATTGAGTTAACTGTTATATCTATAAATTCAAAGTTATTATTTTTTTTTGTTTTGTAAAATCTAAAAATCGAAAAAGCGGAACATTTTGAACGCACAAAAAAAAAACCAAAAAAAATGTTACAAATTCTGACTAAATTGTTGAGATACAAGCAAGTTGCATTGCTGTTGCATCTGCATTGTTGAAGGAAAAGCCATCCCCAGCAACACCCCCTCGAAAAAGAAAAATAAAATAATTAAAAAAATATATATCAAATAAAATAAATATAAAAAAAGATATAGTTTAACATCGAAAAGAAAAAAAAAAAACAATAACAAAACTCAAAAGAACATTTTGAAAATTGAAGCGTCCTGTTTCGATATATTTTGACCCAGCGACAATAATTCTTGCCATGTTAAACACTTGATATTCATTGTGTGTGTGTTTACTTTTTTTTTTCCTCTTTCTCGTTCTCTTTGGCCTTTGCCAGACATCCACACATACATATATATGCATATATATGCATATATATGCATATGTATATATATATAAATATATATAGTCCTTTTTTTTGCTTTCTGGAATTTACTGTTACAAACGCTTTTGCACTTTGGCAATTCAACTCCTTCAACGTTTTGGCCCATTGAACACACACCATCAAAAGTCCTCCCAACAAAATCGGCAAATCGTCAAATTCTCAAATATATACATATATATATCTCTCTCTATATATAAAAATCGCTAACGCAAAAAAAAAAAGAAAAAACCCAAAAAAAAAGATAAGAAAAATACAAGAGAAAATCAATACGATATACATAAATATATATCTATATATATATATATATATATTTATATGTATATAAATATTTATATATGTGTATATAACTCTATATATATCTATGCATATGTATATGTATATATATATATATATATATTGGTATACATGTATATATCAATAAATCATAAATAAATATATATAAAAAAAATCTAATATATAACATATATAAATATATATATATATTGTTATCTATCAATAGTTGGTTGCCATTGCGCTGCAACCAAAGTTAAAGGCACCAAGACGGCATCGCCAACGGCAACCACAAGGACAACGCCACGCATCAGGCAACGGCTTCAGCGCATTGGGCGGCAGGACAATGCGGATATGTGGTCCAATCTGCTGTTGCCACTGCTGCTGCTTCACTTTGTTCATATGCATGCCACACTGGCCATGTCCACGGTCAGCGGCGGCTTGACGGTCATTGAAGGCGCCAGCACCACCAGCAGCAGCACAACCACTGGCAGCAGCAGCACCACCAGCACCAGCACCACCACCACCAATAGCAGCAGCAGCAGCAGTAATCGCAGCGCTAGCAGCAACAACAACAGTGGCAGTGGCACTGGCACCACCACCCACACCACCAGCAGCACCACCAACGGCAACGGCAACGGCAACGCCAGCCCCCATATGCCTCTATCCACAGCGCCCGTTGCGGCCGCTTCCAGCCAAAGGAAGCGGCATCGCAAGCGGAACAGCAGCTGGTACGATTATCGCAACTACAATGAGAATACCACGGCACCCGAGTGGATCAATCCCTGCGGCGGCTCCTACTACACGCCCTCAGCCACAGAGCGACGACGCGCCCAGCGGCCCAAGCAGGTAAATAGCTAAACAATTATTACTAATTCATTAAAGCTAGGCGCAGTATGGAAAACTTACACACACTCCTCTCTCTCTCTCTCTCTCTCTCCCTCCCTCGTCTCTCTCTAGATCTACAATCAATTGAAGCGCGCCGCCGGCACAGAGTATCATGAGCTGAACAGCACCGACGCTCACAGCGGCATCGATATCAGGGACATGCACATCTGGTCGCTGCACAAATACAATTACAAATTTCTGCCCAAGCTGAAGCCAAACTCAACGGTATGTATCCCAACTCTCTCTCTATCTCTCTCTCTCACACATATATATATATATATATATCTTATGAAGCTCATATCCTAACTCTCTCTCTCTCTCTCTTTGTGTTGCTTTCTCTCGGTGCATTTCTCTTACGCAGATCGCCTTGAAGCGCTGGTACCGCAACATGCAAACCTATGTGGCTAGCTTTGCCTATTTGCGTCGCATGCAGATCAACTGGGATCGTCAGTATCTGAAGCGCGAGTCGAACGTGGCCAAGGAGCTGAAGAAGCTGTTGCTCAGCTCGCGCAGCATGTTGTGTGAGCTGGAGACGGCCGTGAATCGCACGTATCCGGCACAGGGTACGGGCCGTGCTGCGGCCAAGCAGCGACGTCAGAATCACGTCTCGCGCAACGACATGAACAAACGGCTCAAGTTGCGCAGCAAAAAGTTGCCCGGTCCTTGGGCGCTGGCACCGGCTGCAGCGGCAACGACCGCAGAGACACCAACCACCGAAACGGCAGCAGCGGCGGCCGATGACACGGATACGCGCTTTGTGAAGCATCATTATTATGAGTTTCTGCGCACCATGTGGCAGCTGATGCGGCGCCACAGCAAGCGGGAGCGACAGCAGCAACAGCAGCAGCAGCAGCAGCGGCAGCGGCAGCATCATCATCATCATCAGCGTAATCATCATCAGCAGCAGCAGCAGCAGCAGCAGCAGCAGCAGCAGCAACATTTGCAGCAGCGACAGCGGCAGCGCCAGTGGCATCAAGTGCAGCAGCAGCGACAGCAGCTAGCGCCGGCCATGGCTGGCAATCGTCGGGAATTCAATGAGGTGTCCAAGCCAATAATCGATGCGGTTAGAGGCATGAGGGGGCGGCGCGGCAAGCGGCAACAGCCGCATGCAGCGTCTGCAACAGCAACAGCAACAGCAACAGCAACAGCATCCGCATCATCAGCGTCAACGTCAACGTCAGCGTCAGCGTCAACGTCAACGTCAACGTCTACGTCCGCGTCAACGTCAGCAGCTAACGCTGCTACACAGCAGCAGCGACATCTGCGCCGCGTGCTGCGCACGTGAAAACTCCATAATACTAATATTATGTATATTATTCCGTAATGCAACCCTTAGCTCGCCTAGTTTAAGTAAATTATTTGATGGAGTTTGCAAACAAGTTTGTTTAGCTCTGCGCCCTCTCCCCCCCCCTCTCTCTCTCTCTCTCGCTCCATCTCGCTCTAAAGTATTATTATTTATTGAAGCAGCAAGCATATATTATCGCATATACGTAAGTCCCCAGCCCCCTCCACTTGCCGTTGCCGTTCTAGTCACATATGCGCAACAGCAGCCTCAGCCTCCCCTCCCCTGCCACGCCCCCTACCTACAACACTTGACATCCAACACCAGCTCGAAAGTATTATTAACTATTTGCTCAATCTCGCTCTCTCTCTCTATAATTTTTTTTTTTTTTAGTTCCATAAGTTAAATTATATAATTTTTAAATAGATTTTATGCATTGGGCCCTTCATTTTTTTTTGTCTAGCTATAAATCTTGTTTAACTGTGATATAGTCGCATAATGCTTAGTTATTTTGTAAGCCATCATTTTTTTTTCTTAAGCTAAGTATTTAAAGCTGTAAATAGATAAGTTTAAAGAGATACATACACACGCACAATTTTTTATTATTCATATGAATATATGTTACGATAAGCTGCGACAGAAGGCAAATAATAAATGCAAATATATAAAAAAAAAAAATACTAAATTGATTTTTATTTCAAATGCAAGTCAACTTGAACTATATAAATCAAACATATATAGACGCACACGCATACATATATATGCTTAATGATAATTGATCTCTTGATCTCTTCAAACAATTGGCTAAAAATTGGTTTTTAAATTGAGAAAAATTGCACGAGTTAAAAATTGTTTTAATATTAATTTTAGAAAAATAAAAAACGTTTGCAAAATGTTGTCTTTTAGCTAATTTTGAATTTGTTTATGAGAAAATAATATATTAAATAATTGCAAGTTTTTTTTTTTTAAGATAAACTGTAGCGAATTTTTTTCATTAAAAAAAAAATTATTTTTATTAGCAGACAAATATATATAAAATATTTGGTTCTCCTCGTAAATTGATTGAAATGTAGAAGCAAAAAAGAAATAATTATATATATGTATATTTATTTATTTATTTATTAATTTTTTTTTTAATTTTGTTTATATAATTATGTATTGTATATAATCAAAATCTGATTTTCTGATCAATCCTCAAATCTTGATTTTCAATAAAAATTTTAAAATCCCTAAAAATATTTCCTGTTAATGTTGAATATATTCTATATCATTCGAGTTATTGCACACGTTTAAACGTATTCTGAGAATAAATAAAAAATGTATATATAATATATAAAAAATAAATAAATATATTTTAATTTAAAATAAATTGAAAATTCAATTTAAAAACTGTTTATTTAATCTGAATGTATTTTTTATACGCATCGTTTTTCTTTTCTTTATATTCACATGTTTCCGTTTCAAATTGATCAAAAACTATTTTGTTATGGCCGTCTTATAGAGATCCATACATATATAGATATCTGCAAGATATATTATTACACATGCATAATGCAACAAAATATCGCGTAGCTATTATCTACTAAACATTATTGTTTTCATTAAAATTGAAATAAATTTTATAATTTTTTTTTTCGTTTCAGTTTATCCGAGTGAAAATTTATTCATGCATTATTTATTTATTGAAATGTATTGACAAAAATAAAACTAGCGAAACTGAAAAATATATTTTTTAAAATTTGTATATATATAAATTTAAATAAATATATTTTTAAAAATTTATAAATATAAATTTAAATAAATTTTTAATTCATTTTAAAATTTATTTATATTACATTATTTATTTATGAAGTATTTGAAGTCATTGAAAACTATGATTTAACTTTCAATTGATTTTTGTATATTTTGAAATGTTAACTATTTATTTATATATATTTTTTATTCATAAATGTTAATAATTTATTTATATATATTTTTTATATATATTTGATTTACCTTCAAGATAAAATTCGAAATACAAAATAAATTGAAAGAGAAATCGGCATTGCTCAAGGCTTTCAGTTGAGCTCTATTTAAGGCTGTTTGCATATAGGATAGATATCCAAGTATCTGCTTAAAATTTGTAACTCTAGAAACTAGTCGAAGCTGCTAGAAATATATCAATTGACTTTATACATATAGAGTGGGTTTTCCTTATATCTTTTGCCAGCATTGGAGGCTTCAGTCCAAGCAGATCAAAAGTGATGTCAACAAATTTACTTGAGCTCAAAAAAAAAAAAAATAAAAAAAAACTAAGTCAGTCGAATATGGACAGCACTATATAATATATATACCTATTGCTGCAATGCAATTTGTTAAGCAATTGAAGTGTCGATGCATTTAAAATGATCTTTTCAATATTTGGAGTATTTTTTTTTTTGTGCTCTGCTTGCTTTACGATCGATCGATACGTCTATGTAGCGCAGTTTTGTGTGTTTATGTGGGGTCCCAGCGATCGTTTGTCTTTATGGCTGGCGAGCAGCGCCCGCCCCTGCCAATTGTGTGCAGAGAAGGTTTTTTTTTTTATGATCCTTTGGCAGCGGCGTCAAACTATTAGCACTTCTCGCCCAGCACGCGCAAACGGCGGGAGAGGCAGCTGCATGGAGTCGAAGTCGATGTCGACGTCGAAGTCGAAGCTGCAGTTGCATTTGAGAGTCAATTGCTGTCCAATGCCTCCACCTGCCTACCTGCTCAGGGCTCAGGGCAGGTGATTGCTGGCCTTGAGCGGAGATCAGTTAGCCAGTAGCGGCATCAATGGGCATTCGCTGCAGTTAGCTTAGTTGATCTGAGCCAACTAACTCAATGAACTTCTGGCCAATGTGTGCTGCTGAGCTGCCGTTTAGCCGGGCTAAGTAGTCCACAAAGTAAGTGCTCAGTCAGTCACTTGGCCTGCACTTGTCGCTGCTCAACCACTGAGCCAGTGAGCCACTCAGCCACTCATTGTGGCTGATGCGTAATCCTTGCTTTGTTGCAAGCGGCTTTACGCAAATTTACTTTTTAATGCCGTTGGCTTGTTGAGCCTCGTATTAAGCCAAGCTTCGTTTAGGGCGCTTAGTGGCACCTTTAAGGACCCGGAGATTAGCGCAGCCAAAAACGGAAGCTGCCAAACGTAGCCAAGCGGCGAGTTTTAGCAATTGCTGCTGCTGCTGCTGCTGCTGCTGCTGCTGTTCATGTTCTGCTGACCGGGGCCAAGTGTTGACATACAAATGGATTATAGACCGGACCTGCAACAAAAATATTTGAATATTATGCTGCTGCCGCTGTGGCTAAGCCGTTTATTGATTGCAATCGAAGCAGGCAGCCAAACAGGCAGGCAGTTGGCCAGGCCAGGCGAGGCTTCAGCTTCCTGGCCGTGTATTAGTTAAGCCAGTAGCAGGACCAGGCCTAAGCCGACCATCGGGCAACGGGCAACGGGCAACGGGCAACGTTGCTCAGTGTCAAGTGTCCCCGTTGGCTGGGCCAAAAGGGTCTATTGGACCTAAAGTAGGTGTTGTTATGTTTTTAGCTGTCATAAATATTGTAAAAACTTCGTAAATATTTAAACAGCGTGCACAATAAAGGCAAATGACAGAGGCTTGTTCGGGTTGGGCCTGGCTCGGAGTCGGAGTCGGCGGACTGGGTCTCGGGTTCGAGTTCGAGTTCGGGTTCGGGTCTCTCTCTCTCTCTTCCTCTCTCTCCCTCTCTCTCTAGCTCGTTGCGCTGCTTGCGACTCTTGCGCTCTATTGTCCTCGGCCAGGCCATAACGGTGGTTGCTTTGCGGCCACCAAACAGCAAGTGTGCAAGACAGAGAGAGAGAGAGAGAGAGAGAGAGAGAGAGAGAGAGCCTATTGCCTACCTGTGCGCGAGAGACGAGTGTGTTTGTTTTACTTACTTTTGAAATTTGAATATGTCGAGAATCGGGGCCGGGGCTAAAGATTAACAACATTTAATAACCCATCATTTCTCGGCCCGTACCATTCGGTGCCTTTGTGGCAAGCATTTTTAGCCATAATGCAGATAACTGCATTTTTGTTTCTTCTGCCCCGAACCATTGTTCCCTGCCCTCTCACCGTCTCTCTGTCGCTGTCTGTGCCATGTTCTTGGCAACTTTTTGCCATTGTCCTTTTTTATTTTACAATTTTATTATTATATTCTTTTTTCTTTTTCCTTGTTCTTTTTCTTTTTTCCTGCTTTTTTTTTTTTTTTTATTGCCATTGCCATTGCCATTGCCAGCAGTTCCTAGTTCCCAGAATCCCGTGAGCACTGCAAAATTAAGATCGTTGCACCGAGATGCGGCTGCGTGTGTGACATTTTCAGCTGGGCTGCTCAGTCTCTGGTGGCAAATCAATTAGAGTTTTGTTTACGCTCCTAGATCTCAAATCGAAATTAACTCGCCAATTGAATCAGGCACGAGCACAGTCACGAGTAAACACGATGCGTGGCACGAGCATTGCAATTAAATGAATTTCTATCGAATTTATTTGAATGGAGAATTGAGTGAAAAGAGCTTCAAGAATTTACATTATTATTATTATTATTATTGTGAATTAATTCTGAATTATTTACGAATTCTCGCTGAATATTTGATTTTCACTCTGATTGCCATCAACAACTCGAGCTTAATTGATTCGCTTTGTGGCCACTCTTGAGGCTTAATGCCACGTGTTGACATAATCTCGCAGAACAATAAATAAACAATATATTTCATCAGCCCGTCCAAGTGTCATTTGCATTTGTTTGTAAACAACTTCAATATACGGGCAATATATTTATTCATAATCTTTCGATTGCGCTAACCTATATACAAAAAACAAAAAACAAAAACTTGTTTAAAATAAATAAGTACAGCAGATATAAACAAATAGTTCATCAGGCAAGCCAAGTCGAGTCAGATACCCTAGACTCTATCTTGGCTGTGCTGCAGAGTGAGATATGTGAAGCAGCTTAATAAAGTTTTTTTTTTAAATATTATTATTATTATATTTTTTAATTATATTAATTATTTCTTTGGGATCGATTTGTCTAACATTTTACTGAAGCTAGATTCAATGCATTCGATTTGGTCAACATACTTATGCCGAACAGTGTATAAACCAATATGCAAAAATCTATCTAAATCTAAAAATCTATATACTATCTATATACTTCTCATTTTTTTACAGGGTATTGACAGCTCTTATACTGTCTTATACGCTCTTCACAGCAAACGTTTAGCATGCGATTTTTGGTTTGCTCAGCTAAAACTTTCAGCGGAATACTCGATGCTGCAGCTTATCACATGAAAACCTTAATTACAATTAGCTCACACGTGTATACGGCTGGGAAGCTATGGCATTGGCTGGCTGCTGTTCCGGGGCTCCGCAGCCCCGCAGCCCCGCTGCCTCGCTGCCTCGCTGCCTCGTAGAATGTAAATCATGAAGCTTCTTGTCTTGTCTTGGCTCCACTGTCGCAGCATCTAATTATATAATTTGCTGCTGTTGTTGCTGCTTCGTTTTGGCTTGTTTTTATTAACACACATTTTTATGGTCATTTATGTAATTTCATAGAGTGCGGCAACATAAATCCCAAAGCGAGTTCTCATTTAACAGTCTCTGGGCTCTGGGATTGGGAGCGATAGAGAGGGAGGGAGAGCGGGGGGGGGCACAATGTTGTCACTCTCTCTGTCTCCCTCGTATGTGTGTGTGTGCGTCTGGCAGGCCTAACAAATTTTTGCGTATGGGGCTTAATAAACATGTCGTTGAACTGTCGCCAACAGCACTTTTGTGAAGTTTATGGCGCAGACGCGCCTGCCTAGTAGCCAGTTATTGTTGCTGTTGCCGTAGTGGGCTTTTAAGCACCTCAAAACACTTTTTAATTGTTCAAAATAGTTTTTTTTTTCTCTTTTGTTTTTTTTTTTTTTTTGGTTTATTTTTTTGGTCTTCTGTCGTGCACATTGAACTTGAGCCAGCAGCGAAAATAAAAGCAAAACACAGCGCAGCACAAAAATTGTAATTACCATGAGTAATATTTTATTACACTTTGACACTGAAGGAAAAACTTCACAAGAACACAACGGCTGAAAAAAAAGCAGTCAAGAAAGAAAAAAAAATACAGTCATAAGCAAACGAAGAACCGACATGCAAAGAAAAACTAGCCAAGAGCTGGCCAAACAACGACTTGGCTATGCTCTCTAAAGCGAAGCGAGCGAACTTGATCCAGTTGGCGTTGCCAATGTGGAGGCAGCTAGATTCGATGGGGATTTACCTCTAATTTAACTCTAATTTACCTCGAACTTACCTGTATGTAATGCACTTACAATCGGGCAGCCCATGCAACTGCTGTGTGCAAATCACTCAATCACAATCTCTAAATTGCAAACAAATTCATCAAGCCAGTGCACAGCTGGGCATGCGCGACTAGCACATACCCAGCAAGCAGTGCCAGTCACAATGACCGTATTGGGATATCAATTATGCGCTCACTGCATTCGGCATCGATACTTGTCAGCCGTGTGCAGTTGCTGGTAGCTACCCGTTCCGCTGCGCCGCATAGGGTATCGGAGCGCAGGCAACTAACTTAAGTAGCGGTAGCAACAGGCTACTAACATGTTTATGCTACTTTTATGAGGTGGCAATAAAATCGAACCAAGTACGAAAATAAAATGAAGAAAAGGCAAAGGCGAACGGGCGACCGGGCGAACGGGCGACCGGGTGAGATGTGTGCGCTCGCTCGCACTGCCAGGCGTACGCCTTAGCACATGTCTCCCTCTCACTCGCACCATGGCCGGACCACTGGCAGGATAGCCACCGCCGCTGCCGCCGCCGCCGCCGCCGCACACACAATGACTTCATCGATTTATAGCGGTCACGAGTGACGATGACGACGACGAGCTGGGCCCAGAGCCAGCGGGTACCGATATATATATATATATATATATACTTATACTGGCATCGGCTCTGGCATTTGCCTTAGTTTTTGGTTTTCGGTTCGCTTTCGGTTATGGGCGACTTGCGCTGCGTTTTTATGATGATATTGTTTTGCATTTTGCACATAGGACTTTTTGTTTTCGCACTCGGTTTTACGCTGAGTGCGTGCGCTGCGTGGATTAAGCCACGTCTAGGACCGTATACTCTGGCCGCTCTGACCGCTCTGGCCGCTCTGGCCTCTCTGCTCGAAATGCGTGTATTCCTGGAAGCCACGCCGCGTCGCAGCTCTCACACTCGCGCTCACACTGCGGTCTCATCCTCGGCTGCATTTTATGGTCTGTCGTCATAATCACTGGCGCAGCATCTCTCCATCTCGCTGGCTCAACTCGACTGCAGCGCACCAATGACACACTCAACGGCGTCCCTTGATTTATTTGGCAAGACCTTAAGCCCTTACCCAATGCCGCCCTGCCTATGATTGGCTTATCAAATACGCTGCAATTCATATTTATTCAGCTACAAAAATGCATTCAATGAATTAATCAATTAACAATTATTATAAATCCACGAGAGTTTCTATCAGTAATTGTTTTATGGCAAAGGCTTTATACTATGTTATCAATAAGTCTTTCCTTTGATAAGACTGCAAATTGATTTGTTTTTTTTTTTTTTTTTTTTTTAGTGTGCTAAATGAGGAATTTCAAATAGGTTAATATAGAAAAGTTAATTATTCCAGAAATGAGAATTTTTCTCTATTTAAAATATTTCATAAAAATAAATTGCATTAAATTGAATTAAATTTCTCAATGATTTCTTTGATTGCTTTTGCATTAGTTTGAATTTCTTAGTTTTAATATATCTAAATAAAAATTGTTAAAATATTTTTGAATTGTTAAAATAAAAAAGAATTTTTTTTAAATTTATTTATGAAAACTTACAGTTAAATGGCAAAGTATTTATTTATTATTATTTATTTAATTATTTATTATCTTATTAATTGAGTTTTCAGATTTATATATTTTCAAGCAATGCAATGTCATTTATATTAAATTAAAAACGACTTCAAATAATAATGAATTAATATAGATTTTTTTTTTACAAAAATGAGAAATTGTCAACATATTTCTTCTTTTTTTTTTTAATATTTTTTATGCCTTGGCCTCATTGAAAATGGGAAATCAGGATATAATGTTTTTTGTTTCATATATATTTTCTGCTTTCTATTTAGTTTTAATTAATTAAATAATTAGAAAATGAATATTTAATAATTATTATTAATGTTACTTGTAAATAATTTTTAAAATTTTTATTATGCTTATATCTAAACTATTTTTGAAATAAATATAATATATAATAAATAAAATTTAAATAATAAAATTTAATGCAATGTCTATAGCATATTTTTGCTTTTGTTTGTAATGTTTAAAGCAATTTTCATAGATTTAAATATCAAATTTTTGTTAAATGTAATTTTTCTAAATAACTTTAACTTCCTTATTATTATGTTATTTTACTTTAAAATGTTTTAAAATTGTTAGTTTGATTTTTAATATTATTATGTTATTTATCAAAGTCATATTAATGTTAAAATTATTTAAAAAAATTATTAAAATAATTTTTACATTTTAATTTCATTTATTTTAATTTAAATGCAATTTGTTTAAAGTTATTAGTTTTATTTAACTTTTTTTATGCTTTTTATTTTATTTTTAAAACAAAAATAAGAATTATATATTTATTATTTTAAAAGTAATTTCTATATTATTATTTTTTTTTTTATATTAGTTTATTATTTTTAATTAATTTATTTCTCAAGAAATAAATTGTTCAAAAAAAAAAAAAATAAAATAAATAAAGCAAAAATTGAATTAAATAAATTTTGTATTTTGTAGCTTTTTTTTTAATCAAGCAAATACTTATAATATAATATAATATAATATAATACTTGTAACTGTATTTTAAGACATTCACACAAAGTAGGCTGAATAGTTGCTCAACTATTATTTAGCTGGCTTTGGAATTTTCGAGCAAGAAGCAAGCACCGTTAAGACTTCCGTTATGTTGTTGCCTAGGGCCAGCATATGTATGTGTGCGTGTGTGTGTGAGTGTGTGTGTAGTCTGTGGTCCTTTGTTGCTGATGCTGATGTCAATTGAGCAAAACAAATATCAGGAAATGTCATCATTTTGTAAGGCAGAGCGAAGAAGAATTGAAAAGGACATGCCAAGGGAAATTGAATTGAACAAATTGAATGCCACAGATAAAGAGAGAGGAGAGAATGGGTGAGAGAGAGAGAGAGAGAGAGAGAGGGAGGGAGAGTGAGTGTGGGAGGGAGGGAGACAAGAGTCGCAGGACACCAGGGCGAGCCACACACATGGCGCAAGCTGCCTGCTACGACACTCGGCAAACGCACAGAAAATGTCATTGCGCAGCTGCGCCGCAGTCGACATCGACATCGACATCGAGACATGCCGTGCCGTGCCGTGCGGTACCGTATCCGCACAGCATCTTTCCCTCAATTTTCCCCTCAAAGTGTTTGTTGTTGTTGTTGTTGCTTTTGACTCGTTTGTTGTATCAGCGTCTTTTCTACTCTTGTCTTGTTTGCATTGTTCTCGCTCAACAGATTTGATCAGTTTTTAATGAACTTCATTCATGTTTGAATGACTTTGATCAGTTCCGCTTTGGCCTCGCCTTGCCCTTGCCTTGCTGTTGCAGCTCTGCCTCTGCCTCTGCCTCTGCCTTTACCTTTACCTTTTGCCTTTGCTTGCTCTCTCGCTCTCTCTCTCTCTCGCTCTCTCTCTAGCTGCCCTTCATCTGCTCTTTGGCTCTGGCAAACAATAGCAAATACACAAACCTTTTAAACGCGTGCGCCGATTGTCGCTTCTTTCACGACTGACTGGCTGACTGGTTGGTGTTGTGACAGTGACAAGAAGATGTGCTGCTCTTCCTCTGCCTCCCCCTGCCTCTCTCTGCCTCTCTCCCAGCACTGTGCGTGTGGGTGTGCCTGGCAAGTTAGAAAGTCGCAATGGCGCACGCGGCGTATGTGCAATGAATGCCAACAACATTCCGCTCAGTCCAGGCTAATCCCGCATTGCGTCTAAGCCGCTTTTGCTCATCGACAGCAGCAGCAGCAGCAGCAGCAGCAGCAACAACAACCCGAGCATCCCAAAAACTCGAAAACGTCAACCTCCAAGCGCATCAGCATCAGCATCAGCATCAGCATCATCATCATCATGCGTCAAGTTCAACGAGGCGTAGAAAATACTTCTACCAAGTGCCGACGTCGAGGCCCAAAAGAACAACCAACAACAGCCGCAACAACAACAACAACAACAACAACAACAACAACAACAATGAGCGGCAACAGTGCCACTTTTAGTTTCGATTGTGCCACAGCCAGAAAGAGACAGCAACAAAGCGCGCCGACACCAACTGAGCGTGAGAATGCCGTGCGCCAGAGCGAGAGCGAGCGGCAGGTGGTGGCACCTCATTGATTGAGGGTCCTTGAAAGGGTACAAATAATCAGAAAATTGTATTAAATGTCCCACATAATGAAATGAGAATAATACAAAAAAAAAAAAAAATAATAAAAAAAATTAAATAAAACGAAATAAAAAAAATATGCTGCCCGATCTATGCTCCATGATCCGTGATATAGCAATTGTTATTGTTGCATGTCAGAATCCGCAGCTGAGTTCTGTGCCGAGCGTGATGATGATGATTATCATTATTGAGGCACTCTTGCTTTGATCTCTGCCAACACACACACACGCGCATGGAGGCACTTGGCCCAGCCTAGGCTAGCTATGGATCCATGGGCGCAGCAAGTGCAGTCGAAGTTGCCGCCGCCAAAGTTGACGCATTGTGTCATTGTCAAGTGTTGCGCCGTGTATGCGTGTGTGTGTGTGTGTGTGTGTGTGTGTGTGTGTGTGTGTGTGTGTGTGTGTGTGTGTGTGTAATCTCTGCTCTATTTGTATTTATTTGATTTGTGATTATGGCAGACTGTGAGACTTTAGCCGAGTGCAGCAACAACAGCAACAGCAACAGTTACTCGCCTACAGGGTATCTAACAGCTTAGCAATATATCTATATATCGATGAGATGTGCTAAAAATGGTTCAAGTTGAAGCCGAGCAAGGGCAAATAATGATATCCCATTGCGTATACGCCGCATGACTCGACAGGCAACATTCTAATTTGGTCAATTCGCAGTGGTCAACAGTCAAGGTCCAAAGAGAGAGTGAGAGAGAGAGAGAGAGAGAGAGAGAGAGAGAGAGAAAACGAAAAAAACACCTGGCGCAGTAGGAGTTTAATTGACAAACTCGACGATATAACCAGATCGAACCTGTGTCGTCTGGCTGACTCGCCTCAGCTCAACTCGCCTCGGCTCGACTCGACTCGACTTGACTTGGCTTGGCTTGGCTTGGCTTGGCTTGGCTGGGTGGTCCTAGACATGACACTTTAGACATTTTGTCGTTGCCTTGCAAATTGAGCTGAGAGCTGAGAGCTGAGCGCGCACTGAGACACAGGGGCGGCGGGGGCGTGCCGTGCACAGCTGGTGCGCTACGTCGCGTCGTCGTCGACGTTGTTGCTTGTGTAAATATTTCCTCATTTTATTTGTGGCACACAAAAGAAGGAAAGCAAATGTGCAGGCGGCCTGGTCATATTGTTTTAACACATTAGCAGCGCAATGCAACAAATAATTTCCATAAAATGCTGCCACGCTACGATGCGACGTTGTTCAGCCGGTAAATGGAGCGACGACGGCGACGGCGACGGCGACGGCGAAGGCGACGGTGACGGTGACGGTGACGCTAACTGCGCTGCCAATAGACTTCAAGTCAATTTCAATGCATGAAAGAGATATGTCACAGGAAGAAAATATTAGTCTTTGTCATTAGGCAAAACAAAACAACACAAAACAAAACAAAACAAAACGCCAACAAGCCTACAAAAAAAAAAAAAAAAAAAAAAAAAAAAAAAAAAAAAAACCAATCCATGTGGCTGGGCCGCAGCTTTGGCCGCGGATGCCGCGCATCGGGGCGGCTAGAGCCTGTCTCTGTGTGCATGTGTGTGCATGTGTATGCATGTGTGTGCGTGTGTGTGCGTGTGTATGTTTGCCCACCAACAAAGTTAACACTGGAAATGTCCAAGTGCTGTTGTTGCCACATTCACATGATTTAAGCAGCAACAACAACAACTCGAGACAAAATGTTTCCCATCATAAAAAAGAAGAAGAAGCAAAAGAGAAGAAGCAGTGAAAAAAAAAAAAACTTCTTCGTCTTCATCTTCATAAAGAGTCCAAAAGTCCAAAACGAAGAAAAAAGAAAAGCAACGAAAAACGAACAAAAAACTAAACCGACTTTAGACAAAGCAAACGAAATTAAAAACGGTTCAAATGCTTTGCTTGTGTAAGCAATTGGCTTGTACACGACCCCCCCCCCCTCCCCTCCCCCCTCCCACCCCATCCACCCAACTGGCTGAGTTCTCCATGTGTGTGGAGCGCTGCGGAAATGCCAACGCTCCACGCTGAAGTCTTTCGAGTCTTTCGGCAACATTTTTATTGCTTTAATAGAGCTGCCCGATCAGCAGCTGTTTAGGATTTTCTATTTAAGACGCGAACTCAACTCCTCTAATAAAATAATTGGGGAAAAACAAATATTGGGATTTTTGTAATGTTGTTGCCTGGGCAAATGCTGTGCAAATGCTAATTAAAATTGTTTGAGTTCGCTCGCTACATGAAAATCGTCTCATTAGCAAAAAAAAAAAACTGTTGTGGGCGTGGCAGTGTGGGAATCTCAGGTATCGTTGTTATATGCATTTGTTCTATACATTTGGGAATCAGTATTTGTTTCTGGGGACTTACCTGAATGGCATATGCACAAATTAGACAAGTTAAATGAGTGTTTAGCTAGCATATGTGTGATTGGAATAACGTATGAAAGGCAATTGCAATTACATATTAAAATATACTATAAAGATAGTCTATATATAAGATACACAATAGATTTGAGAACTAAATAGATGGAAAGAAAAAAAGTACAAAAATAACTAATTATTCAAATGAAAATAAAAAAAACTAATAAATTAACATAAGGTAAAACAAACAACTCAATTAAATATATAAAATGATAGATGAAAATATAATAATACAAAAAAAAAAAAAAAAAAAAACAAATAAAATAAATATATTAAAAATCAAATAAATAAAATACAAAAAAAAAAATAATAAATAAATATATGAAATAATACATAAAATACAAAATAAATAAATTCAATAAAACAAAAAACCAAAACAAAAAACTAAAAAAAATATACAGAAAAATATATAAATAAAATAAAATACAAAAAACAATTAAATAAAACAAAAAACTAAAATAAATATATAATGTAATAAATTAAATTCAATTAATATATAAAATAATATAAAAATAAAATAAAATACAAATGAAATAAAATAAATATATGATATTATAAATTAAATTAAATAAATATAAAGAATAATGCATAAATAAAACAAAAAACAATTTAAATAAATTAAATAAAGTAAATATCTAGAATAAATATATAGAATAATTTATAAATAAAATTTAATACAAATGCAGTAAAACATAACATGAAAATAAATATATAATATAGTCAATAAAATACAAATGAAATAAAACAAATAACTCAAATAAATTTATCAAATTAAATAACTAAAAATAAGCATTATATATTTATATGTATTTTACATATAAATGAAATCTTTTTTTTTTATTATATATTTTATAAGACTACAAATTAAATAAATACAGCAATTACATGAACTAACTAAAAATATACAATATATCTGTATACATAGATTTTTATAAAGATTCTAAAAAAAATATATTAAATAAATAGATATTAGAATTATTAAATATAATAACTAACAAGTAAGAAGGCTCTAGTCGAGACGGCTCGACTACGAGATACCCTGAGCCCTGCAAAAAAAGTGATACTCTTCTTCTTTACGAACTTATGAGCGCTCGCTCTGCTAACCGCGCAGTTGCTGTCGTGGCTTGGCGGCGGGTTGGGCTGAATTTTGGACGCTTATAACTCCATTTCTAGATGGACGATCTTCATGAAACTTTCGGAATATATTAAGAGCATCGAAATGCATCTAAATGCCAAATTGTCTCTAGTATTAAAAATGCGTTTTTTTTCAAATTTGGGGCAAATTTGAAGTCTCTAGCTGAAACAGTGTAGAAGTTATGCCCAAAAAACCTAAAAAATTGAAACGAATTTTCGATAATTTCGAAATGGGATGAGTTATCGAAAAAACAAAATAATCTCGTACTGTGTAGCTTACATACGCATGTTCATGAGAAATTTCAGCTCTCTAGCTTTTGTAGTTTCCGAAATCTCGACGTTCATACGGACGGACGGACGGACAGACGGACAGGGCTCAATCAACTTATTTTTTTATGCTGATCAAGAATATATATACTTTATGGGGTCTGCGACTTCTCCTTCTGCCTGTTACATAGATTTTCACAAAACCATTATACCCTGAATTCCCATTTTCAATGGGTTCAGGGTATAAAAATGTACATTATGGTATATGTACTTTATATAAATGTAAATTAAAAAATTCTTTTTGTGTTAAGACTTTAAAAATAAATTAAAGGTTTTGATTTCATTACAAAAGACTTTGTTATTTTTAAAGACATTGTTATTTTATCTATAATAATTAATCTATAATACTAAATATCTGGAAGAATAAAAACTAAATCTTAGATCTTAAATCTTAAGTCTTAAACAATATATCATAATACCTATTGACTTTATTTCAGAGCTTTAATATCGAAATATAAATAAAATTTTATGTTCTTTCTGCTATATGGGTCACAATAAATTCTATGTAAATCAGAAATCTATATAAATCAAAATTTCTATGCAGGCTGTCAAAAACCGGCAAATTGAGTTATCTTGAAATTAAGTTTCTTTTTATTTTTTTATTTATTTTTTTTTTTTTTTCCTTGCCCAGCCCACCATGTGCTGATAAGATTCAGTGGTATTATAGTCTGACCGATGGATTGAGTCTGACTCTTTTGCAAACCCATATCTTGTTGTTGTTGGCGTACATAAAAAAGTGAAAAGAATTGATGGAATTTCCGGAATAGAAGCCCATATACATTTTCGGAAACACGTTGAATGTTATCAATCACACTTAACTTAACTGCCAGTAAATCAAAGCACTGCTCTATACAATATATGCTTATGCATATGCACATACATTTATCAAGGTTTACGCAATTTAAATAACTGCCATTTTATTTAAACTTTATATATATATAGATATATATATATATATATATAGAAGCAATTTCTTGTGCCTACGTATATATATATATATATATATATATATATATATATATATATATATATATATATATATATAATATATATATATATATCATATATATATATATATATATATACGTAGGCACAAGAAATTTGCTTCTTGTCATTTCCGGTTGCATTTGGGTGTTAAACGGAAATGCTTGAAATACTGTGAATCGTCATTGTGAAGGCTTTTAGAATCGTGTGCCATTTCAACACAAACTTAGCAGAGCTTAATTCTACTGTTTGTCTGCAATGAATATATTTACCTTGTCTTTGAATTTATTGATTTATTATTTATTATTTTTTGTTTACCAAAGCTTTGGCAAAGGTCAATGTTTTAAGCAGAAATTTGCAATAAAAAGAAATGCACGCAATTTATTTGATTTAAAATTTGGTTTGAAAATCTTGTTAAATCTTACTAGATTTAGACTGAATAATTATGAATAATATAAGATTAATACATGTAGAAATGAACGTATTCATTTTTTAGTTAAAAATATATGCAAAGACAATAATTTTGAGTTCCTTATGCAATCAATTTCATGAATTTCTTAAGATACTAAAAATTATTGTTTTCATAGCTAAAGAAACCAATTTATAATTTATATTTCTATGTCTTTAGATCTTATAATGATTTTTTCATAATCTTTAAATTATGAAAAATTAATTCAAATGAATTTCTTGCCAGGAAAACGTCTCTATGAAATATATATCAAATAATATCAAATCATATCACAGATTCATTCAAACATTAGAAATGAAAGCGAATTCGATTTATTTCTTTACATAATTACAATCACAACAAATATATTCAATTTGCTGTAATTCCTTGTGTAATACACTGCGTTTGCTAGATCATTTATGACATTCTCAGTTAATGATATGGATCGTTTTAGTTGTTATGGCCAGAACTGCTAGCCGTTTCGGTTGCGAGCTGAAGGCCATCGTTGCTTGTTTTTTTTTTTTTTTTTTTTTTTTTTTTTTTTTTTTTTTGAGGCATTTATTTGCTTTATTTTTACATTTTTATTTTATTTTTGTTTCTTCTGTCACAAATATCTTGGGCACGTTTTTGAAGTGCCTGCGAGGCGCCCTTAACCAGCATAAGCAACAACATCATCAACAACAACAACAACAACGTTAAGCTTACTGCCAGTTAATTTTTCGGAGAAAAACGCCAGAGTTTCTCGCAATTTTATGATCAATTCATTGAATTTTTCGTTGGTTTTTGTTGTTTTGTTGTTTTTGCCGCTGCAAAAAGAAGGAGAGAAATCATCAGCACACACGCCGAGTGGCAACAACAACAAACAACAAACAACACCAGCGAGCTAACAGTATTGTTTGCTGTTGCTGTTGCTGTTTCTCGCTGTGCGCGCAGCCATCACCACACACAAGGAAGGAGGGCGCGAGGCGGAAGGTGGGGGGGAAACCCGGGCGCGGGGGAGGCACAGGGGAGCGGAGCACGGCGACAGAGACGGCAAGACGGGAGGGAGACGGCGGACGTGAGACGGGATGACGGAGGACGGAGAAGGAGACGGAGACGGAGACGGAGCGGTAAGTGAGACGGGAAGGAGACGGAGACGGAGACGGAGACGAGGCGGAGGACGGAGAGGAGACGGAGACGGAGAACGGAGACGAGACGGAGACGGAGGACGGAGACGGAGACGGAGACGGAGACGGAGACTAGACGGAGACGGAGACGGAGAACGGAGACGGGAGACGGGCATACGGATACGTATACTGATACGGATTACTTATAAGTATACTTATATGATACGGTACTTATATCGTGAGAGGGATACTTAGACGGAGACTTTACTATACTTATACTTATACTTATACAAGTATAAGTATATATATACCTAGTATACCTAGTCAGAATTATTTTCGGGAATAAGCCAACAACGACGTCAGCGATAAGCGCAATGTTGCTTATCAGCTATTAGCTGGAGCTCATGGGTGTGGATTACAACATTGTTCGGCTAATGGATATCATGATAAGTGCCTACGTCACGGTTTGAGAACGAATATATGCACACGCCGGGCTTATCGCTGACGTAATAAACAGTTTGTTTTGCTCAGTGGGTGAATATCAGTTGAAGCTGGAGTGCCTGCACCACCTCTGCTGCGCCACAAAGCAAATACATAAATAAAATAAAGCTATAAATAAATAAAAATTAATGTTAGTGAAAGATGCTTAACATTTTCATTGAGTCAGCAGCAGCAACAGCAACTGGGACCAGGCGACGATCTTCAGAGCGCGACTGGGACGGGACTTGGAGCTTGTGACTTGGGCTTGGCAACCGCCAAGAGACGAAAACAACGGCCGCAGTCATATGCCTGCGGCGAGTTTTTATGCACAGTGTTACGTGAATCATGATTTTCTGATAAAATTGAATTTCATTAGATTGCATAAGCACACCATTTGCGTGAATTCTGAGAGCTGTGATTGAGTCTTTGACATGACCACAAATCGAGTTCAGGTATGTGGAATATCCACAATTATTGTAATTGAAATGAACTAAAATTTCTTTCATTTGATTGCAATCGTCTATCGCGATGAGATCGATGAGATCGATCAATCGATTGCTGCAACCACTGTACGTGGAGTCAGAGCTGCAAGAGACGCGGCCTGGTGTCAGCTCCGTCATCCTGTTGATTTGTGTTAAGGAAGCAAGTGCTTATGTCCATGGCAGTGTGAGTGTTGCTGTGTGTTATGAATGACGGCGGACCTACTTAGCCAGGGCGCTGCTGATGCTACAGATGCTACAGATGCTGATGCTGCCGCTGCTGTTGCTGCTGCTGATGATGATCGGAGGCTTCTTGATGATCATGATGGTGCCGCAGTGCTTAGATGGATGGCCACGTAAATTTATCATCATGCGAGCCAGAAGACAAAGTAGCAGCCAAGCGACCCAAACGGACAACCAAAAAAAAAAAAAAAAAAAAAAGAACACAAAAAAAAAAAAAGAAAGAAAAAGCGTTCATGGCGCATGCGCAAGGATCTAAAAGAGCTGAGCCAAGCCTCAGTCGTGGTCCACAATTAAAATGTGTGTGCAGAGGAGATGCGGATGCTTCACTATTTGGGGTCTGCGGCTCAGTTGCCGTTGCCGTTGCTGTTGCTGTTGCTGTTGCTGTTGCGGCTCGTTTCGAGTGTTGAAAAGTAAGGAAGCTTTAACAAATTACCGCCCAGTTACCGGCACAACGAGATGTTTATAAAAGTTGTAAAAATTTGCCAAGCCAACACCAACAGCGGACAGCCAGACAGACAGCCAGACAGCCGGCCGTCCAGCCATGGCCCAAAACTACAGACATACATCTCCATGTCGGCTGCTGTGCCTAGCGGCACAACTCGGGCGTCAGATGGAGAGTGCGAGCTGCGAGCTGCGAGCAGGGAGCGGAGACTACAGAGACGGACGGCGGCTGGCATTAAAGGAGTTTGCAGGCTCTGCACTTGGCGCAGGCGCATCGCATCGCATCGCAGTGCCAGACAATGCCAGCCACTGGCCACTGGCCAAGACTCTGAGCTGAAGCTGAGGTTCAGCTCGGCCTGGTTCGCGCTTGGCTTGCCTTATAAAGTGAGCGCTGAGCGTCGAGCAAAGTTACTCATGTCATGACAGCAAACGAGCAAGCAGCAAACTTATGACTGAGTAATTGCTGGTGATATTTATGCGACGAAGCATCCGAGGATGTGACGGTGCTGCAGCAGCACCACCAGCACCACCAGCAGCACCACCAGCAGCAGCGGCAGCGTTGACGGAAACTGCTGCAGCAGTATCTTTTTGCAGTGCTTTCTGCTTATTATCGCTTGCCCCACACTGCATGCGATGTGGCATATTGACTGGCCTCATTCGTATAGCTGAAGACTTAACGATATTATTTACTTACTTATTATTCGCTTGAATAATTATAAATGGCACTGAAACTCATTTAAATGAAAAGTTTCGAAGGATCTGTTTAAACCTCAACATATCGAAGCTTATTGCAAAAATATATCAAATATATTGAATTTTTAAATATTTTATGTTTATGTTTCGGCATGTATTTATTTATTTATATTATTGCTATAGTTATATAATATCTATTTATATTATTGATATATTTATGTATTACACATACATATATAGTTTTCTTTTAAGAATCTTTCAAGAATATTGGCAAAACTGTGAATTTGGCTAAGCTGAGGTAGGTGAAAATTGAAATACAAATACTTATGTTTGAAATATTAACAATATTAATTATGAATTATAAATTCTAGATTGAATAAAACGTAAAGGAATTGTTTGTGATCGCCTTGAATAATTTAATAATTAGTTCTGTTGGGAAGCTTGAAGTAGAAGTAAAAAGTTCAAGTAGAAATAAAGAGTTCAAGAAACAATTGATCGAATAGGACTTCAAATATTCTTTCTTACGTTAAATGGATTTTTTGTTTAATTTTTTTTTTATAAATAGATTAAATAATATAATAGAATACACAGATTTCATTTTTAGTATTTATTATTAATATATATAATTTAAGCTTCTTTTCATAATAGCATAAAATTTGGCAATATAGAGCTGTATATAATAGAATATAACAATATGCAGCAATATATAACAGTATATAACAATATATTATATAACAATATGACAAAGCTAGATCTTGTTTATTACATGAATTTCTTATTGATTCAATTTAGTCCAAAATGCATTTTAATCTACAAAAAGAAAGATGTGTATTCTAGTTGGGAAAACAATAAATGTGGCCACACAATTGAATTTCGTATCTAGTTGGTAATTATAACAAATCGAAATATCGATTATTTTATTTATTTTACTCTAAAAAATAATTAAATATTTTTTATTATAAATTTAATAATAATTGTATTAAATTATCCAAAGAAAATTTAAAAAAAAAAAAAAAAAAAAAATAGAGATTATATTAATATAGGATATATATATATATTATATAGAGATAGAGATATATATATAATATATATATATATATAATAGATGTGATTTAAATGTCCGAAGACTCTATAGGTAGGTAGTCTTTATATGCAGTCTATAAATATATTAAAATCTTGTATAAATATACTATATATTGATGCCATCTGTAGCTCTCATATATCTTCGAATTAAACTTATATAGCTTTAAATTACTTATAAGAAAAGCTAAACTAAGATTTTTTATCTAAATAATAAATATATAAAAATAAAAAAATAAATATATATATATATATATATATATATGAATAATATACATATATATAAATATATATAAATTTCTTATAGGTAATTTTAAGATATATTGATAAATTTACCCTACTGTCGATACTTTTTTTGTTATGTTTTGTTGCAGCTAATTTAAATATATACTAATATTTATATATATATATAGCTATATCGTATATTTACATATATATCCACTAACATTTTTCTCAATATATATTCTATATAAATATATTTCTTATTATTTAAAAAAAAGTTTTTTTAGTGAATTTAAATATATATTAAAAAATATATATATATGCAGATCTTCCTTTTTTTTGTGGATTTCCTGTAGGTGATTTGTAGATTCGTTTTGGACTTGTAATATGCTCAACTCAATATATGCGCTCGCAGCGTTGTGGAACACAACACACACACACACACACACACACACACACCCGCACAACAGCTTTTACATACATGCGTATGTGTATGCGTTTGCGTGTGCGTGTTGTTCGTTTGTTTTAGTGATAGTTGTTGTTGTTGTTGCTGCCGTCGCTGCTGCTGCTGCTGCTGCTGCTCGCATAACATCACATACTACAAAACAGTGTGTTTGCTGTCTTTTGGAATGTAAATCATTCGCTAAGTACGCTTGATTTAGGCGACCATCACACTACATTCTTCGACCGAGTCATGCACCGAGCTGAGTTTCGCATGGAGATGGAGATGGAGATGGAGTTGGAGTTGGAGATGGAGTCGAAGCTGTAGAGCTGTGTGGAGTTACAGTTGGAGTTGGAGTTGTGGAGTTGTGGAGTCTTGGCCAGTAACTGGCATACTGACAGATGGCTACGCTCGTACGTCTGGCTGGCCGTCTGAATATGTTTGGATGTTACAATGCAGATACATGAGTACTTTCGAGGCAAGCGACGGTGACGGCAATGATGACGATGTTGACGAGACTCTGGCCTGACGACGAAAGCAATACGCCATACATAACTCATCGCACATAATGAGACTGCAATAATTCACTTGCTCTGCATGCTCGTGATCCTCGCGGCGGCCAGTGCATATAAAGACACAAGCCAGCCGAGGCACTGTTATAACAACAACAACAACAACAACAACAGCAGCAGCAGCAGCAGCAGCAACGAGAGCTTGAAACCAGACCAAGACGTTGGCCAAGACCAAGAGCGAAACCACAGCACTTGGATTCACCACGATCGTCCGCAGTTGGAAATCTTCATGCACTCCTAGTTTTCTGTAATTAAGTGTAATGAGCGTAATTGCTAATGTGTGTGGAGCGCACGCTGCCACAGAGATCTTCAGCTTTGCTGGCTGCCTACTGGATGCTGTCTACTGGTTGCTCTCACTGTATGTGTGTGTATGTGTGTGCATGTGTGTGCATGTGTGTGTGTGTGCGATTGCGTTAGCGATTTAGTTATAGCCTCGTTCACTTTGCGATCTACGTCTGTGAGCTGGAGTTGGTCTTGATCTTGGCTTGGCTTGGCTTGGCTTGGCTTGGCTTGGTCTGGACTGGCTTTGGCTTTGGCTTTCGGTATTGGCATTGGTATTGGTATTGGTATTGCCATTGCTATCGGCTCGACTTCGTTTAATTTCGCTTGGTCTGGCTCGGCCCGTCTTGGCTTGACTTCACTTCACTTCACTTCACTTGACTGGGGCTGGGACTGTGACTGGGACTGGGACTGGGACTGGGGCTTGGCTTCGTGTGCACAACAAGTGAAATTAAAATGTATGACAAAGTGCGTGCAATAATTCGTGCAAGTTTAATGAGTCTCCGCAATGTGGACATTTGTCGTCGTCTAATTGTACTAGATATGGATATTTTAATTGAATGAGAACGATGTCTTATTAGATGCGGGCAATTAGTCTATTTGTGCCTACTCCGCAGACAGCGTCCACATTGCCCAGACACTCGCCACACTTGGTCGTGGCCTCTTCACGTGGCTGCCCATAATATTTGCTTACCAAATTGCGCCAAACTGGCCGAGCATATGGCCAATTCCAGCCGTTGACAACACCAAGTAATGCTGCTATATGTAATGCGTGTAATATGTCTTTATAATAAGTATTATTCAAAATAATTATTATAATAATGCAATTTCATTTCATAAATTTTCTTTCACTTGATCAAGTCATTTATATAATTTAACTGTGAGAAGTGCGTGATAAATACTGATGCATATATATTTTTTATGCTAATATAAAATCTGGAAATAATATTGATTTTTTTTTTATATTTTATATATATAATATTATTAAAATATTAGATACAGATAATTAATTATTTTGTAAATATTATCTGTTAAAATTTTAGCTAATTTTTTATAAGTAAAAAATACAAAGAAGGTAAATATATTTATTTTCAAATAAATAATTTAAGATAATTATTTTCTATTATTAAAAATATATAAAATTGATGCAAAAATATGAGAAAATAGTTAAAACTAAATATTTAAGAATTTAATATTTAAAACTAAATATTTAAGAATTTAATATTTAATTACTATAATTTTTAAACTATGATTTTGGTTAATCCAAAACAATAATTAATAAACAAATTTAATATTAATACTGTATAAACTTTTAGATTTATTAATAATTTTATTAATAAAATAAATATAATAGAATGATATAATAATAATAAAAGTATAAATATGTAAAAATAATTATATACACAAAAGTCCAAGTTCAAAATTCTAATTTAACTAACAATATAGATTAATAAAAAAAATAATAATAAAAAAAAACAACTAAGAAAATAAAATTTCTGTTAAATTCAAAATTTAAAAAAAATTAATAAAACAACATTGCTTGGCATTTCCAATAATACATATCTATTTGACAAAATAAAAGACTTATATATAAAAATAAAAATAAATAAAATATACAAATAAATAGAATATAAACTTTATATATATCAAAAGTACAATATTAATATAAATTAAAAAAAATTTTACGATATTTTTTCATAAAACTTCTATTTAAAATGCTTCCTTATAATTAATAATGTAGTAAAAGAAAATAAATATAGATATTAATATTATATAAATATTTAAAGTGATTTCATATTTTCATAGCCTCAGTCAACATTTCATTTCCACTCGCTACAATTGCCCATTGGCCAATGAATCGTAGGTGATTGCTGTGTCGACTTGGTGCGATTGCCATTTGGTCATATAAAATTGTCATCCTTGCACTTGCACTTGCGACTTAATGCCCATTTAGGGGTCGGTCTGCTAGTGCGGCGGCTCGAGCAGCGCGCGATAGTTTATTGAACTGACAGGACTCGCATTCGGCTGACAGGCTGCGGGGCAGGCGGGGCAGGTTAACAAGCTAACAAGATCATTGGGATAACAGCACATTCCAGAGTCCGCACTCGTCCGTCCTTCCAATTGACCCAATGCAAATGTGAAATATTTTTTCATCGTATATTTGTGCATCGCAATTGTTTGTCAAGTTGTTCGCACGTTCCCCGCCGAGGCGTGGCGCGGCTAGGTCTGGTCAGCAAAACAAAAAAAAAAAAAGGATTGTGTCAATGTTTGTGCAGCCACTTGTGAGGCACGTTCTGTAGCGCTAACTCGCCCTCGATCCTCTAAGTCGACCCATTGACTGATCGACTCAATGGGTTTGTTTGAGCGATTGGCTTGCTGTTTACTCGGGCTCTGGCTCTGGCTCCGGCTCTGGCTCGATGCAAAGTTGTGATAAGGCGGCTCACGAAAGGAGGGCGCACGTTCATCAATTCTCATACACCGATTTCCTGTGCGCATCTTAAATATGACACAAGCACACAAAACATAAATATCAATACACAAATCCCAGATGCAAAGTTCGGATTTGGTTCACAGGCCAGGCCGAGTCCGAGATTCAGTCGTCGTCGTCCGTTGTCCAGACGCTGGCGCCAACTTGGCCATTAATTATAACAATTCCTTGCATTGTCATACACAAACACACACACGCACACACACACAGAGAGACACACTCTCACTCTCTCACACATTCACATACAACACGTACAAGCATCGAAAATTTATAGGTGCTCGGTTCGGGCATTCTTCACCTGGGTGGTGGGCAATTTATTTCACCTTTTGAAGCGCTTGAGCTGCACACGGCAATTGCACAACAACAGCTAACTGACAAAAACAAAGCCAAACAACAACACCAACACCAACAACAACAACAAGAAGAAGAAGAGGAAGAGGAAGCTGCATTCGCTGTGCTGCGCCGCAAAAGGTCAAGGGTATGTTTCGGTCTGACCCTGTCGCATTCATTGACAATTAAAAACATTTTTCTGGTATTGATCACTTTATTGTCCAGTTGTCGCACAGGACAGCTGTCGCTGGCCCTAGCTCATTCTCTCTCTCTCTCTCTCTCTCTCTCTCGCTCATTCTCAGCTGAATTAAATACAATTGTCGTGTTATGGAATTTGAAGTGGGCGCGTCACCTTTGATCTTCGAGCTGAGTCCACTCGAAATTCTTTCATAATTTTTGTCACTTTATGTTGCTGCCAAAAATTGCTAGGACAATGCATAGCGAGGGCAGGCGCAGGAGCAGGAGCAGGGGCAGGGGCAGCATTTACTATTGTTTTGCAATTGAAGCCACCTTTTACCCTGATTAAGCGGAAAACCTGGACACAATAAGCAATACGCCCCGACAGATTCGCATTGTTAACGGCGCATAATTTATATGGGCCACGGCGACAAACTGGCGGCCCAGACACACACACACACACAGAGCCCTTAACGTGGCCTAGTACTCATAGCCTGGTCAAGAGGCGTGCAAATTTCACATCAGAGCAAAATTAATGTCGTTGTCAGTTGATCTAAGCGAGGATATTGGAGGCCAGTTTGCCAGAAGGAATTTTGTGGGAAATTCGAACTTTCCTGTGAATTCATTCAGTTTGCAAATTTAGCATTCATCAATATAAAGTCGAGCCCTAGAGATGAAAGTAAGCAAATCTTTTAATCTTTTAATGAAACTATTTACGTTTATCTGTTTCTATAACTATATATATTTTATATTATTAAGCCTTCTACATCAAACAACAACGATTTAGCTGTTTGCACTAATATTTCATTTACATATATATCTCCTGCTGTCCTTTGTAGTTAAAGACTTGAAATAGGGAATATATATATATATATATATATATATATATATATATATATATATATGTATGGCAAATCGATAAATGTTAGCTATACTTTATAATATATATAAACATGAAATGAGAGACTTGAAACTTGAAATATTTTATTAATATTATTATTTTTTATTAAGATTATTATCATTATTTAAATTTATTTATTTTATTTTATATAACATTTTATATTATATAACATTTTTTTATTAATATTATTATTATTTGAATTTATTTATTTAATTTAATTTAATTTTTTTATTCATTTTTCATTTATTAAAGAACCTGAATTGATAAAAAAAATAAAGAAATATATTTTATAATTTTTTTATTATTATTTTTATTCTTTTAATTTATTTATTTAATTTTATTTTATTTATTTACTTCGCTTTTTATTTTATTTTTTTAAAGAACCTGAATTGTTAAAAAAAAAGTAAAGAGAAATTTTTTATAAAATCCGTAAAACAGTCTAGAAAATTACTGCAATAATAAGCTTAAAAAAAAAGATTTTTATTTGAGGGTCTCAAGAGCTAATCTGTGCTTCACAAAAAGTCCGAGGTGCACGATAAAAATTGCCGCATTTGCAAACATAATTCTGATGTGAGTCTGCCCATTGTTAAATATTAAAGCAAACTCAACAAAAAGCAATTAAATTAAATTATTAATTAATATAATAATCATAATAATAGTAAAAATAATATTAAATAAATAAATATATAAAGAATTATTATTTTTGTAATAATTATATAATAGTCTTAATAATAATAATAATAATACATAAATATTTATATATATTAATAATGATGAGCTTTTTTACCAGTCTATTTAACAGCTTCAAATTGCTTTTTGTGTGTGTAGTTATATATATATATATAAATGATAGATAAAGCAACAATAAATTTATCTATATTTTCATCTTTTTATTAACTTTTGCTGTTGACCTCCTGCTCCGTCAGCTGGCTTCCCTTTGACTTTAGAGCTCAAGCGAAGCATCTAGAAGCTGTTGATCAGCTTGCAGCCCTGAAGCTCAACACCTTGTCATAGTTTTAAGACGCTGTCAGCATATTGTGCTGTCGCTCTCACTCAGCTCCAGCTCAATTGACAACGCTCTGGATATATACATATATATGCATGTATATAGATCGGACGAGTGTGCGCGCGAATCGAGTTGTATTTTGAATGCTGAATCTTTGATTTGATTGCTTCACAGCTGCGGAAAAAAGTTTGATTCTGTGAAAGAGGAAACTGCTGAGGCGGCATATGAATCGAGAGATAGGTGTAGACTATTCCCATGCCGTTCGAGCAGTGTCAAAAGCTGAGACAGCGCTTAAATGTCGTGGGATTGTTGGTGAAATAATAGAGAAATCGCAAACGAAACATAAAATAAAACATTTTGCAATTTATTACAGTCAGGCTAGGAAAAATAAGAAGAAGAAAAAAAAAAAAGTGAACTCGATGGGATTTTCTTTTCGATCTCTATGCACTCTGCTGGCTGGGATGCATTTTGGTGTTGGTTTTGTTGTTGCTTGGCCTGGGCTCGGGCTTGGGTTCGGGGCTGTATTACTTTGTTGGCTTAGTCGAGCATTTAAGGCCCATAAATGTAACGCCATTATCTATAAATCTGCAGCGGAAAACATAACTCAAAAATAACAAAACAAGCTAACACACAAAACATAAACGAAATAAGATATTTTTAATTAATTGTCACTGGAAAAAAAAAATACAGAAAAAAACAAAAAATACAACTACACAATTTTATGAGAAGCTGCACGTGACCGACGGCAAAAACAGCAACAGAAAGAAACAAAATGAAGAAAAAAAGAAAAAATATAAACTAAAACAGAGACCAAATAAACATTTAGATTAAATCTGTTTCAGTCGCTGTGCCAGACCCAGGGCGCAAGTTCATTGAGGAACACACAGAGCCACAAATGTTCGACTCACACACACACACACACACACACAGAGAGAGAGAGAGATGGATCAGAAATGGGCCTAGTACCTAGTCGAGTGGAGGCAACAATTTAGACATTTCTCATAGAAAGACATAATTTTCAATTTAATAAAGGCCATCGCATAAATACGCTCGTAAAAACCTATCAAAATTTAAGATAGATGAGCACTACGTGCACTTGCTGGAAAGTCCATTAAAACAAAAGAAAAACGCGGCGCTAAAGGGTTCTCGCTGCGCAAGCGAGACGGCCATAGGCAGGTGCAACTGCAAATGCCTAGGCCGTGCCAAGTGGGAGGGAGACCATGATATATATATATAAATATATACATATATGTATATAAATGTTTCTGTATTTTTTTTTTTTTTTTTTTTTTTTGGTGAATGGTGTGCCGACGCATAGTTGCATGTCTCCTCTACACGGCGGCAAGAGGCTGCATCGGGGTCACAATAAAATCAAAAATGATAAGCATCTTTAGTGTCCCAGGGGCACTGAGATGATCGCCCCGTGGTTTGGCATACCATGCACTGGTCTGGCCTGTTCTGGCGGTGGCTGCCTCTGCCGCTGCTGCCGCTGCTGCTGTCGCTGCTGCTGCTGCTGCATATTAAATTGTTGAATCAGTCACTGAGAATTCAAGAGAGACAAATCGGAGCACGTACACAGCGTCCGAAATTAATGACAATTGCTGATTGTGTGAGATAAACGGACGAGGCGCAGGGCAATTGGTGGAAACCGCGACAAACTCACACACACACACACACACACATTGAGAGAGTGAGAGAGAGATGCTAAAAGACATTAGTAACACACAAAAGGAAGCCCCGAACACATCGAAAAACTCAGATTTTGACCATGGACCCCGAACCGAGACCAAGTCCAGGGTGTGCGTAGATTCCTCTGCTCCGATAAGACCAAAAGAATTAAAAAAAAAAACACAAAATCCAAAAATATGCCGAACCAACACCAACAACAAAATTGTCGCTGAGTTGACGTCGTAAAAAGGTTGAGAAGGAACCCAACAACAACAACAACAACAACAACAATCAGTACAACAACACCAACAACAAACAGATCAGCGCAATGCGTCTGTGGTATTATTATATGGCTCATAAAATATTTGTACAAGTCTATAAATGCCGCGTAATTTACTTCTGGCTTCAATTAAAAGGAAACTCCAACAATTCGAAATTAAATTGTTGCGGCATTCTACACATACATACATACATATGTATGTATATGTAAGTAACATGACATGTGTATTGTATACCCTGTGTATGTGAGCCTAAAGGTTGTATTGGTTTTTCAGTTGAAACAAAATAGAATAAGTATTTTATTTAATACATAATTAATTTGCTCATTGAGGAATTTTTTTTTTTTATTTAATTAGTATTTAAATTTTAAATGTCTTATGTATATAAATATATTTATATATATATGCAAATTATTATATTTTATTATTTATTGTTTTTTATTTTTTTTATTTACAATTTGCGCATTCCTAATTTTTTTCCATTTTATTAGTATTTATATAATTTAAATTTTAATTTAAAATTTATTGAATTATTATTTATAAAATTTAAATTAATTTTTTAATAATTTATAAAATTTAAATTATATAAATACTAATTAAATAGAAAAAATAATAATGTGCAAATTATTAATAAAAAGATTAATAAATAATAAAAAATATATATTTTATGTTATATTTTTATGTTACTATTATTATTATTTATTTATTTTTATTTTTAATTTTATTTTTATATATTTTTGTAATAGAATAACATTTTTATTGTTATTTAATTTAAGAGTTAAATTTTGTTTATTCTTAAATAATATTTTTATTTTTTATTTATGCATTTATATTTGTACATAAATTGTTATAATTCTTTTTATTTGAAATCGTTTCTGTTGGGCACGATATAGCCTTAAATTTTTATTTAAATTAGGGTTTATAATTTTGCTAATTCTACATTTATTTTCTTTTTAATTTGTATTGATAATTTATTCATTTTAAAAAATAATTATATTTTTGTTTATTAATATTTTTCTAAATTTTATTTGTTTGATATTATTTTTTACAATTATTATTTGTATTACTATTTTACTATTTTTTTTATATTTTTTTTATTGCTTACTTTTTTTTTTTAATTTATATTTGGCAGTAATGTTTTAAGTTAATTTTTCCTTTATTTTCTCTTTATTTCGTTTAATTTGATTATTTTATTTTAATTTTACTTATTCTTATATTTTCTCTATAATTTTGTATTCAATTCCTTATATTTCCTTATATTTTCTATTATTTTATTTGTCTTTTTTTTTATTATTGAGTTATATTTGTTTGTATTTTGTAATTCATTTTGTAATAATATAAATTATATTATATAAACATAGGGTATCTTTTAAACATGTGCACTTGCGTATATTTTTGCCTGATTTTTCTATGTCTGTCATTCTTTCAAGCCGTTTGCAATTGGGCTAACGCCGCGTATGCGCAATGCAGTTGCTGTGGGAATGAAATTTGCGGCTCGCATATAAAACTGTAGAATGGAAAACACTTGTCATACATATATCATCTATATGTAGTATAGATATTTTGGATTTTTATGCAGATAAGCTAAGGACTCACCTTTTGACCCAAATCGCCTCGAGCCTCATTGGAATTCGCTTCATCTTCTACAAATTTACAAATCTGATTTACTAATAAAAATAAAAAACATTCTCAGTAATTTAATTTGTTGCTTCAATAATTTAATTTATTGTACAAAATACTCATAGAATATTAGATTGGCAAATGGAATCAGTTTTATAGAAACACAAGAGAAAGCAATTTGTAAGTAAAAGTTCAAATAAATATATCAATAATTAGGATTATAAATTACAGATGCTGCTTGTGTGTGTGTGTACAATCTATTTATGTTTATATTTGGCGAGATACTTGATTAACCTTATAAGACTACGTATGCAATGTTGGATGGGATGGGATCGGCCAACCCAACTATCAGCTATTATCACAGTATCGTAATACAAGGCAAAAGTCGTGGTAACATTGGGAATACTTTGGACTTAGAGCTAAGCGAATGTTTTATTTAGAATAGGTGAGGAATGTTTTGTAAATAAATAATACGGTGAGGCCTTATGCTAAACGAAAAAAAAAAAAAAAACTATTGTGTGGATATATTTATATATATGTATATGTATATGTATATGTATATAATAATGATGGATAATAAATACTTAGGCTAGTTAGGATTCGGGTTCGGGTTCGGATTCGGATTCGGATTCGGATACGAATGTCATAGCCGTCATTGAGAATGAGTTTCAGTTCATGAAATCAAGTGCGGGGTTGGAGTCTGATGCTAGTTGGGTGGATGGCTCAGTACATTTGGAATTCGAAATGGAACTATCTATCTATAACTGTTTAACTATATCCTAAGTAGAGAGACCGTTATGCGGCCAGTGACCGATAGCTGTTGATCTTCGCTTTGCAGTTCGTTTTGAGCTGCTTGGCCATCAGCTTTGTTATGTGCTTCAGATACTGTATGTACTCGTACTTGACGAACCGCAGATCGACGCTATCCGGCTGTCTGGGCTTCTCGGCGAGCTGACCTTGCGCGGCCCGCACCGCCTCTCGATGCAGCTCCACCAGCGGCGTCTTCAGCTTCATCAATTTCTTCTCCATCACCTCGCGTGGCACCGTCCTCAGCGGGCCCTTCTTGTGCCGCGGCGCATACAGTTGACTGCTATTGAAGGCCTCCTCGAAGTTGCAGAGCACGAGGCGGGCGCTGTTGCGCAAGCGCGTCAGCTCGGCCGACAGCACGGTCTCCCGCTGCAGATTGTCATTGTCCCAGTGGAGCTGGGCGTGCCGCAGATAGCTGAATGCGGCCACGTAGAACTGCAGATCGTGATGTGCGTGCCGCAGTGATATCTGGAAGAAAACGAACGGAAAGCGCAGAGATGTTTTGTTTGATTAGTGCTAGGAAAACGTAGTGGAGCCGGTTTGAAAGCGTATTCGCAGTGTTGCCTACAAATGGATCGGTTTGCTTGGCATAGATCGATACGATATCCGTTTTGATAACACAACGGGGCGGTGTAATCACAAGCCCCCAAGCAACGGCCAACGGGCAACGGCCAACGGGCAACGGGCAACGGGCAACGGGTAATGGGCAACCGGTTTTGTTCTGGCTGTGAACCGGTTGCTAACCGTTAAACCGTTAATGCAGTGTGTGTGTGTGTGTGTGTGTGTGTGTGCCCAAGTTGATTGAACTCGCTTGCTGATTAATAATCAAAATCAATCATACGACACGTTGCCTGAAAGTGAAAAGCGACCGATTCGCCTCTACTACAGCAATTCGCCTATTCGCCGCGTCGCTCGCCGTTTGCCATTTGCCATTCACCACTCGCCCATCTCCCCTTCTCCCTTACTCTCTCTTGTTAACTGTGCTTAATTGTGCTTTCGGTTTTCACGTCCGCGTGCTAGTGACGTCGCATCGTTCGTCGTTCGTCGTTCGTCGTTCGTCGTTCGCCCTCGTCGTCGTCGTCGTCGTCGTCATTCGTTCGTTATTATTGTCGCTCGTCATCGTCTTCAGATTGTTCGCGCTTATCGGCATTTGTTTCATTCATGCCGCTCATGGGGGAATCCACGGCTCGCTCATTCGCATGATTCACGCGCTCGGCGCACGCGTTCCATGTCGCTCTCGCTCTATCGTTCTATCTGTGTGGCCCTCTATGCATGTGTATATGTGTGTGTGTGTGTGTCTCATTTACAATATGTATATGCGAGCGCTTAGACATATCAACTGTGCCTGAGACGCACCCTTGCCGCCCGCCCTGCAGCGCCCAGAACGATTTAAATATGTGCGAAATGCTGGCGTCTGCTGTTGGCTTTTCTGTGACGTCAAAAGGCCGCGTGAGCTGCAAGTTCTTGGGAAAAGTGTGCGCCCTAACTCCAATTGTTCTTGTTGTTGTTGTTGTATATATGATTTGTGATTTGCACAAGCCACACACACTAGCACAACAGCACTGTAGCATGTCTATAGGGCATTTTATAAATAGCCACGATTAGCTGTCACACACTGAGCTCCACACCCACGTTTCCTGGGTCGTCATCGATATTACAAGAATAACATCAACACCTCATCGTGTGTGACTGAGTGTGTGTGTGTGTGTGTGAGAGTACTTCACATTCAACATCATTATAATCGGTTAGCAAATCACATCGTTTGCGGACCTCTAGCCAAAACCCTAACGATTTCACTGTTAGCCAGTAATTTTTTGTTGTTTTCTCTTTCAATTTTTTTCCTTTTTTTTTGGGTTTTTTCCTATGCGCGACTCCAGTGACGTCAATAAGAAATTCAGCAAAGCCGCTCATTGTTATGCCAATTATTATTAAACACAGACAGGCACACGCACGCACACAGACACAATTTTGCTGGTTAATATATTTGACGATGATGTTAGCTGTCTAAGTATAGAACAGAGCAGCATCACCTGGGAATTAGCCAAACAAAACAGTAGCCAACACTTGGGGGGGAGGGCGAAGTAAGGGTGCCTGGCCTCACTCTCTCTCTCTCTCTCTCGCTCGCTCGCTCTAAGGTGAACTAATGCTTTCTTCAAGCTTTCAAGTCAAGTCCAAGTTGAATTCAAGTACATTTTGGTGTTATAGCCACAATTAGCTGAGCTCTAAATAAAATGCTTAACTAATTTGTTGTTTTTGTTCTTTATGGTTCACATAAACATAAAAATATGAAACAACAAATTCAAAATTTTATTTTTTTGTGACTACGTTAATTAAAAGCTGAACAAAATGTTCTAAAATTAAACTGCAAATAACTGGAACGCGTGCAGATCTCTTTGGTTCTATCCAAAATGCATTTTACAATTCTAAGTCTATCTATATTGAGATATTGAATATTGAATTACATAAAAACGTTGAATATTTTGGTGAGAATTCTTTTTTGTAGCCATAATTAATTGTTTTCTGCTTTTATAAAAGTCATCTGTAGACGAATCCATTGAGAAATGTATCCAGGAGAACTTCTTAAACTTTGCATTTCCAAGTGGTTCTTTTTTATTTATATATAAATACATGAATATACATGTGCGTGGTATTTGTATATAGTCCGTCGTTGTTTTACTTTTGTAATCTTTAGATGCCTCAGATAAGTTTCACGTCATTTTGCTTGAGTGTACAACGTAATCTACTTCCCATTTCTGACACGGTCCCGTTAGGCTAGATAAGTCTTTTTCTTTATACACACTGTACACACTCGTATACATATAATGTGACTACTGTCATACGATCAGCCATCAAGTTCTTTGGCAAATATTATTCAGAAAGTTAACGCTTTTATCAGCTCCATTCATCAGTTGCTGGAACTTTGAAGGCGCACAGAGTGTATACGCTTTGCAGCTATAGCTAGTCTATGCTTAACATGCATATAACATGTATATAACATGTGTATAACATTTATCAAACAGCTATCAAAACTCTCACATGTCTTTGACCCAAATCTTTTATGAGCTTAACCTCAGCTCTTGTGGCTTTGGCTTCAACAATTTCGCACGGCTGTCGTTCGAGCGAGCATGCGGCAGTCGTTTACAACTGTTCTTATATATATATATATTCCTTATATATATATATTTTTATAGATATATATATATATATTTTTTAAAAATATATTTGTTTTTATTAATTCGCGTGATTCGCTACGTGTATTTGGCTTTTAGCGCATCATTAGCTTTTACGAGTGGGTCGCAAATGAAAATTCAAATTCAAATTCAAATTCGAACTCGAATTCGAATTCGAATTCGAAATGAATCTGCATATTTACGATCACGTTTCGATTAGCTGCTCAGACACGGCGCGTGTCTCTGTTGTTTCGCTTTGTTTATTCGCCTCGATTGAGATTTTGTTTTTTGTTTTCCCAACAAATTAGCCGATATACGAAATGAAACTCAGCTGCCTCAGCTCGCATACGTATACACACGCACACACATGCACACACATGCATACATGCATATTAATAATTATATTCCCATGTTTATGTATATATATATATATTTGATTCTAATGAAACGTGCTTCAGCTGACATTGAGGCAAGTCGCGTGTCGCGTGTCGCCTGCGCATACCCGGCGTATGCGTAATTTTTGCTAATCTTCATGCGACTTACTTGCGAAACGGCCCTCGCTTGTAAGTGCTCGACCGCACTCATATGACTGACTGGCTTGTGACGGCTTCTTCTTTTTTTTTTTTTTTAATATTGTTTATTTTGCACCTACGCAATGACGAACGGGTGAAATGCTGCCTCACGTGACCCACTGACAAGCACTTGCCTCTTGGCTGTTCGCCGTTGGCCGTTGGCTGTTGGCCGTTGGTTGTTGGCTCTAATCGAATTGATTGCCTCACGCTCGATATTGAATGTTTATGAACAGCTAGTTGTTAACTCACCTTCTGTGCACTGGCATTCACCCTGGGCAGGAAGTCGTATCGTCGGTTGTGCAGACTCCACGTTCTGTGCTTGGAGGTGTCGATCGCCTGATTCTTTCCCGTGTCGTGCACCTTCACCGAGTGCTCCACGTGCCGCAGATTATTGTCGTCGCGCATCTGGCGCAGCTCACGGCGCGTATTGTTCTGCAGTGTGCGTAGCCTCTGCAACAATAAGGAAAAGTGTCATTAAGCTATATTAATATAGGCTATCTCAAATATGAACAAAAAAGTCGTATATTGTGCAGATTAACTATCAAATGGCTTTCAAAGAATTCTTATTACTTATTTCCTCTCTAAGCATAAGCTCGAAAAAATAATGTATAAATATATATATATTTATAGAATATCTTTAAATTTATGCAACATTCTGAGAAATACAGTTTTAGCTAACACGCAGCCCAACAAAATTTGATAAAAGTATTTTTGAGTAAATTTTTTTAAATTTAATTTAATGTCAAATAAATATTCGTCAAATATTTATATATGAATATGTATTAAATATATATATCAAAACATTTATTAAATATACTTTACAATCACAGAATTTTATATTTTGTGGACTTTTTTTGATACACTAATGGAAACTTGAATAGCTAAATAATATCTGGTCAATATAAGAGAGTAGAGAGATTTCTATAACATGTATATATATATATATATATATATATATATATATATATATATATATATATTTATTTATTTATTTATTTATATATATATATTCATAAAATATTTAACAAATTTTGAAAAAGAAAAAAATCAATTTCTAAATATAAATCCAGTAGCATCTGGTTAAAACAAGGAACCGTCGTTATACCCGAACGACGCTATAAGCACAAAAGTTTGCTCACAAAAGTTTGTTTGGGGATCGCAATATTCGTTGTAATAACACGAGCGATGTCGCTATAATCGGATTCAACTGTACATATATATAACTTTGCATGGAATTGGTATTATAAAATTTTAAAAATTTGCTTACAAAATTTTTAATTTATATTTTGTGGTTTTTTCTCCTAAAGAAAGTGACATAAAATAGCGGAATTATATTACACATATGTATATGCACGAAAAGAAATGTATTTTCATAAATAATGCTACTTCCATGCACACTTGTTTTTTATTTATATATATTTATAATATTTTAATATATTTTATATATTTAAGATTAAAAAATTTTGTTTTCAGCAAACGAAAAAAAAAAATTAATGTTTTGATTACCTAATCTGGCTTGACTATGCAGCTTTATATTACTTTAGTTATTAAAATTTTTTTTTTTTATATTTTATTATTTTAATTTATATACTTCATTTTTATTTTTTATTATTTTATTTAATTTTTTTTTTTATATAATAATGCTTTAGTTATTAATTTGATTTATTTTTTTTTAAATATATTTTATATATATTATAAAAAAAAATAATTATATATTAATTGTTTTTATTTCATTTTAATTTGTTTAATCTTTTTATTTATTTTTTTTTATATATTTAATATATATATTATATATATAGATATATATATAAGCCAAATTGAAAGGTAATCGTAAATGAATTATTTACATATATTGCATTAATACATATATGATATTTCTGATAATTATTTTGTTTCCTGCAACACGTACAATCTTATCAGAGCTTCATAATATCACTGGCCATATATGACTGAGAATTGGGGCATATCTGGGCGGCCTGGCAAATGAAATACATCCCCCCCACACTGCCCTCACCATTGGACGTTTATGATATTATTGAAATATAATTTATAATAATTTTCCAGGCTAGTGGAATTTATCTTGAAAGTCTCGACTAATAAATAAATAATTTCAGTTTGCTGGCAAACTCAACCTTGTTGAATGTCTCATAAAGATTACGAGATTTGAGGAATGGGGAACGGGGAATGCCATTAATGTTATTTTTTGTTCTATGCGATTGCTGACGTACCTTTTTGTCGAGTAGACAGCGCTGTTTGCGCGGCAACACTGAACGTGGTGGCTGCTCGGGTCCGGTCCACCTGCCGCCGCAGCTATTGCTCCAGTCCAGCCCGGAGCTACGCAATTCACGCTGGAAATACTTGCTGAAGTTGATGCTGTCGTGACGCTTCTGCTTGCGCATGCGTCGCGCCTTGTGTGCGGCGACGCTGTCCATGAGTGGTGCCGGTGGTGCAACACTGGCTGTGGTTGTTGCTGTGGCTGTAGCTGTGGCTGTGGGTGCGGCCAGCGCTAGGCCAGCGCCGCCGCCAGCATCGCCGGAACGCAGCAGCTCCTGCAGCTGACCCATGAGCAGAGCGAGAATTAGCAGGGATCGCAAATTGTGTGGATTCTGTGTTGTGGACTGTGGAGGACGACGTCGTCGTCGGGCGCTCTGCTGCTGTTGCGGCTTCGCTGTCGCCGTCGCCGTCGCCGTCGTCGTCGTCTCTCGCCGTTTCCTTGTGTTGGCCGTTTTGCTGTTGGGGCTGCTGCTGCTGCTGGCTAGAAGCTGAGCAACAGTTGTCGTCTGTCAAAATGATCAAAACAATGCAGTTTGTTTGCCAAGGGGATTCCCGTTAGTCAAGTGCTATTATTGTTGTTTTTTTTTTTATATGTTTTTGTTTGCCATTTGCTTTTATTTGTGTTTTATGGCGTGTGTTGGGCTAAGAATGATTTAGCCAAAACGTGCTCGGCCTGTCGTTATCGTTATCGTTGGCTGTTGCTGTTGTTGTTGCTGTTGTTGCTGATGTAGTTTGTATTATTATTTGTATTATTATGTATATGCGTGCGTGTGTGCGTCGGCTGACATAATTATTTAAAATAAAAGTCTTAATTTGGCTGACTCATCAGGCATAAGCGAATCTCCACACACACACACACATACTAACACAGTCCCCAACACTGCGCTACAAAGTCAACGAACTTGCCCACCCCGCTGGCTTCTTGCACACTTTTGTGAAATTCATTGGAGTTGGCTTTATGTGGCCCGAAGTCAACGTTGCTATTGGCATCGGCCGTTTGTCTCTTATGTCTCTTGTCTTTGAACTTTGTTTCTCTCTCTCGTTCGCACTATAGCTCAATCACGCTCTCCCACTCTACCACTCTCCCACTCTCCCTCTCTCGCTCTCTTGTGTTGTGCTGGTCCGGATCTTGTCCATGCCAAAATGCCGGCGTTGTTGCTGGCTGACGCATCGTCGCGCACGCTCTGACTCGCTGCTGCTGCTGCTGCTGTTGCCAAACAAAACAGCTCTTCCCCCAACTGCCTGCCACCCCCCCCCCCCCCTCTCTCGCTTCCTTCTCTTACACTCGCAGCGCGCCCTTCGCCCTGCCCCGCCGTCCCACATACCCCATCCACCGCCCACTGTCCACGCCCCGAACGTGTAAATTAATTTCACATGTTTGATTTGAATTGAACTTGTTTTTGGTAACTGCCGCCGAATGCCGCCGCCGCAGCTCAACAAAAGAGCGCTTTGAGCTCGGCGGAGCAGTGCTTGAGTCAGGTATGCTAAATGACATTTCAACTCTAGCTGTGTATACCCTCTGACAGGGTATATCATTATTACAGGGTATACGCATTACTTACTCGTGAATATTAAGTATTATTTCTAAAGTGAAGTCAATTAATTGTAACTTTAGCTAAAGTAATCGCTCATACCCTGTAATCACTGCTAGATCATTATAGGGTATTTGCATTCGTTATTCAATATTGAATAGTTATTCTACTATAAATAAAATTAGTTAAATTATTAAGTTATGTTTAAGTAATACACTTCCGTTCCACGTACCCTGCATTCACTGACAGTCTATTATAGGGTATATGCAATTGCTGTTTCTTGATTAAGTAATTCTTTCTAGTTCTTATCCCCCCGGCAACTAAATGCATACCCTACACTCACTACCGGAGTACTATAGAGTATATACCTTTATCTTAACTTTAACTAAATTTTTCCAAAGTTATTTTACCCTATAAAATCTGCATATATGCCCAGCTTAGCGTATCAGTTATGCTATTCCATATTTATGATTTAATTTAATTTAAACAATTTCAACCTAAGTAATTCTCTTTAGTTTGCATCTCTTAAGGAACAGAGTGCATACCCTGCACTCTTTATCAGTGAGGCCTAGGGTATCTACAAACATTATTCATAATGCAATAGTTAGTTCAATGATCGTTAACTTAATTTTGCAGAAATAATGCTCTTTACTTCTTATCCCCCCAAGAAACTGAGTGAGTAAATAATCTGCATGATGTTGACGATAAATATAGGGTATATACACTGTTCGCTCATTATTCAAAAATTAATTGAAATAAAGCAGCGCTATCTTAACTCTTTCACTCTAATTCTCAACCTTCAACTGTGTGCATACCCCACAGCCTAGTTAGGAGAGGGTATATTCAACAATCTCGCACTAAGCTCAGCTTCAGTAATCCGATCTGGTGCGATCTGGTCAACTTCAATTCGCTAAAGGGTATCCCAGAGTCACCCAGTGCGCAAAGCGTTTTTTATTGTATGATTAAACTAAAAAAAAAAAATTATAAGATTTCCTAGGAAAAACGGCTTACTCCAGCTCTGCTTACATCAACTTCTAGTGCACATTGCGGCAAATAAATACTATTTGCTAAAGCCGCTAGATACAGTTGGGGAATATGCACGTATGTAGGTCAAGGTGCCTCCAAAGCACATACATACATAGGTATACATATATATTATGTATGGGAGTATATATGTTTGTCTATAGTAATAAAAGTCAGGCGAAAATTCCGAGCTTTCGTTTCCATAATTCTTCTAGAACAAGTGTTTCTCTCTCTCTCTCTCTCTCTCTCTCTGTCTTAGTCTAGCTATATGCACTATATATATATTATGTATATGTATATATATTATATATAACTGATTAGTCTTGTGTACGGTTTCACACTATCAGTGGACGCAGCACGCAGCGTCAGGTGGGCTTGCTTAAAAAAAAAAATAAATAAAATGAAATTGCACAGCCAAAAACAATGCCAATAACAACAACAGCAACGCAGTGACGACTGTTCGATAAGGCAATGTATGTTGTAACGGGAAGAAGTTACATTTCGCAAAATAGTGAAATTATTACATACCATTTACACATAAATTTCCAATGAGTCCTGTGCGCGCTGCGCTGGAAAAACCTCTGAGATATCTTCACTTCCTCTCTCTCTCTCTCTCTCTCTCTCTGTTTCTCTCTCAAAAACAATATATATATTTGTGTATATATATATTGTATACAAGTATATAAAGTTCAATAGTTCAGCCAAAAAGTGTGTGAGTGAGAGAGCGCGATTCCCTGGCTGGTTGTTGAAACAATAAACTCGCGAGATTAAAATGCACTTCGAGAATAATTCAATTCAATAACAATAACACAAGCGTCAACAAGCCAGGCAAAAAAAAAAAAAAAAACTTCGTTTCACTTCGTTTCAAAATAATAATAAAATAAAATGTCTTGTATATATGTTTTACGAATTAGTATCTTGCAGATATATTATATTGGAAAAACGTCGACGCGCTGCGTTTGGCTGCCTGTTTTGATTTGATTTGAGTGCCTGGCGATCGAATTCGGGCTGGCTCGGCGGGCTGTCAGTGTAGATATTTGCCAGCTTTCGCAGCAGAGAGCGGCGAGAGCAGTAACAGCTGAGGCAGAGTCCCTGTCACACGGCCACGGCAGAGGCAGCGGCAGCGGCAGCGACAGTGGCAGTGGCAGTGGCAGTGGCAGTGGCAGAGGCAGAGGCAGAGCAACGGCAGCACCAGCAGCAGCGAACGAACTGAACTCTTCAGTTACTATAAACGTACTAATGAGGAGTATAACGAGGTGGCCCCCTCTGGTCGAGAAGTTATATTCGCGTGTGTCTGTGAGCAAGTGTCGGTGTTGTGCATGTGTTGTGTATGTGTGTGTGTGTGTCTGAGTGTGTGTCAAGATTCGCGACCGCCTCTGCGCGAGCGCGCGTGTGCTCGTGTGTGAGTGTGAGTTTGAGTGAATCGACAATCTAATTGCGCGAGCGCCTGTATGCGTGTGTGTGTGTGTGTGTGTGTGTGTGTGTGAGCGAGCAGTGTGTTAGCGGCTGCGAAAAACGAAATGAAAAAAAAAGCAAATCAAATGGCTCTAACTAAAGTAATATAGTTCGATGGCAAGAATGTAGCTGAATTAAGTAGATGATGCCGCCCTTAAGTAACACAGAGCTGGCCTTGCCAATCTCAACTACAAACATCTCTCCCAACAGCTGTTCTACACACACACACATAAAAAATACGATGAAGCCGGGCGAGCGTCGCCCGAACAGCCGGCGACAGTTGCCGAACAGCTGAGCAAAAACAATGAATAACAGTGAGTGTGCCCTGCATGCGGCACCAGATCTGGAGTGAGGCATATCAATAGTGCCATGCGCTTGCCAATTATTTGAGTGAGCGCTCAAGTGAGTTGATTTTCTTATTTATAAGTCAAATATATATAAATAGTTATTATTAGAGCATATTAATAATAATATTATTATTATTATTATTATTTTAGTAATTGTCTGAATGTGATTTCAGCAACTGTAGCGCATTGGTTAAATCGTTATGAACAATGCTTTTCAACTTCGCTACATCTGCAGCACAATAAATAACTGTGAATGTGCCCTGCATGAAGCAGATCTAGAGTGAGGCATATGCGTTTGGCAAACGTTTGAGCTAACTTCATGAGAGTTCAGCTGAATTAATTTTCCTATTAGTAATTGCAACAAAGATAACATAATAACATAATTCAGCTATTATTAATAATGCATTACCCAAATATCATTATTAATTAAGTTACGTGATTTGCACAAGTGTAGCGCATTGCTGTAGTCGTTAGAAACGCTCTTTTCTGACGTCGTCTGCAGCACTCTCTGCCCTCTCTCGAGCATTCTCGTGTGTTCTCACTCTCTTTTTGTTATGCTGATTTGGAGCGGCGTGTTTGTGGTGGGCCAGCTGGCGCTCTCAGCTCGATCAGCTGTTCCGCTATTTAGCAAACGTTGCCGTGTCTCTCATTTTTGACAAATTCTATTTACTTTTCTACACTCTCTCCTACACTGATATCTCAGTTTGCTTCTTTTTTTTTTTTTTTTGCAAAATAAACAAAGCGCATTTCGACTTTTGTGCCGGAACAACATAAAGAAAAGTCTACAAATTATGTACATTTGTTAAAATTATTTCTGTTATCAGCGCGGTAGGCGTGGCCCTGTTATCAATTTGGCCAAATTGTGTTGGACCTTTGAACCAGCGGAAGCATAAGCCTCTAGAAATGCTTTGATATGTATCACTTCCGAATAGCGCTGACTGTGGAAAGGTGCAAGCCGTGTGTTATTCATCGCAAATAGTTGTTGCTGTAAAAAAAGCTTGGTTCACACGCACACCGGCCAAGTGAGCGAGAGCGAGAGAGAGAGAGACAGTTTGAGTGGAAGACGAGATAAACAGTATTTGAACAAAAAAATGCCGACGTCACGAGCCTCATACAAAATTTCTGTTATTTCCGTTCAATTTCACAAGAATTGAGATATTACTCATACGCAGCAGTGTCTGCCATGCAGCCGGCTAGTCAAGCTTGCTCTCTCTCTCCCTCTCACACACATTCACACAAACAAATGAGCGCATTGCTTGTTGTCGCCGCAAGTTCATTCATGAATTTTTTCGCGCCGTCGCAACAGAGCGAGACAGCCGCATTGTGTGCGATAGAGAGAGAGAGAGAGAGAGAGAGCGAGTGAGAGAGGGCGAGGGAGAGCGCACGCTTATTGTCGTATATTTTGTGAGCTAAATTTCACCATGCCCACAACATGATCAATCTAAAAAATATTGAGCGCTCTTACTCATGGAGACGTCGCCAATAGTGGCGACTCCATGGCCCGCTATTTAGCGTTCGCATGATTGGGCCAAGCTATTTTTAAACTATTGTGTCGGCGGCGCGGGCGTGGAGTTGCCATTTGGTAATCTTGGATGTTTGGGTTTCTAATATTGTGAATGAGTGTGTGTGTGTTTTGTTGTTGTTTTTGTTGTTGTTGCCTCTACAAAAAAATAAAAAAAAAACCCTTTTTTGGAATTGCTCGACGATAGTTTGGCATGCAGTCGTACTTGGCTGGTATTTCCCATTCCCTTGATCGCACTGTGAGCCGAATATGTTATTACCTAATAAGCAATGTGTCTAATGTGTAATGACTGCGTTTCATGACGCGCTTGGCGTATGAGTAATATGCAAAGCATGACCAACAAGATTGCGCGCGAAATGCGAATCAATCACGAGGAATTTAAAAATGAAATCCACTTGAATTCAAACATTATTAGTATTGCTCCTCGAATTGCTTTCGATTTCATAAAAAATTAAATCAAAACCATAATTAGTGCTGGTCCGACGACTTAGTCAAGCCACAAACACACACACACGCACACACATACACACAGGGGCACGCACAATCGATTAAATTGATAAGAAATTCTATTGTGATTACAGTTTGGCCATGTTAACTTTTGCCCTCGATCAATCACTGGTAGGCAGACGCTCTCTGCTTGCCAGCTCAGCGCATGACTTGTAGCCCAACAATTTCTGACCATAATCGAATAGTAACTGAATAACGCTAATTTATTAGCCAATCGATTTGAAACCGCTACTAAAAATGCAGCCTCAGGCGACGCGAGCGAGCGAGCGACCTGAGTCATCCAAAATTCATTTCAAGCTGAAGTTGAATTTAAATTTTTTTCGTTTTTTTTGTTTTTGTTTCTGTGCTGTGACTGTGAAATGTTTGTTATACTTGAGTAGGGCAAATCTAAGTGAGATATATATATTCCAAGTTTTTTTCCAGAGCGCATTCATCGAGCGTATACGCGATGCATAGCTGAATTCATATGATTTCTATTGATATATATCAATGTCAAGGAGTCGACGAGTTAAGGATTCAAGGAGTCGACGAGTGCTACAGTATTTAGAGTGTTATACGTGTTCTACGTGCTGTACGCGCTATAAGTGTTATATGTATTATACGTGTATTATACATACATATCCCCAGGGGATGGTGGGAAGGTGGGAAGGGGGCAGGGATAGTAGGCATGGGGCTGCTGCCCCATTAATGGTCGGTAATTTGGTGAGCGCTGTGCGTTTGGTTTTCATGTTTGCCGACGCGCGAAATTTAAAAGTTTCACACATAACAAAGTGCGAAGGATGCAGATCGCCAGAGCCAAACTTAATTAGCGCCCATTGCAAAAATATTTACGGCAAAACAAAATAACACCCATTAAGCCAACGGAGAGAGAGAGAGCAAAGGAGCACACAAAACAAAACACGGTGGGGGGAAAGAAAAAGAGGAAAACAAAAAAAACAAAAAAAAAAAAAACAAAAAGGAAAACAAAAGCAGCGCAAACGCGTGATGATCACTGGGTAACGCCCCTGACAAAGCCCCAAAAGAGGAGACGCACAGCCAGACCACGTTCAAAGCCAATGAAGAAGAAGAAGAAGATGAAGCAGCAGCGGCAGCGGCAGCGGCAACTGCAGAAATAAAATAAAATAAAACAAATGCAAGCTATATGAGCATCAAAGGCCACAACAGGAGCCTGGCCATGGGAGGTACAAACGGCTCAGCCCGAGTCAGACTCAGAGCCAGAGTCAGAGTCAGAGTCAGAGTCAGAGTCCCGTGTATTTGGCTCTGGCTCATTGTCCGTTCTGGCCGCGGCCGCCGTCATTATAAGCCGTCACCTTGTTGTGTAGACATTGGCCATGGCCACCGCGCAGACGCGTTGCAAACTGCTAATCCGGTTCGGGTTTGGGTACGGCTACGGCGGCAATCGCTGAAGTGAAATCAACTCGTTAAATCGTTACCAAAACTGATCCCATTTAGCGGCGCAAACAGCGGCGCCAGCCAGCCAGGCCCAATGAATGCGCTACACTTGCAGCAGCAGCAGCAGCAGCAGAGATCAAATATATGTATATATAGAGTGGGTATATATATGAGTGTATAGTTATATGTTGTATATATGTATATATAATTGTCGTGGGTAGCGTGACTAAAGGTTGAGCTGAACGGCTGCTTGAAGCTTTGGCCAGTCTTTGCGGCAACTTCGCGTCATCGGCGTCATCAGCAGCAACACCAAGCAGCAACAGCAACAGCAACAACAACAACAACAACAACAACAACAACAACAACAACAACAACAGCAACACCTTCATCATTATCAGTGGCGGCGGCGTCTTCGATTTGGTGCTGCGTCGCCTGAGGGCGCGTTGAGCAGTTGGCGCTGCTGCTGCTGCTGCTGCTGCTGCTGCTGCTGTTGCTCTCTCATCGGTGCTTGGGCCCGCCAATTGCGTTGCCATGGAAGTAGGTGGTTATGATGATATACTTTGCCTGTTTGGCTTAGCTGTTGAAAGCGACCTTAAGCGGCTTCCGCTGCAGCAGCAGAAGCAGCAGCAGCAGCAGCAGCAGCAGCAGCAGCAGCAACGACTCGTTTCAGAGTCGGCAATATTGTTGCATGGTTATTGTTTGTGGCAAAGGCAAAGGTAGCAAAGGCGCTGGCAAAGGATATGCCAGTCTTTGTCTTGGCCGGCGACGTCCATGTTATTAACTTATTTTCAACCAATAAAACGGCAATGAAGCGAACGAGCCGAACCGAACCGATCGACCGGGCGCACGGAGCCACCGAATGCCGGTTCCCACAGTTATTATTTTCATAGGCTGAACTATTTGGTGTGGAAGTAATGCGATGACGGCGATGATGGCAACGATGTGAATGTGGACGATGGCGAGCATTGGCGCCTCGCATTGGCATTGGTGTTGGTGTTGGTGTTGATTGGCCCGGCCAAAGTGTCAAATAACAATGGCAGAGACAGAGACAGCGACAGCGACAGCGACAGCGACAGTGACTACAGAGGTGAGGTGGCCTGAATGAAGGAAGCGCTGCAAGTGCTGTAAAAATTGTTGATGGCGCCCGGGTTGATGTCACTGATTAATTGTGTAGCCATTAATCTTCTACAGCAATTGAGCAGCAGCCACAGCCACAGCCATAGCCACAGCCAGTTGAAGTAGAAGATGAAGATGAAGATGAAGCATCAGCCAGCAGCTTTGACATGCAGTCGAGGAAACACTTGGAGACCACACAAAGCGGCGCGCGGTAATTGCAATAAAACATCAGAAATAAGAATAAAAAAAAAAAAAAAAACAAAAGACAAAAGACATGGCATAGCATACCCGAAACCAGATTGATAATTATGTAGAATGATAGTTCCTTTTTTGTCGTTATCCTCAGTGTCAGGCCTTAGCCTCATTCCCTTACCCATTCCCATTCCCATTCCCAATCCCCATTCCCATTCCCATTCGCGCGCTTCTCTTACGACTTACACGTAGACCGAGTCCAATTCACTCGTGTGTTTTTGTTTTGAAGTGTCCAATTTCACAACATTTAATTCAGGATTTGACGGCAACAGGTTCGGAGATTCTCGAATTGAGCGACAGGTACAATTCCAATTCAATTTGCTTCGTGTCCCTCTCTCTCTCCCTCTCCCTCTCTCTCTCTCTCTCTCTTTCATTTGACTGACATGTACGTACGTATTTAGCTTGCCAGCGTCTTTGCTGCATCTTTTTTACAAGACCTCCCGCACATGTAAAACATGCCGATTCATAATTCTGCATTTCGTTTTTGAGGAGGCAATACGAGTGGAGTAGAGATGTTGATGATGAGCAGACGTCGCAGCAGCCGGGAACACCTCACACAAAGGTTGAACGCTTGAATGACAGCGGCCGAGCGTAAAGAGGAAAAAAATAAAGAAAACAGAATAATAATAATAATAATAATAATAATAATATGAAGAAGAAGCAGCAAATACTAAACTGAACTGCCACACGAGATAAATATCGGCGACGAAGCTTCGGCAGCGGCAAACCTAAACGACCACCCGATCGGTACCCGGCTGGAACTTACAGGCCCGCTCCAGGCCAGCCAGCCAGCCAGCTGGAATGACAGATTGGACCACCGTTTGCACATGTGACGAGGATGCGCCACGTAGCCCCAAACCAATCGCTCGAGCTCATAGCAGCAGCAGCGACAATTCTCGTGTCGCAGCCGCCGACGTTCGAGACAATGAAATATAAAAGCGCTTCGCCGGACGTGAGCAAGACGAACTGGCCAGCAGACAGGCATTAGCTGAAGATAAATGATAGAGTATGAGCCGCAGCACAACAAACTCCCAATCTGTCAGCGCTAAGCTAATATTAGCCATTCAAATAACAGGTATGCATATCGGGCGTACTCTATGTTATTAGCGTTACCCAATATAATTATTAATATTGGCATTACAGTAATCAGTTAGTGTGAGGATTGTCATTGTCATTGTCATTGTCATTGTCATTGTCATTGTCATTGTCATTGTCATTGTCATTGTCATTGTCATTGTCATTGTCATTGTCATTGTCATTGTCATTGTCATTGTCATTGTCATTGTCATTGTCATTGTCATTGTCATTGTCATTGTCATTGTCATTGTCATTGTCATGTCATTGTCATTGTCATTGTCATTGTCATTGTCATTGTCATTGTCATTGTCATTGTCATTGTCATTGTCATTGTCATTGTCATTGTCATTGTCATTGTCATTGTCATTGTCATTGTCATTGTCATTGTCATTGTCATTGTCATTGTCATTGTCATTGTCCTTGTCATTGTCATTGTCATTGTCATTGTCATTGTCATTGTCATTGTCATTGTCATTGTCATTGTCATTGTCATTGATCGATTTCTAACTTTTGTTTCCTATCATTTGAAATAGATACTTATATCGACACATTTTATCTTAATTGATCTAAGCTGATGATTCATAATGGATGCGTATTTATCTTATCATATTTAAATTAACTCATTATTGCAAATCGTTTTAAATAACGGCTTACTCAGCGCAGGTTGCCAAATTGTAAGCGACATAATTTATAGGCCTCGATTCTTTTGATTTCTGTGACACCATTCCTAAAATAAATCGAGGCTTTGACAGGTTTGAACATGATCTCACCTGCAGATATCTATATTTGATTGACTGATTGATGATAAACACAAAGCAAATAGCTAATTTATGCTGAATAAAAAGAAAATAAATAAACAAAAACTAGATTTCTAAAGATCTAAGTATATAGAATGAAAACATCGCTGAAATTCAAATAAAGAGAAACTCATGCAAATCATATTATTAACTAACTATATCTCATTATATGCCATACGAAGTCAGCCCACCCCAATCCAATTCCAATTCCCGATTCTCAATTCCACTTCCCATTCCAATCGATTTTGATTCCATCACATTGAGTCGAAAGACAAATGAAGCAGAAATACGATAATAGAGTGCTCATTTGTCTTGCAGTTGCAGAGGATCGCGACGAGGTGTGCAGCAGAGCCTGGCTGAGGGCGGGCAATTGAGTGAAAGAGATGCTGCTGCTGTTGCTGCTGCTGCTGCTGCTGCTGTGGCAGGTATAATATATGGCATAGAATCGAGCTACACGCGTTTTCATGCCCACATTGACGGAGCCCAGGGCAGTAATCTTTATGACAGCTCCTCGGATTTGTTAGCTGTCCCACTCTCCCTCTCTCTCTCGCTCTCTCTATGTCTGTCTGCCTCGCGCATATCGAATATCCTGGCACTCTGCTATTGTCGTACCTCAGCTCACTTATGCAATGATCCGCTCTCAGTTGCATTCCGCAAGCCAAAATGAATACCATGAGCAATTGTTGTTGCTCGACTGTCGATTGTCTGTTGTCGGCTGTGGCTGCTGCTGCTGCTGCTGCTGCTGCTACTGTTGGCATAATTATAGACACATCAGCTGTTTGGGCCACTTGCAGTTAAAGTTGAGAGTCAGCCGCAGTGGCAGTTGATTTGGTTTTCCTCAATCTCAATTGTTTTGTAATGGCAGTCAGCAGCAGCAGCAGCAGCAACTGCAGATCTCGAACAGCTTCGCAACAGCAGCAGCAGCAGCAACTGCCATGTCGATAGAAGCCACGCACAGACAAATACATATACATACATAAACCCATGTGTATTAATATATCCACATATATATCTATATATTTACAGAGCTGTGTGTGAGAGGGGCAGAGACAGAGATCTACAAGATACAAATTGATAAGCAAGACTCGTACGGTGAATTGACAAAGCGACGGCTTGACTGACTGACTGAGAGACTGACTAACTGGCTGGCAACGACAACAACAACAACATCAACAACAACAACAACAGCAACGACAATAGCAGCAACGACGACGATATCACTTGCCGCTCATTCGATGGCAAATTAATATAATTATCATTGCACGAACCGGAATTACACGACCAACAACAATTGTACAAACGACAAAACAGAGATTCGAACTGCAACTGCGGCTCCTTCCTCAATGGAATGGCGAACGGCGAACGGCGAATGAAAACAAACAAATAAACAATCAAAGAAACAGCGAACCCATAATTAACGCCACAAACGCAAATATTAAGCCACCGTCGCAGTTGCCGTTGCCGTCGTAGTTGCAGTTGCAGTTGCAGTTGCAGTCGCCGACGCCGTCACGTTATCGATAGCCGCAATCTGCTGCCTGCTTGGCTGGCTGCTTGTTTGCTATTGCTATGTATCTTTAAGATGCGCATTGCATAAACATATTACACACACACACACACACACACACACGCATTTTGAGGTGTGCCCAGTAAAAGCAGCAAGTGGCGCTAGCTGCCAACTAAATGTCTTGAGATGTGCCTGAGATACGAGCTGGCAAGTAGTTGAGAGTAAATAGTGGCTCAGCTCATAACTTTTGACCTCGGCCTGTTGAAATCTGAAAATAGAATTTGCATTTGATTTTTGAAGCCTAAAGAATCTTAAGTAATATCAAATTAAAATATTACATATATTTTATATATAATATATTATTGTGAAATATTTGCTACCAAAAATATTCATTTATTAATTTATTTACTCATTTCATTTTCATTAGAGCTCCCATTAATCATTAGAGCATTGCTTGTAATATTAACTCCGATAAACTATATTATGAAGTTATTAACAATGAATAATTTTCCATTAAATAAATACATTATAATAAAAAAAATAAATTAATTAAAAAATGTTTCGAATAAATAAATACATTTTTATAATAAAAAAAAAAACAAATATAATAAAAAAATGTTTCTAAAAAATAATAAAAAAGGTTTCTAATAAATATAAAAATTTTTTCAAATAAATAAATACATTTTTATAATTAAAAAGAAAAAAAAGAAAATGTTTTCTTATAAATAAATACATATTTATAATAAAAAAAAAAAAAAAAAACATTTCATTTCACATATATATTTTGTCAAATATTGTATTGCTAAATATCGTAATCTTAAATATTTATTTAAAGTATTTACATTAATTATTTGTTCATTATTATTACCTTTTTATATTGGAAAACGAAGGAAATAATTTAATTTAATATTAATCAGATTAAAATATATATTCATTTAATAATTTTTGTTACCTTACATTAACTTTTATATAAGATATACTTTTAAATATCTTATATTTAAAATATTTATTATTAAAATAAAATTTGAAATATCTCACCTCAATTATTTGCTCGATTTACACAAAAGAAAAATATAATAAAATGTACATTAATTTACATCATTATCATTATCATTAGAGTGTCACAAAATCACATGATGTTATAAGCAATGAATATCTTGCATTAATTTTTTTAAATTTATATTAGTAATTAAATTATTATTTATATATATAATAATATTATTAATTAAATTTTACAATTATTAAAAAAAAATATTTCACACATTAAGCCTTCAGTACAGACTTATTGGATAATTAGATCTGTTAAGTTTTCATTTCAGTTGAGATAAAAAAGACAAAACTATGAGTTCTACAAAAATATCTACAATCTCATGGTAATACTCTCTACAAACAATTTTCAGAAATAATCAAGCTGACAAATTGATCGATTTGAACTTTGATTATATTAATAAATTCTGCATATAACAATTGCACGAAGAATACGAGACCAAATACAGGTAGAATATATAGAATATCAAACATGATCAACAGTCTATTGATCTATATTTGCTCCCATTCGTCTCTATTCGTTTATAACTCTAACCATCTCTAGCCATCCCTATCCGTTTATATCATTCTGTAACTTTAGCTGTATATATCTCTATTTGTCTCCATCCATCTCTAATCAACTCTATCCATCTCTAACCATATCTATCTATCTCTAACCATATCTATCCATCTCTATCCATGTCCATATGAGTTTCGAACAAAAAGGAAATAAGAAAACAAATAGTCGGGCACTCCCGACTAGAGTAGTTTTTCCTATGTATAAAGATTAAAGATTTTCATTTATTTATTTAAGTATTTATTTATTTATTATTTTATTTATTTATTTATTCAATTATTTATTTATTTATTTATTTATTTAAATATTATTTTATGCATTGTATATTCTGATTTTGAAAACTTTACTTTGGGCAAATAATTAGAATAATTAATAAAAACTATTTTATAAATAATTTAATATTCCTATATATAGATTCACAGTTAGTGAACAGTCTTGTAAACTTATAGTATATATAGGTATATATAGGTATTTTTTTCATCTGTTGAAAATATCAATCATAAGCTGCTATTGTTAGTCAGCGCATTGGCTGTTAATTGAGCTGGCCTCAGAGCTGGACAATTTTGATCTTGGTACAGTTGTGACTAGATTTGATGGACGTCGTTGGCATTTGCGAAATATTTAGCGCTGATTGAGTTGCAATTGCTGTCAGGTTTTTGGCAACAGTTTCGGGTGTTACGCTTTGATAAGTGGCTTGTTAACAACTGCAATTAAATGTAATTAGCACACCTCCGACGTTGGCATGGTTTAATTAGAGTGTTGCCTAGAGTTTGAGAAGCTGACATTTGATTGCTAGAAATATGCGAGCTGGCCACAGTGGCAGCAGGCAGCAGGCAGTAGGCAGCATCGGGGGAGCAGGAGCAGGAGCAGGAAAGGAGACTAAAGTTAACGTAGCAACAACTGCAACAACTGCAGCTTCTCTTACTGTAGAAATCGTGACTTTGGCTCGCCGATCCGATAAAGCTGGCAAAAAGCGCAAAGCACATAAGAGAAAAATTTACCCACCAGCAGGATATTTAAGATTGCCCCAAAAGACCACAAATGTGCGGACGCAGAAGGTGGGGCAGCAGCAGGCGTAGCAGGAGGCGAGGGCGAAGGCGAAGGCGAAGGCGAAGGCGCAGACGCAGACGCAGCCACGGACTCAGATGCAAACCCAACGATGGCGACTCTCTGCGACGCTGGTGACGATGATGATGATGATGAGGCACAAAACGTTCGCTGAGACAGTCTCCCTGCCTGTCCGTCTGTCTTGCTGGCTGTCTGTCTCTCTGGCAAGCTTGCAGTTGATTAAGCGACCGCTTCGGCGGCGGCCGAGCAAACAGATTTGCATATTTCATTGAGCAGTTCAATCAAATGGAGGACACCAAAGCCGGGCCTGAAACAAAACGTGGACAGAGTCGCGCCAAAAGTATTTTTGCCTCCTCTTTGCTGCATGGCGACGAGATGCAAGCGCTGCGATTAAGTCCGAAATAACTCATTCATACGCAGCCGTGAAGCTTGGCAGGATATGGCACCGTCACCAACGCAGCCATCCATTGGCAACAAACGACGGCGACTCCCTCTGGCACCTCCCGGCTCTTGCTTCACTCCCAATCCCTCAACTCACATCCATCCCTCTTGCTCACCCTCTCTCTGCCGCCCTCTCTCTCTTCCTTCATCACCCTTTCCCCTTTCGCTCAGCTGATCTGGCCCTCTCATTCGCACACACTGCCGCTGCCTAATCTGTGGAATGTCATCACTGCTAGCAGCACCTCAGAACAATGGCCATGGCCAAATGCAAGTGGAGCCACAGCCAGAGCCCAAGACCAGGCGACCAGAGAGACCCAGAGACCAGAGACCAGAGCAATTGACAGTCCAAGATGGCGAGATCAGCAGCCATCGCCAGCCAAGATGGCGATGTGCAGGGCATTTGCATTAAAGCTCGCCCACTCGCCAAAACTAAGCATGAAAAAAAAAAAGAAAAAAGAAAAATGAAAACAAAACAAAAAAAAAAATCTTTAAAAAAATGCAGCAAACAAAAAATCTGTCGCTATTTCACTCAGCGGCGCTTTCTCCCTCCCGCTCTTTCTCTCTCACTCTTTCTCACTCTCTCTCTCTCTCTCTCTCGCTCTATGCCAGTGCGCTCAACCAATGAAGCGTACTTAATGCGGGCGGACACTAAGCCACGTGTGAAATTCAATCGCCGGCTCATCTCGGATCGGCTCGGCTTGTCTCACTCGCACCGTCATCACCACACAGGCTCGAATGTCGTCCGCCTGGACACCTCGTTAGGAGCCCGACGCTGACGCCGACGCCAACGTCAACGTCGCTGTCGCCGTCGACGCTGTTGGCCGACCGGTGTGGGGTCCCCTTGGTCCAAGCGCGCTCGTTTCGGTTTCGGTTTTCATATTTTGAGGTTCACCGATGTGTTAACAGGCGGCGGCTGTCGCATATTAGGCGGCCCCTGACCAGATCTCTTCAGCTCTCCCCATAACCAAACTCATTCCCATACCCCCAGACTTGAGCTCTGCACCACCTTTTCCCTTTTCCCTTTACCCCTCACCCCACACCGAGCCATCAGCCATGGTCATGTGCTGACGAATTTTTGCAGGCAAACAGGCAGCAGGCAGCAGGCAGCAGCCACGGCCAGCCTGAAGACAACGCGATAGCAAGTGTCACGTCAAGCACATAAATTAAATGCACAACAATAACAAGAACAAGAACAAGAAAAAAAAGAAGAGCAGCACAATTCATCTGAAGCGAGCCGAACATGGCATACACTGCCAGTGTAAAGTAAATAATTCCGATTTCAATTGAATATTTCATATATCAATAAAAATATTTTTAATTTAATAAATTTATTTTTTCCCTCATTATTTGAGTAATTATAGAATTATAATAAAAAAAAAAATAAAAAAATTTGATATTTAAATAAACATAAAATTGGTTCGATTTTAAATTTTGTATAAAAAATGTTTAATAATAAAAATAATATTAATTTATTTAATTTTTAATTGAGTAATCTTAGACCTACAATATAATAATTAAAAAAAGGAATAATAATAATTATTTAGATAAACATAAAACTGGTTCGATTTTAAATTTTGTATTATAATATTTTTTAATAAAAAATATAACAATAAAAAATAATATTAATAAATAAATAAATAAAATTCATATATATGTATATTTGAAACTAATTTAGTTATTTTATTTTTTATTTATTTATTCAAGAGCTTCTAAGAAAATATTAAAATAAAAAAGTTAAAAATTTATGTTTGTTTATGTTTATGTATGTTTATCGACATTTTGTATATTAGAAATATTAGTATTTATTTACTTAGTATTTATCTAAACATTTTTTATATAACATTTAATACATACATTTATTGTAAAAAACTTGTAAACCCTAAAATCTGAGTTTTTTTTATTTGTAATATTTTGTCAAATTAATTAACTGATTGTTTATTGTTTATTGTTTATTGTCTATTGTTTAAAATAATTGATTAATTATTTTAAATAATTTTTTACTTGATTAAAATAATTTATTAATTATTTTAAAAACGTTTTAACTATTTAAAATGCTTCATTAATTATTTGAAATAATTTATTAACTATTTAAAATAATATATTAAATTTTTGTTTATATATATAGTATTTAGCATACAATTTAAAAAATTGTATTCATTTTTATTTATTTTATTTATTTAATTTAATTGTATTATTTAATTAATTTATTTATTTATTTTATTTATTTAATTTATTTTTATTTATTTTATTTATTTTATTTATTTTTTTAATTTTATTTATTTATTTATTTATTTGAAATTTGATTTTCAAACGAATCTATTTCATTTAATTTGGGTCAAGTTATTTATTCTTTTTGTATATCAATATTTGAGCATTGTTGGATTGCTTAAGCGATGAGAACATGAAAAACAGCTGATCTCAATTAGAATGCAAGTGTGCTCAGATAATTCACTTACAAGTCGTGATACCCACCACGCTGAGGGCAACCGAAAAGAGGAGCAGCGAAAAGAACATGAATAAGCAGCCGATCGCAACGAGCACAAGACAAGATAAGCAGATAATTTTCTAGGCAGCAGCAAACGGTGCGGTGGCCACAGGCAGCGGGACGGACAAAGGGACGTTGCATGGGATGCCTCCAAATTGGACCACAGACGCTGTACCCGGTACCCTTAGCAAGCGACATGATGTTTTACTAACCAGCGAACGGGCAACGGGCAACGGGCAACGGGCGACAGACAATGGACAGCGGACAACCGATGACTGAAGAGAGGCTGCTAATAATTTGTGTACGCGACGCCGCCACAGCCACCGGTACCATCGGCCGGAATCCAGTCTAAGCTCTGTGCTGTGCTGTGCTGTGCTGTGCTGTGCTGTGCTGGCTTAGGGGCACACAATGGAGGAGCAGCAGCAGCAGCAGCAGCTCATGGCATTCGCATTGGCATTGGCTGGCTGGGCCCATTGTCGTCCTTCGTTTCATGCTAAACGTGTTGTTGCCAAATTGTGAACAAGATTCATTCATGTTTCAACACATTGAGCAACACGAGGTTCAGCAGCCAGAGACTCCGACATACGCTGAGGATGCGCTCTGCCATCCGTGGCGGTGTCGTTGTCATGGCCATCAACCGTCAGCCTCAGCCTCAGCCTCAGCCTCAGTCTCAGCTTCAGCTTCAGCTTCAGCGTCGCTGTCTTCCTCGTCGGCGTGTGAACAGACAATAATGCGGCTGCCCGCACGTTTTGCCCTCTGCATCGATCGTTGTTCTTATTTAAATGTGTTGTCTGCACTGTGAATTTATTATGGCTGCGGCGACTATGCGGCGTATGATTAATAAAATTAATATGAATCCACACACAGATAATAATTAGGTAATTCGAAACGCCGGCGCACAAAGCCTCAAATCGCTTTTATCCCATTGACAAGGGATTGCCAACTGCTAGAGCCGCATAGAGCAGCCGCATTCAATTATCCTGCCAGCCAAGCCAAGCCTTGAGACGGAGCAGTTCAATTGATTGAGTTATGCGAGTGATTCATCAAATCAAATTAAACAACTTAATTACTATTGAGCAATTTGTAAATTAAATGAGCAGACAGGCATTGACTCATCCCAACATCCTTATAATGTAGTTCCTTGAGCTCGCTTAGCTTTTAGTTTATTTATATAATTATTTATGAATATCTAAAACTTTTCAACAAATATTTATTTGTTGTTGTTTGCATTGATCTTTTATATTTATTTATTTCTTTATTTATCTATTTATGTTAATGTCAGATTTCATTAACAGGAGCTGCTTCTTCCTCAAATCGTCATGCTATGCTATTAACAGTATTCTGCGCTGTTAATAGCATAGCTCCCACTCCAGTTCCACTCCTACTGGTTCGCAATCGGCGATTAGGATATTCTTCCTACATTCTGTTTCTGTTCGTACTACTTTACACCTTATGTTATGTATCTTCAATACAAATGCAGTTCAAAACAACAATTTGGATTCTACATCTAATAAGTATTGATAATATTTATTGAAATAACGCTACAATCAGAGGCAAGAGCAATAATATATTCAAATTAATGAGTTTTATTTCATAAGTTTTGTAATAATGTCAAAGGCATAGGTACAATAATAAAATAAATATTGTTGTTTTTTAAACATAATAAACATTTAAAATAAATAAATAATGTAAATATATAATATATAAATATATTTCAAATATAGTTTATACATAAGTTAATATCAATAAAAAATATTAAAACTTTAAACATTCATTTCATGGCACTAAAATCTTAGATCTACGACTAACGAACACAAGTAAAACAGTTCGTTTTAACACAAATTAAAACATGAATAATATGAGTCAACAGAAATTGACTTCCTTTCAAAAGTAACAAACAAACATATTGATGGCCAAGTATTGACAATTTCAAGTGGACTTCACGACCATCCCCAACGATAAAACGATCGAGCATGGGGAGATAAGTGAAACACTTGTGCCCTATGGGAAGCCATATCAATATATATATAAGTAATTCTATGAGAACTCTAAATAAAAACTGTCCGTCTAAGGAGAGCTCATCCGTTCAGCATTAAGTGCTGGAGTTCAACAATCTGCGCTGAGTCTTAAGTAATTTATCTTTAACATAATAATGATATATTCTCTCTCTAGCTGAATCGTTTAATTGATTAATATCTATAACTTAATTCACATAATTTATGGACTGCATAAATAATTAAATAAAATAAATAATTAAACAAATTAATTAAAACATGTAAATAAAGATATAAAAAATATGTAAATAGAAAAATAAATAAATTAAAAAAAAAAATAAAACAATATATAAATTAAAACATAAAATAATATTATTTAAAAAAATTAATATACAAAAATATATATATACATATATATAAATAAAACAAAATATAAATAAAAATATAAATATAAATATAAATAAAACAAAATATATTATTCTTTTTACTTATTTTAATGTATAATATTAAATGAAAAATAATTAAAATAATAATAATGTTAATCATGTTAAAAAAAAGCAGTTTTATTCTTTTCAATTCAATATACAATAATATGAAATTATTAAAAAAAAAAAATAAATAAATAAATTTAAAAAAATACATATAATTAAAAAAAAGAATTGTGCAAAAAATGTATATAGTTGAAATGAAGTAAATTAAAAATTACAACTGATGCTCTAGAGCATAAAACTCTTTAAGAGATTCACAAGATTTTTTCAACTCAGCCAACTTCTGTGCTAAAACAATGCTCGAACTAAACTGCACACATAGTATATTAACAACTTTATGAACTTGGCTATAATCTAATAAAAAAAAATAAATAAAATAAAAAAATCTCGTAGGTTACTTTCATATTTTCACATGAAGAATAAATACATTCGAGACCTTTAAAAGGCATATTGAAATATCAAAGTTCTAGATTTCATAAATATAAATGAACGTAATTGCTTCACATTGAACTCAAGCGTCAGCATTTGTTTCACTTGATATTTATGATTTGATTTATAATCGAACCCAAGCTATGATACAATAAAATGATGAAGATTGCTATATTTATAATCGATGAAGTTTAGTTTGTATGATTCTTACTATTACCTATATTTATAAGGGCGCAGAATATGATATAACAGCTTGGCACTGGCCTAACCGGAAATGCCCGACATTCCAGTCGCATACCAAGCCAGCTAACAATAAGAACAACAATAAAACTAATAATAAAAAAAAAAAATAAAAAAAAAAACAACATACAACACACAGCGAAAGAGGAGAGTGAGGGAGAGGGAGAGAGAGATGGACATTGCTTGCTTTCATTTATTGTGATTCTGAAGATGTTTCTTATTATGAAATTAGAGTGAACGCCGAACAGCAAGCACATAGAGATTGTAGGGAATGAAAGGACAGACAGACAGACAGACAGACAGAGAGACAGAGCGACAGCAACAGAGGCCCGAAACAACGACAATGTGAACGGCGTCGGGGACAGCGACAGCGACAGCGACAGCGACACTTGGCCAGGAGCTCAATGAATGAAACCGAAATGAGAAATGAATGATATCATGCGCATTGTTAGCTCATACGACAGACACGGCTGAGGCCTGCGGGTCCCAGCAAACGAGATCAAATGCGATAGCGCCACGAAACGAGGCGGCAGCCTATAGCCAACAGCCAACAGCCAGCAGGCTGCAGCCTCTTGCCTTCTGTGCTCTGCCTCCTGCCTGCTGTCTCCAGTCTCCTGGCTGCTGCAGAGCGTTTGCTTTCGAGGCAACGTGTTGCTCATTTAGCTGGCAGCCAGTGCGGCCATAATTCAACGCTTTTGATAACTGCGTTAGGCACCGGCAAACGGCAACCGGCAACCGGCACCCGGTACCAACACCGACGGCAGCAGCAGCAGCAGCAGCAGCAGCAGCAGCAGCAGCAGCAGCAGCGGCCCAGGATCGGCGCGCGTCAGCACTTGGATCTGGGCAAGGGCGAATTGAGAGCTGCGATTCTCTAACCCCTTTACGCCACGCACAGTGCCTCAAAAGTGTCAAGCATTATGCATTCGATCTCTTTGGGACATGCTCTTCAAACAGTCTACGAAACTAAACTAGGGGCAAAGGTCATTTAGCTGTAGCAGAGCTGAGCATGCTCACTCTCATACTAAAATAATCACAATCAGAATATGCTTGACGTGTAGCTCTTTAGTTGACATGGAGCTGATCATACTCATACCCCTACCTCTCCTTCTCTCTCTCTTGGCCTTACATGCCATAATAGTAGGCACACAACAATCGTCTCTGCCTTATTCATTCAAGCAACCTTAATCACTTAATCCCCATAGAATTACAAATTACAAAGAGTAGCGATGGAAGGCGATGGAAAATCAGTGAAGTCAATATTGAGTGAGAGTCTGATCTGATCCGATTGAAATGAAATGTGTTTCAATTAGCTATACAGACAGGCATACAGAGAGAGAGGGAGAGAGAGAGGGAGAGAGAGAGGGAGAGAGAGGGAGAGGTGCTCAGTCATTTTGTAGGTGTTTAGAACGTGTATTAGTCTTGATTAGTAATTATCACGATATTAATCAACTCGATGCAGCTCAGCGGATCTTATATAAGAGCATTAAATACAAATTTAATGTCGTTTGACGTGAGACATAATTAAAATAGTTTTGAATTATTTATTTTTAATTAAAAAAAAAAAAATAATAAAATATGAAAATATAAATAAATATAACAATGAAATAATAATAATAATATTATATATTGCATATATTGCAAATATTAGCAATAATAATGAATAATAAAAGCATATTAACATTTTTTTTTAATAATTTAATTCAATTATTAATATACTTGTTAAAAAAAATTAATATACATTTTAAATATATTTTAAGTTTTTGTATATAAACATATATAATGTTTATATTTATAAGCAATAATAAACATAATATAATAATATTGAATATATAATATGAATATATTTTAAAAAAAAAAAAAAAACAAATAATTGATAATATAATAAATAAATAAATAAATAAAATAAATACATATCTAATTTTATTAAATTTATATTTTAAATTTCGATTTTAATTTAGTTAAAACATAATAAACTATAATATAAAAAATAATGTATTAATATATTTATAAAAATAATGCATATAAAATTTAAAGATATTAAAAATAATATAAGTTTATTTTTAAGTATATATACAAAAAATACAATTTCAATTTCAAGTTCTCAAGAGCCAAACGAGTCACGCAACATATTCGTACTAATATCTAATTACACTAATAATTACAATTCATTATAATAATAATTACAATTCATAATAAAATAAAATTTCATTGATTTAAATGCGTTTTGTGTTTTGGTACCACTGTAATGCTGTATCATCTATGGCTGGCCCCGCTCGCCCTCGCTTTTGTTGTACAAAATGTTTTTTTGTTTTCTGTGTGTGTTTTTATTTATTTTATTTTTTTTATTTTTTGGTGTTTGCCTGGCGATTTGTTGTGTTTGATTTGCTGCCTCGTCGCCGTCAGCGTCTGCCGCGTCGTGGACGTTCGTGCTGTATGTGCACATAGATATACATTTCGATATATATATATATATATATATGTATATATATATATATATATATATATACCTGTGCGCATTCCTGCGTGCCGCGCGCATTGCATTGTTCGCTTTTTGGTTCATTCAAATCCTTTCGGTAAAATTCTTTTGTTTGGTGTCAAGTTTAACAAATATTTGAACGGCCGGCAGGCAACGGCGTCTCTTGTTTGTCCCCATGTTTCTTGCGTGTTGCGCTCCTTGTCATCTTGTTATAGTTTTCGTTGTTGTTGTTGTTGTTGCTGTTGCTGTTGTTACTGCCGCGTCGCGGCACATGCTTTGTGTGTGACATGGGGGCGTATGAGTAATCAGCGCTGCCCACAATTAGTTGGCCTTAGACAAGCTGCGGCTGACCAGGCCAGCCTAGACAGCGATTAGCATTACTTGATTTGCCAACTGCTATTGTTATTGTTGTTGTTGTTGTCTTCTTCTTCTTCTTCTGCTTCTACTACTACTACAAGTGACTGCCTGCCGTGGCTTCGCTTCGCTTCCATTGTTGAGTTCTTATCGCACCGCGCGCTTTTGTTGTGCGAAATATTTTGCACCCCGCAGCGCAGCGCACAAAATGCCACAAGAATTGCATCCGACAATATGGAATATGGCTCTGGCACTGGGCCAGGCGAAGCCAACGCCAACTGCTGTGCAGATTGCTGGCCAACGTTTTGGGGCTGCGAGTTCAACTAGCTGTGACAACAATAACAACTGCTACGACTGCTGCTGCTGCTGTAAAGGAAAAAAAACATTTAAATAATAAAAAAATAGTAAAAGATATAAAAACTGCAACCGTAATTATTTATTTATTACGACAATGTTTGCGACTTGATGTTGTTGCTAGTTGTTATTTTTGCTAAATGCTAAAGTGTCATAGCGTATATAAATACTTGAGGCCTTAACAAAATGCTCTAAAGCAATAAAAATTTTATAATTTTTTTGCTGGATTCTTTACAAAGTCGTTCTTGTTAAGGGTATATTGGTTTCTGTAAAATATCTGTTCCGATTTACGTTCTTCTCTCTGAATTTATGTAAAATTGTTTTGCTGCATGGAACATATACATATACATATACATCTATATATGATAGAACCAAGCTTTGAAGGATATTCAGTTCTAGGTTCAAGCTTGCTCTGGGGCGTAATATTTTCTCTATACAAGATATCTTTCGCAGTTTTAGGGATTGCGAATTCGCTAGTCTCGCTTGAGCTGTCACTGATATGAAATGCTTCTTATTTAGTAAGATAAAGATAAGAGATGCTCGTTGTAAATACGCCCACTTAACACCTGCAAAATCTACAGTTTTGTTTCATCGGAATACATCGAGCTTACAACCTTCGATCAAACATATATAATGCCCACAGTGGGCGTGTCAAATAGGTATGTTCTCCATTAGTTTAGCAAAAATTAGCCATGAGAACGTGGAAAATTGGAGAAAAAGCTGGCAGCTTGTGAACTCTGTCGCTAACGCTCTACTGTTTGCAGTTTTCTCCAATTTTCCACGTTCCCATAGCTAATTTGATTAATTGCGAAAATAGTATTAAAATTTAGTATCGGTTATAAGTATTATTATTTTATTTATTATTATTATTACTATTATTTCATTCATTATTATAATAATAATTTTATTTTATTAATATATTTTTTCATTATTATTATTATTTTTTTTAGTATTATTTTTATTTTGCTTGTATTCATTTATGAATTTAATTTGTTATATTTTTCTTACATTATACATTTATTAATTAATAAACTACTTAAATAGTATATGTATTTAAATAAATTAAACTTTATTTAAATAAATAATATCTGAATATCTTTTTATATGATACTAATATCGAATATATTTTATACTAATGATACTAATATCTTCTTATTTTTATTTTTTATTTTTTTTTTTTTAGAATTTTATAAATTATAATTAATTTAATAATGAAATGAAACAATTAATTGTTAAGAAAATTATTTAAAATCAAATTCATAAAGGAAGCAGTTAATTTATTACATAAGTACTTTTAATAAGTTTGCATTTAAATAAATTATGCTTTTATATTTTTTTTATTTATTTATTTTATTTTTAAAATCTAAGAAATGATAATTAATTTGATTAAATGAAGCAATTAATTATTTATTTAAAAGCAGGTATTGATTTATTTTTTATTTTATTTTTTTATTTTTATTTATTTATTTTTTTATTTATTTATTTTTTTTTTTGTGTATTTAGCTTTAAGTATACATTTGCTCATGATTTTTTTTTTTTAGTTGTACACTATCAATTAATTTTTTTTTTTCAATTTTAGGTAATCATAGATTCATAGTTTAGCTTTATTTATTATTTATCATTGAAACTTCAGCCAGTTTACACTTATAGCCAAACCTGTGTAATATGCATTCAGAGAGAATTGAGAATGCGACTCGGCGCATCTGTGACATTTAGAGACTTTTGCTTACTTTCAGTTTTTATTGCAGCAGTTGTAGAACTTGCAGTGTCTCGGGCAGATAATCATCGGGCGCGCATACGCATAGTCACCATGGATGGCTCTTCTGACACTTCAATGGGGGCTCCCAGAGACTGGAGACCTCGAGGCACGGCTGCTGCTGTTGCTGCTGCTGCTGGTTGTTAGTGTCGTTGGAGTTTGCCGTTGCAGTTGCCTCATGCTGTGGCGCTATGCAGCGATTATGGCAACGGATTAACTTCCTCTTTTGGTTGCTGCTGCTGTTGTAGTGGTAGTTGTTGTTGTTGTTGTTGTTGTTGTTGTTGTTGTTGTTGTTGTTGTTGTTGTTGTTGTGCTTACAATGGTGTCACTGGCTGCTGCTGTTGCTTTTATTGTAGTTTTTCTCTTTTTTTATTATTACTTGTTGTTATTGTTGCCGCAGTTGGCACCACCCGCTGCCACTTTGTGCCGTGGCCCTTTGTTGAGTGCTGATGCTGATGCTGCCGATTGCCGCATAAAACGAGCCACATTATCCACATGACACACATAGTTAATAATAATACTTATTATGTATACGATTATAGGCCTGTTGCTCACTGTGGCCATTATGCGTGAATTGAGCGCTCGCTCGCCGCTTATCGCACGCACTTTCAATTTCGTTTGCTCGGCCATTAGAATGGCGATAAGAAAGCTAATGAAAGGAAAGCACACATTCGCTGGGCATTCGCTGTTCGAGGGGCAGGAGATGGCGCTGATCACACTCATGCCTAGAAGTATACTTTGCTATGGACTAAACTACCTGCCAAATAACTATCCATCAATATGACAGAGGGCTTCTTTGTCGATCTGTTGTAGCTTGGCAAAGCTTGGGACTTGGCAAAGTTTGCTCTAAATCTTAAATAGTGAGTAGAAAGTGCATTATAGATGTAGAGCTAGTTAATCCCTATTCTATACTTTTATAAAAAATTTCTTTAACTTCTCCTGCTGTTCAGAGCCATTAAAGACGCGAGCTGCTGCGGGTCAGATAGATTGCTAGATAGAGCGACAGGGATCGAGCCTTGATTATATTCCATATATGTATATCTACATATATCTATATATATAAGCTGCAAATTTAGTTTTTCAGCTCAAGCAAGTGCAGCTGAATAAATATAGAAATAATTAATTTAGCATAGAAATAAATAAATGAAAAATTATAATATATTTTTTTTTTATATCAAAAATATAGATAAATGAACCAAATTTTTCAAAAATATATATTTAATTTATTTTTATTTATTATAAAAAAATGAGATAATAAATTATAAAATTAAATAAAATATATATGAACACATAAATATAAGCTAACATATTTAATAATATATTAAAAAAAAGGTGGGAATACAAAAAAAATAATTTTTTCTAAGAATCAAAATGAGAAAAAAAAATCAAGAAAATAAATAAGAAAAAAAAAAAACACAAATAAATAAAGAGTATTGTAAAAATGAGACAAGTATAAAATAAAAAATATGTATGAACATGTAAATATTAAAGAAAATATTTAATAATATATTACATACAAAAGAAGGAATATTAAGAAAAAAACATTTATTAAAACTTGTTATTATTTTTTTTATTATTTTATTTTTTTTTTATTTTAATAATATTTTTTTTTACAATATTCAGTGTTTAGTTGCTGATTTTCAACAGAGAAATTAGTAAGAATATATTTATTAAAAAATATATATATATAAAATAAAATAGATAAGAAAAGAAATGTTCAAGTATTATTATTAATATTATTATTTTAAAAAGGATAAAACATATTTTAAAAAAAAAAAATTAAATTAAATTAAAGTAAATACAAAATAAAATATTGAGGAAAATATAATGAAAATGAAGTGAATCTTTCACACTGTCCATACACGACTCGAATACTTGTGCATGACAGTTGTTAACTGAGTGAAATTGTAATATTCAATTGTATTTGAATTGTTTGATCTTGTGCGGGATTTGATTTCACAGATCACAAGACACAGTCGAGCCTAATCGCAATATGCGTGTGTAAAAGTCACGATTTACGGCCACATAGGGAAAGAAATAGATGTTGCCAGCGACACTTGATCCTTTTGTGGGCTGTGTCTAGCGCTATCTTTCTCTGGCTGGGCATCTTCACCTTCGTCTGTTCCTTTTTCTTTTCTTTTTTTTTTTTTTTTTTTGGCCGCAATTTATCACATGCCACTTGTAGCCGGATTTTGATCTAATAAAAACTGTCAAAACGTTTGCAACGCTGGGAAAATATTTACACGACTCACAAAGGGCCAACAACACACACAAACAGCATCATGCACCAGCCAGCAGGTGAGTGAGTGAGAGAGAGTAAGAAAGAGAAAGGGAAAGAGAGAGAGAGAGAGAGAGAGAGAGAGAGACACTTAGAGGGACAGGGTAAAACAGTTAGAGCTAGACAATAGCAACAGGATCAAGGATGCTGCATAGCCGCACAGCGGCAGGTCGTTCGAGACTTGGGCGGTATGACACATCAGGAATTTAGACATTAAAGGATCTGGCCAAATGGCAATGACAGTGGCTAGGGAGTCGGGGCTGGGAGTCTGTTTTTGGGTGTTCACCACAGGCTGGTCGCCTTCGGCTATGTATTGAAAAGATGAAAGTGAATTTCGTTGCCGTGTAAAAAAGAAGGCAAAAGAATGCAGCATCGGTCAATTGAAATGAAATGAGCGACCGCTGGGAAATCGAAACGGGCTGAGGCACACACACAGTGCGACAGAGTGAGAGAGAGAGAGAGATAGAGCGGGAGAGCGGGAGAGAGAAGGCGCTCGTCTTGGCTCTGGCTCTGAATTTGACTCTAGTTCTGGGCGGCCCCTGCACGTTTAGCTATTTTTATGGAGTTCCATGGAATTATCGCTCACTCCGTTTCGCTCTCTCGATCTCCCAAACGTTTCTATTAACACATTGTTGGACGGGGCTGCAGTTACTCTGTATTCCATATAGATAACTATATATATATACTTGTAATTCTCTTGGCTGATTTGTATTGTAGTTCTGTTTGTTTTATACTTTGCCGACAGCATTTGCCGCTGGGAAAAGTGAAACGCTGTCAACGCCGACGCCAAAATATGTCCAAGAAAACATTTCTTTTGCCAAGGGATGTGCGATGATTCGTAACTATTTCCTGTGCCCATATCTCAATGTCAATGACTCGCTGGACTCGCATTGCATAAGCTGCCCTCGAACAAAAGCGCAAAAGACAAAACAAAAAATAAAACAAAAAAAACAAAAATCAAATCAAAAATAAAGCAGACTATAAACCGAATGCGAAACGCGAAAACTTGACCTTGTCGTCGGCTCATATTCAAAAGAGATTAGCCAAAAGGTTTTGCAAACATTCTTTGGCCATCGTTATTGCAAGCATTTAAAATGCTAAATATGTGATTTATGGGCGTTATGTGATTAGATGCCATCATCTACTGATATAGAGCTGCCCCAACAAACACACACACACACACACGCACATTTGCAGCATTTTTTTATATGCAGCAACAGCTGGCAGCTAAAATGGGAACGGGCAGAAAACAGCCAACAGCCAACAGACATTAATTTAGTATACCTTATATATATGTATATATCTTTATTTGTCAATTCATATACGCTGCACAGCTGTTGGCATTACAGGGTATTCTTGGATATGCCCCAAAGAGCTGATTTCAATAGAGGAGCTCAGCCAGTCATCTCAATTACTCAATTTATATCAATATCTTAAACTAGAGCAGCTTTTTACTTTTACGTTTTATTACGCCTCAAATTGACATAGATATATTTGTAATAACTTTTCATCTTTCAACTGTTAATATATAAAAATCTAACCATGTCCCTCGAAATAATTTTAATACTCAATCAGATGAGCATATTAATGAGTATATAATATTTCGAATCTCAAGTCTCAATATACTCAATTTATATAGTCTTTCACTTGCATGAATATAAATTTATAATGAATATATTTATATTAAATAAGCAAATATTATTTATTTTATTTAATTTTATTTTTATTTGATTTATATATTTATATATTTATTTACTTATTTTTTTTTTTTTTTTTGTATTCATTTATTGATATATTTATTTATTTATTCTTACGTATTTATTTATTTATCTATATATTTATTTCATTAATTAATTAATCAATTACTTGATTTATTACTTGATGTATGAATACATTTATTTTTTTTAATTTTTTTTTTTTATTTATTTATTTATTCATAATTTTATTTATTTATTAATTTTTTATTTATTTTTTTGTGTATTTATTTATTATATTTATTTATTGATATATTTATTCATTTATAATTTTATTAATTTTTAAAGTATTTTTTTTATTTATTAATGTATTCCTTAATTAATATACTTATTTTGGTTTTTTTTTATTATTTTATTTATTTATTAATTTTTATATTATTTATATTTATTTCTAGAAAGCACCTGAGCCTCTCCATGCTCCATAATCTCTCTTAATTTCCATTTTTAAACATTGTATATTATTTATGATATTTTTTTTATTCATTTCACTTAACTAAATTTGTTTTTATGAAATTATTTTGTAAATTGTCTTTAAGAAAGTTCAGGTCTATAAAAGAATCAGAATATTTAAAAATTTTGTAAATATTTTCAGCTAATTTTAAAACTTCTTTAATATATGCTCAACATTAATTAAAAAAAAAAATAATAAAATAATTAAAAAATAAAAGAAAATAATAATAAATATGAAATGCAGTAAAATCATAAAATATGAGAAACAACACTAAGACTAGACATACTCCTCGCGTGCTCCTCCTGCTCCTGCTCCTACTCCTGCTGCCAGTCCTACTGCTACTACTTATCTGGCTAATAAAGAGCTGTATAGCACATAAACTCATATTTAATGGCATAATGTGCTTAATTTGTGCTTATATTATAGTCAAACGCATAGACAGACAATGTCAACAATGTCTGATGTAAGTCGTTGTGCATGGGTGCGCGTGGGCGTGGCCTGGTGTGAGACCGGGCAGAGCGCTCTTGACTTAACAAGCTCTGCGGGCCAAAAGATTTGCGCTGGCTTTTGTTATTGTTATGAATAAGTTAATAATACGGCGGAAGGCGGCCTTTGTCGTGCCTCGACTGATCTACCTCGCCCGCAGCGCAGGCAGCGCAAGCAGCGCTTATTAAATGATTGAAGCCTTTTGTGGCGAGCCGTGAGTCTTTTTTTGGCCAGCCATAAAAAGGTGGAAACTTTTCACAACGTCGAAGGCGACCACCATCAATAACTGACCACAACGAGCTGCACACCGGGACGAACAGACAGACAGCGTGACAGAGAGACGGACAGACTGGCAAGCAGGCAAGCAGGCAGGCAGGCAGGCAGGCTGGCTGGCTGGCAGGCAGACGGACCAACGGACAGACAGCCAGTCGACCCGGCAACAATATTTATGATTTGTTAAGCAAGCGGCAGTCAAACGTGCGAAAGGATAATCACAAGCGCCTGCTGGCACGCCCCCTCAGCCACCAACCACTAGCGACTGGCAGTCGAACAGCCAAAGAGCCAAGAAACTGGCTTCACTCCACAGCTCCCACCACTCCCCGCCACCACCGCTCCAGTTCACTCCATTCCACTTCACTCCATTCCACTCCACTCGAAACTCTGGCATCAGTTCCAGTTCCATCAACATGGCTAGCGTCGTGTGTGAGACATTTCCAAATTGAGTCAATGACTTTTATTTTTATGGCTCTCCGCCGTCACTGCCCCACCAACAGCCATGAGCCGTGGACCATCAGCATCATCCATACAACATCCATATGCATATCGCTGCAGATGTGGTGAATCCAGGCCAGCAGGAGTCATGGAGGCATGCCAAATGATGGGAACAGCAGAGCAGAGCCGTTGCGGGACACTGGAACGGCGCTGCGTTTTATTGCCATGCGAATTGAGCTATTAGCCAAGTGTATAGCTGAGATAATCCAAACGGCAACAGATGAGATACGATTAGGCGCAACAGCAACTTCATCTGCTTCAGCTGCGACACGCATAATCATAATCATCATCATAAAAAGCACTTTGAATACATATGATCTATCAGTTTTGCCATTGATCAGTTGAATATAACTAGCAGACGATGGGATTTATGGTATATATAATGGCGCATCTATTGTATTTGATTACTGAATAAAAGTAATTGGATTGTCTTTCAAAAGAATTCCATTTGAGGAATATAGAATGGAATAGATAAATGTTGTTATATTGGTAATATATATTACAGAAAAACGATCAATGATCGGACTAAATGACTTGGTATTAATCAGACAGGCATGCAAAAGAAATAGATAAACTTAAGAGGACTTGTACCTTTTCAAGCCATATACACCTCGCACTTACATCTACACTTTAATGAACTCTGTCAGTCTAGTCAGACGCCTCGGAGATATAAACTCTAACGCCTTCAATCACTTAAAGAGCTCAGCTCCAGCCCAGAACTTGTTGGCGTTGATGGAAATAATCAAAATACAGCAAACTAAAGAAATAATCATGATGATCTGGTCTAAGACCACCGACGCAGCGCTCAGTTAGCTGGCAACTTTATCAAGTGCCGTGCCACCCCTAGTGTGGGCGTTGAAAGACAACAGCAACAACAACAGCAACAGCAACAACAACAATAGAGCAGACTTAAGTCAATGATCATCGCAACACTCGTAAGCAATTAAGCACTTTAGATTTGAACAAATCATAAAAATTGTTGTTGTTGTTGTTGTTGTTGTGACTGGTAGCAGCTGTCAAGGAGCAACAGCTGCCAGTGAAAATGGGCGCTGGCTCGAGCGTTGAGGTTGGGATTTGTAATTTGGACAATGCATGGGCATTGACAAGGGCTCGAGGGCCGGGCATTAATTGAGCCTGGACAGCAGCAGGATTAGCAGATGAATAAAATGATTGGCAGACAAGAAAATGAAAGAGAGAGGCAGACAGAGAGAGAGAGAAAGAGAGAGAGAGAGTGTTAACATGATCTGCGATCTGTGAAATTCCTGGCTTGCAATTCAAGCAGCGCGACTTTATCAATGGCCTAGACTGACTTTTTGGCGCTTGGCGGTCAGGCTCAGGCTCTGTTGCTGTTGCTGTTGCTGTTGCTGTTGCTGTTGCTGTTGCTATTGTATTTTATTGATTGCCAGTTGATTGCTAACGTTGAGGAGGATCACTCGATTGCAGCTCATTCGAATCGGCGCTTGGGCATCTGGCGGAATGGGCATTAAAAGCGTTAACAAGCTGCGTAGCGCCGTCGGCGGCGTTAATGTCGAAACTGGCAAAAGGAACGAACGTGTTTCTTAATGAAACAAAGCTTGAATTTTAAATGAGCATCATAAAGAACAATGAAAATGCAAGGCACAGCAGCAACAGCAACAACAAAGCAAAGGCGAATCAAAAGCCGAAGTGGTTCACAGCGACAGCGATATATAAAATAAAATAAAATAAAAAAGCTCTGAAATGTTAAATAAACAATAAAAACAACAACAGCAACAACTGCCCAACTTTGTCTCACCATCTACATACGGACAGCCCATACCCTTTGCCCCTCCCCCTCGCAACACAAAAGGAAAAACAAAACCACAACAATGCCGGTTGAGCAATAACAAGGAAACCAAAATTGACAGCAACACAAAACTTCACACGACAAACTTGCAATACACTACCCAACAGCAATATAGAAAGAGAATAGATGTGAATAAAATAAATAATCCAAGCAAGCTGACTGCAAGTTATAAAGCGAAGGTAAATATCTTTAATCAAGAATAATATTTTATATTTAATATATATAAAACAGTCGAATTCAATTTTGATCTATGCCAGATATAAATTTGATCAATTTGCAGATATTACTGCAATTCCTTCCAGTTTTCTTGCCGAGTCAGTATTGATAATAAATTAAATATATTAAACATAAGGAAAGTAATTTAAATTGCTTGAAATAGAATGCTAAATAAAGTAAAATAATAAATTTGAAGAAAATGAATGAAGCAAAGAAAGAGAATAAAATCAAATTCATATTTTTTTTTTTTAAATTAATTTAAGTCAAATATTAAAAGAAAAAATTTAACTCAATAGAAATAAAAAAAAAAAAAAAAAACAGTAAAATCTTATTCAATCTGCTTTATTACTATTTAAAATAAAGCTTAAACAAAATAAATGGAATTTGAATAAAATAATATTTATTTATTGTAATTTAAAATAAATATAATAAAATTGAATATAAATTGTAATAAAACAAACAATCTTTCATATAATACCAAAACAAAAATTGATGAATATAAAATACATTTAAGTTAAATTAAATACAAATTACTTAAATAAATTCAAATTGATTAAAAATTGTTTTGTTCGCTCAAAACAAATTTTATTCAATATATTTTATTCATATTAAACTAGTTGACGAAGAATGGAATTTATTTAAATTAATTATAAATCTAAATTATGATAATAATATAAATAATACCTTATATAAAATTAAAAAAAAATCTAATAAAATATGCCTTAAACTAGATTAACACATTTATTGTGAAAAAAATTTAATACAATAATTAGACAAATTTAAATGAAACAGTATTGAAACAAGCTAAAGTAAAGTAAAAATTTAATTCAAAAAAAAAAAATATATATATATATATATATTTAAATAAATAAATTATAAATAAATAAAAATGAGAAATAAATCAAAATAAAATATAATTTTAATAATATAATAATAATTTAATAAAAAGCAGTCAAAATAAAAATTTAAGCAAATATAGCATATTTTAATTTAATTAATTTAAGCAAATATGGATTATTTTAATTTAATTTAACTTATCTAAATATAATAAATAATAAATATTGTAAAAATATATATAAATAATGAAAAAAATTAATGTTATAATTTATCTAAATATAATAATTAATAAATATTGTAATAAAATATATATAAATAATGAAAAAATAATAAATTAATTTTAAATAAAAAATAGCAGACAATATTAATTGTTTTTTTAAATGAGATAATATATTTAACATTATAAGTACTTGACACAGATGAAAAAATTGTTAGCAGGTTAGCAGGTTTTTTATTGACTTTATTATTTATATATATTTTTTTATATATATATTTTATATATATATATATATTTTTTTTAAATATTAAAAATATTTAAACTTAATAAGATACGCTTCTAGAAATTCCAATATATTAAATCACAAATTGTTCGTTTTATAATGTTATACGTACATATAAATATATTTTTAGCGGCGCATCTGGAGTGTCAAAGTTGTTGAACTCTTTGCGAGTGTATTAAATGATAATCATGTGGTTGGGATGTAAAAGTTGCCGTCGCGGCTTAAAGGATCACAAATGATTTTGCGGTCAAAGATGAAATGAAAGGCGAACAGCAACCGCGCGGGCGGCAGGGGCCATCGGCGACGCCGATGATGGGGTAAGGTGGATGGTGAATGGAGGTGTAGAGGTGCCTGAAACGTTTCGGTGGTTTTTGGTGCTGGCCATAATTGGTGCTCATCTTAATGGCATTAAAATTGCATTATCGCTGTATTTATTGAAACGGTTTGTTTTAACAAGATTAACTCGATGATACCGCCGAAGCGAACCAGCAATCGAGACAGGCCCCAAAATGATTAACAGCTAAAGCCGGCAAGCTCCCAGCAAGCAACAGAACAGAGAGACTGACACACAGAGAGAGAGAGAGAAACAGTGAAGCGAAAAGAAACAACATACATAAATAAATAAACAAAAAATCAAAGTGAAAATCGCGTTAAATGCGCTGCTGCTGCTGCTGTTGTTGTTGTTGTTGATTGTTGATTGGCTTGGGATTTGTTGTTGTTGTTGTTGTTGTTGGGGCGGTCGTAAAAATATTTATAACATAATTCCATATCATTTAATTTAGATGATTAGATTCAATATGCCGGCCATTTACGTATGCACAGCAGCCCCAAGTAGCTAGCAGATACATTTGTATCTGTATCTTTAAGTCATGTCATCCGATATCTGTGTAGCTCCATTTATCAAAGGCGCGACCGTTCGCCTTGGCGTTGGCGTTGTCTTTGACGTTCGCGTTCGCGTTGGCGTTGGCGTCAACGTCGGCATTTGCCGTTGCCATACAAAACAGTAGCAATTGTTGTAGCTGTGCTCGCTTTGTGCTGCGCTTAGCTATTGAAATGGATTAGCCCATTAAATGGGCTGCGACTCTAGCTGCTTTACAGCGCCCATTAATATAATTGGACACATGTATTCAGTGCGTACAACAATATAAACTATTTTCCATATAGGACAAACCGTTGTGACTCATTCACTATCATTGCTGCATTGATACAATTGTATTTAATTTTAATTGATTTGCTTTGATTGATTGGTGAAGAGCCCAATACGCGAAGAGCGTAAGGCTGAGAAGCTTTTGCTTTACTTTGATTTTTATTTATTTATATAAATTTCTCTTTGTCAACAGATAGCTTTAATTTATTTGCAACAAATTTACTTGAAAATTACAATAATATAAACTAAACTAAATTAATCAAATTACTAACTACCTAACTAAAAGCAAAAAGCGAAAAACTGTTAAGATTTTGCTTTAATTCTTATTTATCTAAATTTCTTTTTGTTAAATATTTTTTATGCAATATGCAGCATATTCTTTTGAAAAACAAAATATTATTTACAAATTTTTGTAAGTACGTAAACTTTTAATTTAATAGAAGAAAAATAGATATAAAAATTTCTACAAAATATATAATACAAAAATATATTTACAACAGTGTATCACATTAATATTCGGGGGTTTTTTTTCCCAACTTTGAATATAAATATATAAACAAAAATATTTTAAATACTGATTTATTTTAACAATACTTTAACAAATATTATTTAATCATTATTATTATTTATTTTTTATTCTAAAAATTACAAATTGAATCTATTTTTCTCTTACAAGTCAATCAAGATTTATTGAAAATTTATTATTATTATTATTATTATTATTATTATTATTATTATTATTATTATTATTATTATTATTATTATTATTATTATTACAGCAAACCATAGTCTTGTGGAAGGCGAGATGGTCATGCGAAAGGTATGGAAGATGGACCGCTAGAATAATCCCCGATCTAGAGAAGTGGATAAACAGAAAACACGGTGAAACGTCGTTCTATTTGACACAACTGCTCTCCGGACATGGATACTTTCGTGAGTACCTAAATAAGATGGGGAAAACTGCGGAACCCAGCTGTATTTACTGCGAAAATGCAATGGACGCTGCAGAACAAAACTTCTTCAACTGCAAAAGGTGGTCGGAGGAAAGAATCGACCTGGCAACTACAGTCGCTGAAGTCAAAGTAGAGACATTATTTCAGCGAATGTGCAGCAGCATAGTAGATGCATGGAAAAAAGTCTATGACTTCGCCGAAAAGATTCTGCGGCGGAAGAAGTACGACCTGGACGCAGACACACGGAGGGCAACGCACATTTAGAGCACACGATGGGGCTCCACCTTGAAGGTTAATGCGGGATAGCTCCTGGTTCCAAGGTGGATTCGAGCCCCAGAAGAGGATGATTTTTTAGTCGGTAAGCAGGCATGCAGTCCGACACACCGGTCAGAGTGACAACCTGGGCTGAAGCCCAAAAAAAAAAAAAAAAAAATTAATTATTATAATAGTTTTTTTTTCTATATTTTTTGTGAAGAGTTTTTTTTTTTTTTTTTTTTTTTTTTTTTTTTTTTTTTTTTTTGGAAAATTAAAACCCTGGCTTAATATACATTAGAATCGTGTATTACATGTTGACAGCATAATCTCTTGAGTCTTCTTAGGAGTAGATTATATGGCTTGAGCATGTCTTGAGAGTTTGTCAATTTATTGTTATTGCCTCTGAGGTTGTAGCGCACTTGACTCTAAAGCCAATAAATACATACAGTTGATGTATTAGATGAAACCTTAAGTATTTCTTCTTCTGTATTATTTTACAATATTTTAAGCTCTCTATATATTTTTTTTATTACTGCATTTGTAAGTCTGTAATCTAATAATAAAATAAAAAAAAAATAAATAGATTAAAATCAAAATTATATTATATAAAAATTCTTTTTTGTAAATATTCATTGCTTTCGAGAACAATTTAAATTGAATTGACAAATAAAAATATAAATTGCGACAAAATGTTGTCATAATTAGCATTAATTGAAAATTTAAAAATAAGTTTTATAAATATAAACAAGATTATATAAATATTATATGCAATTTGCATGAAATTTCAACCTTTGACTCACTGAAGAGCTAAAATCATATGCATATATACAACTATATATATATTTAGGGATCTGAGTATTTTTGGCTGCTTGGCAGTAATTAATACAGATTGGCAACTCTGGCAGCTGATCAGATGCTGCGTTTCTGCATTCCGAGAAAACCGCTAAACCACTTGGGGCAACTTCCTTGTGATAGGCGCTTGAGCTATATAGGATCAAATACATATATGTATGTGTATATACATATATGCATAAAACAAAGGCAAAAGAATGAAGAACAAACTCATCGATGATCCAATCCCAGATCGCTGGCCAAATAACCCTTAGACAAAAAGTGCCGCGCGCCTTTCCCAGAATCGCGTATAATTATTATTTATGCATACAAATTAAACGGTGCAAAATATTTGCGAAAATCCGCTCAAAACGCTTATTTATAGCATTTTCAAAAGTTGCTCTTCTCGCCTGTGAAATACGCACAAATGTATTTCACCATCGCATTTAACAGACACAAAAAAAAAAAAAAAAAAAAAAAAATACATGAAACGTTTACCAAACAAGGCAAGAGGCGAGCGAGGGCTGCCAGCGAAATGAGATTTACTTTAGAGTTGACTAACAAATTGTGAAATGAAAGTAAAAGTCAATTGCCATAGATAGAATAGTGAATGAAATATTTGAGTATATCTATAATATAAGAAAAGAGATTTCTATATATAAATATATTTTTTTATATTTAGTTATCATTATCCAAGCCAATCTACATAGCTGCCATAGCTAACAGGCAAAAATTATATTATCTTTATTCTTAAACTCTCTCATAGCTAACAGAAGAGATAGATGATAAAAGAGAATAATACATAAATATATAGAAAATATAAAAATATAAATGTATGTAAAAAAAAAAAATAGTTAATTAAATAATTATACATAAATATATCTCAAAGAAAGAGGAAAGACAGATAAAAACAAACGTATTAGTACATAAGATAATACGAGATATGTTAATGTCAGATTTCATTAACAGGAACTGCTCCTTCCTGACATCGTCATGCTATGCTATTAACAGTATTCTGCGCTGTTAATAGCATAACTCCCACTCCAGTTCTCCCTCCTACTGGTTCGCAATCGGCGATTAGGATATTCTTCCTACATTCTTTTTCTGTTCGTACTACTTTACACCTTAATAGACGTTTAAAATAAAAATTGCTTTCTTAAAACGCAACCTGCGACTTCTTTACTTATTGCCGAAGCCTCTCCTACAAACATGCATATATCTTAATTAAGTTATATTTATCTAAAGGTATTAAAATATAATACTTAAAAATATATATTTCTAAATATATCTCAAGTGAAATTTGCCGTATCTAAAACTATTTATATCCATCAGCAAATATATAAATAAATAATTAAATCAAATTAAGTTTCCTTTATCAAAAACAATGCACAATCTGGCCAGCTGAAAGCAAATTTAGATAACAAAATGTACATAAACAAATATATCTCAAAGTAAGTTATTTTTATCTAAAATTAGCTAGCTGCAATAGCTGATTATCTGGCTAGCATTAAGCAGTTCACTTCACTTGGCAACAGAGCTGAACTACAATACTAGTTAATTGCGAGAGATTCAGTTAGCTATAGAAAAAGGAATCCCCATTAAATCTGTAGAATATAAATTTGTGAAATATATATGATTTAGGATTAGATTAAAGTTCCGGAACGGCAGCCAGGTATGACGCACAAACAACAATTATGAAGTTCATAAATTGCATATCGATAATGGCTTCACGCCTTCGCCCATTTAGTGTGTGTTTAAGCATTAATGTCAGAACCATAAATTAAATATTAAATGGCTTAATTAAACACTAGTCGAGCCCCCTCAATTCAGTGGGGTGTACTCCAGCGGGTTACAATTGATAAGAGCTCAGCGCATTTGTATTTGTATCTGTATTTGATTTGCATTATCATTGTATAGCTTCCTTGCTCGAATCGTTTGACATCAAATGAGTGCAATATAACTGAATACGCGTCGATTGCAGTGAACCTGAATGAGTCAGTCAGCTGATGCCGCTGTAGGTCGGTGGTTGAACCGCCTAGCGACACCGCCAACGTCGGTGGTGATGGGTGCCACACGCCTCATTTCAGACTCTATGTTGACTCTTTGACTAGTTATACTGGCGTCACGTGCCTTGACGTCATTGCCAGCTCAATCAAAGGTCGAAATTCTATTGAAACTCATGGCGTAGGCATGCGATACAGTGAAACGTCTTAATCATGTACATATTACACAGGCAATTTCGAACTGCAACTCTCTCACTCTCCCTCTCTCTCTCTCTCTCTCTCTCGCTTTTATCCAGAATTGAAGCGGGTTTTTAGCTAGCAAAATCATTCCACGTATATATGGCATACATTTGCAATTTGTCTCGCTTGTCGAGTGCTTGTGAAATTCTTGGGGTTTTACTTGTTTTACTTGAACTAAGTGATCTTAGATAAGGCATTACCTAACAATTCAGATTACAGCGTGCTAACTACTGCTCAGCTATTTGTCATGACACCTTGATTGCGATTTTTTTTTTTTGTTGCACTAGGTTAGGTTTTTCCACCCAATGCTACGATTTGTGTCTTAACATGGCTCAGCTTGTCTAAGCGCGTTTAAAATAATATTGTGAAATAAGAAAAGCTCTGATAACTTTCACTGATAACCGTTTGCTCACCGGCCCATGCAACAGAGTAACATAATCTATTTTTGCTTGCTGTCTAAGTAAGTTCAATAAACAATATCATGAAATACAGATATGTACATATATAGGTCTGTGGAGAAATCAAGTATTATCGATATTGTGTGACTTGATTGTGACTTAATGAATTAATTGTATGTATATTATATCACTTTATATGTATATTGTTCAGAGCTAATTTCATTCTATAAAATCTAAGCTATTGGGAATATTCAAATAATTGAAACGCAGCTTGTTAGTCTAATGTTTAAACTAATGCAAAATTAATTCAATTATTTTAAAAATATTTTTTCATTATTTAATCATGTTCGTTCAAGCGATTATCTCTTATCACACTTGTCATGTTCATTCCTGACTCTTAGTAAGCTTATTAGCTTAGGTAATCTCTTAAGTATGTTTGAACTGAATACAAATTGTATTCCATATAGAGCCTTATCAACCGTCTTACATTTTCTTTATCAAATTCAAGATTATTAATCATTCAAGTCAGATTGTGATTAATGCACTGAACACATTGAAAATGGCAAATCAAAGTACTCAACTGGCAAAAGGAGGCGCGGCAAGCCATATCAAGTACATGCATATACATACTTGTACATATGTATATGTATATGTATTACTGAGATGTGTCTATATAGTAGTAGTAGTCTGAGAATCTCAACGACTCGAACTAGGGAATTGCAATATTATTTGTTTAAAGTTTCTAAATAAATTTGATTTTCTATTATTTTTTTTTTAAATACATAATAATATTAAATTATGTATGGACAAAATGGGATTTTAAATACAACATTAAATAATTATAGATTTAAATATATGTAAATATAATAATTTAATGTTGTCTTTAAGCTTTAGAATATCCTTGGCATATTGAGCTAAAATGGGATTATGTTGAGAAATAAAGAAAAATGTTTCCAAATTCTTTGTGTTTTCTTTGTTGGATCGCTTAGTACCGGGCTCAGCTTAGTCCATAGGTTCATATAATAGAAAAAGATATTTTGTAATTTTTAGCATTTACAACAAAAAAGAAATCGAGACTTGTAATGTGGCAAATACATACACTTGAATGCTATCATTAGTTTCCGAAAGTTGAAAATAGTCCATCTAAAAGTGGATTTATTAGTGTTCAAAATAAGGCAAATATTGTAGTCCAAGCGCAGTTAGTAGAGCGCGAGTTACCAATCGAAGACCTCTCCCAACTCCCCTACACCGTGTCCACTGCAAAAGCGAGAGACCATAACAAAACAAATGTAATATAAATATAGAAATACAATATATAAATACAAGCATTCAATATAGAGACTGGAATGAACAGAGTAGTCATAACTCGGCATTCAAACCGGCCAGAAGTTCTCTTACTTATCACAAGACATACATACATACACACATACGTATGCATCATATATGTACTCGGTTACATCAGAAGAGAAAACTTGCTGATAATGCGCGTGCTTATGCGTCTGTAAGCGTGTGTAAAAAACGGAATATCAGTTCTTTGCTGGGTTCAGGGAATCCCCTATAATCGAGCACACTTTCGCGTTATCTATATACATATGTACATACATATACGTACATGAAAATGTTATAGCTGTTAGCATGACTGTTTAAGGACGGATGGTTGTATGCTTAGAGCTAGATTCGATTTAACTATAGATGTTAATCAAGTTTATATAGATCACACTTGATGCATGTTTATTATAACCTATTTACTCATATTCAAGGTGATATGGGCATCAAAAGCAAATGTGAAAAGTGAGATCTCATTTTTATTAAAATTTGCTGTCAAATTCTTAAAAAAATGCAAATTGATCAAATTCGTTTTCATATGCCTATGACAATGTTAGCTAAGTGTGCTGCCTAATTGTTACTAAATACATATGTATATGTATATTTATATTATATATATTTATATTCATATATTGTGTACATTTGTAATTATTATTAATAATTATTTAGATATTAGATTTATATTCATTATGTCTATTATTGTTTAAATTGTTTAATTATTCTTTTTTTTATAAATCTATTTTAGTATGATATATTATTTATGATTCTAAATATTTTTAAATTTTTAAACATTTTTTATATATTTTTAAAAAAATTTTTGATTTTAAATTTTTTTATAGTATATTTGTACAACATATTATTTATAATTGCATTTATATTATATTATTTATAATTAACATATTTTAATTAATATATTTTTAAATATATTTTTACAACATATTATTTATAATTGCATTTATATTTGATGAATTATAATTATATTATTTAATTATTATAATTAAATTATTTAACATATTTCCTAAATATATTTTTAAAAGTTTTTTTTATAAATATATATATTTTTTAAATATATTTTTACAACAAATTATTTATAATTATATATATTTGTAAATGTATATGTATATCTAATTGTATTTTTAACAGATATTTTGTATAATATATTTTTACAAAATAATATGAAACATTTAACATATAACATATTCATTTACACTGTCGTCTCGACTGGCAGCCTGTCTATTTGCATAACGAATAAATGAAGAGATCAATTCAAATATCAACTATTTTACATAAATTTCAAACTTGGCTCACTTGATCTGAGCTGCTGTTGATTTTGCCTTCGATCAGTTAATAATATTTTATTTGCTTGCCAGCTGTCATGCCAGCAATCTTAATTATGTAAAAAGTTCGTCTGTTTGGCTCTCACACAATTTGTGGATGCCTGAAGAGGTGTCAAATAATTTCAGTTTTTTAGTGTGCCCTCAGCCGTCCGTCCGTCCGTCCATCCGTCCGTGAGTCAAATTTTTTTATGATGAGTCGCTCAGTTCGATGGCAACGGCGACGGCGATCGACCGGCTAATCAATTGAAATTTTATTTCTGGTTATACTTGAGGGCAACTTTGTTGGCAACGAAACTGGCTGTTGTTGTTGTTGTTGTCAGTTTGTTGTTGCTGTTGTTGTGCTACTGTGTTCATTCATGCGTTGAACGCAACTGGCTCTGCTGCTGCTGCTGCTGCTGATGCCGATGCTGGGTGCCTCACGTCGCCAATTTGGGGCATTTTGTAGGTCAGGTTGGCAACATTAGTGACGTCATTAAAGTTGAAGCGCGCGTGCAGAGCATCTTCATCTTTATCTTCTGTGTCTACATTGCCTTGGACATGTTGTTCGACCTGGACAAGCTCTTGGATTTTGGATATAGTCTCTTCTCGCTCTCTCTCTTTCTTGCTCTTGCTTAGATTGTGGCGTCATCGCCATTGTGCATGACGCATGGGAGCGTATTTATTTATTGTTGTTGCTATATTTTGCTTTAGCTTATGCCGCTGATTTTTGCGTAGGTCGTTGAAGCTCTAATTGGGTTATTAGGAAATGATTTGGTGCCGACGACGACGCGACGTTTGATTTATTTTTGGTTTTTGCCATGGCATTAATTAGCTGGGCAAGGGCTGCCAGCGACCCGGCAGGTGATTAGCACGGCTCACTGCTCACTGCTCACTGCTCACTGCCCTGGCTCCATATTGATCCACGCATCTATCTTGCCACCTACATAGAATCTGGGAATCAACGCTCAACGCTCTACGCCTTATCGGCTGCTTCATCACTAATTGATTGATATTGATAAGTAATACAGCAATCTCAGTCCCACCGGCCCCATCGGCCCCCAACTCCAGCTGGCAACCCTTAAACATGCTAGGTATTGTTCAGCCAACGCCTAGTTGGCCATATACTCATATATTATAGCCATTGCAGCACATTTGGCCTTAGCTGCTGTTAATCTCGCCTGTGTCACTGGCATGTGTCATCGCCGCGTCGCCATGTGGGGGGCTCAATTATGCGTGGACACAGACTGTATCCACATCCACATCCACATACACAGCCATATCCATATCCATATCCATATCCATATACCATGCACATGCTCGTCATCTCAGCGTTTTAGCATATGCAGACCGAGCGGGGTTCAAAAACCTTTTGGCTTTGCAAAATACATGCAACTAACACTCACAGCTCAGAGCCCAGTCGCAGTCGCTGTCCGAGTCGTAGTCCGAGTTGCAGTTGTAGCCCCCAGTCTGCGGCTGTATCAAATTTGTTTAATTGTCTGAACGACGTCGTCGGCGGCGGCGGCATCTTGCTCGTGCGTTTCTTCTTCTTCATCAACGTCTTTGGGCTGAACTTCGAGTTCTGCGTCTCACGTCTGCCAGACATGGATTTCTCAACATTGTAAGCGCTTTTGCTGCGTTGGCAGCTTGTCAACTTCTGCACCTTCATCTTCTACTGCAGCAGCAGCAGCAGCTGCTGCCACTGCCACAGATACACAGCAACAGCAACAGCAACAGCCACAGCCACAGCCAATGCCACAGCCACTAGCTGTTGTTCCAGTTCTTGTGCTCCATTTGTTGTGCAAGTTGTTTGCGCTGTAAATCGATACATTTGCTCTGGCTACTTACAACAGTCTGTCCAAAAGACGACCGACAACAACAACAACAACAATAATAACAACAATAACAACATCAAAGACTCTTCATACTCAGTTGCAGCTCTTCTTTTGGCTCACGAATGTGCGGCTGACGTGATTTTTGTGCGGCTTTGACGGTGGCCATTGCATACTTACAACCAAAGTTGGACCCAACCAGCAGACAGAAGCGCAGCTTTCAACTGCGCCACAAACGACCAGATGCGAGGGCAGTATATTAAATAAGTAGGTTTCAATTATGAGTGCAATATTAAGCGTGCACACTAAAAAAAAAAAAATAAATAAATAAATATTGGTATTTCTGAGCATTAAATATATTATATATATTTAATTTATTATTGATATATTATTTACAATTTTAATAAAGAAAATCAAATAAAAATATTTATATACATATACTTTTATTATTTGAATACAATTTTTACTAAAAAGTTCTTAATAAAACAATAAAAAATTTATTAATTATTTAATTTTTTATTATTAATTTTTTTCATTGAGCTCGCTGTAATATACAAGTGTAATAAAATTATTAATATTTTAATGTAAAAACAAGTATTTTGAGATCTAAATATCATTATCGTTATTGACCTACTATAACAAGAAAAAATAAATAAATAAAAATAAAATAAAAGATAAAAATAAAAAATAAAAAATAATAATTTAGAATAATAATAACAAAAAATAGATACAATTAAAAATAATAAGAAATTATTTTTTTATAAATAAAATATTATTTAAAAAAAAATATATATACATAAATATATTTGCAAACATCATAGAAGATCGAAATTATTATTTTAAAAAAATTAACATTGAGCATAAAAAATATTTATTAATTTATTTAATATACCTAATATATAAAAAAGTGCATTAAAAAATTAATAAATGTATGTTTTTTTTTTATTGAAAAAAAAAATTAAAAATTAAAAATAATATTTAATATAATACCTGTTTCATTTAAAAATGTATTAAAAAATAAGAAACAAAAAAAATATATATTTCACAACTTTAAATAGAAATAGCAGAAATATAATACATTTTAATTTCATTTATAAATCTATGAATATTGTTTAAATTTATAAAATATATTCTTTGAAATACATTAATAAGCTTAATATATTTTTTTTCCATTCGCAATTTTTGTTTTGTTTTTTTTTTTTTTTTTTTAATATTAATTTTATAAAATATATTCTTTGAAATACATGAGTAAATCTTTACTTGTATTGAATTGTTGTGGTTTAATTGTAAACAATCCAAATGATAGCTCAGAGTCTGTCGAGGGCTTTGCAACGCGTTGCACGTTGCATTGGCCTCGGCCTCGGCCAGCATGCCAGCTCCTATACCTGTTCTATTTAACCGCTTTGGCAGATCATTAGCCTTCTTAAAGTGGCACATCAAATTACTATATGATGCATGCTGCAGCTGCAGACGGCTGAGCAGAAGTACTACTTACTTAAAACAAAAACAAAAAAAATGAAATGAAAAAATGAAAAAAAAAGAGCAGAAAAAAGTGAAGAAAAATATATATGAACTCGCCAATGTCCATGGAAATGTCCATGAAAACGGTGAATGCAGCGACAACGCCAACTGCAGCAACAACAACAACAACAACAACAACAACAACAACAACAACAACAACAACAACAACAACAACAACAACAACAACAACAACAACAACAACAACAACAACAACAACAACAACAACAACAACAACAACAACAACTGTGGGAGCCAGACGGAACTGAACCGAACCCGAACCTCATCGTAGGCGGCAACTGCGACGGCTGCTGCTGCTGCTGCTGTCGCTGCTGAGCCAAACAGTTTCCCTAGAGAAAATCAAAGTTTGCTCGTTTGGTCTCTGGGTCTCTTGGTGTCTTGGTGTTTTGGCTATCGGCTCCAAGTTGCCGCCCAGCAGTCTCCAGTCTCCAGTCTCCACACCCGCGCTCTGATTTCTGGGTCATATTTTGCCCAACTTGAAGTGCCAATTTGAGTGCCACAGTGACATTTGAAGCCGCCGCCACCACCACCGCCGTAGTTGTCCGTTGTTGTCGCAGCAGCAGCAGCAGCAGCAGCAGCAAATGGAAAGAAAAACGCCAGCCACAGGCGGAGTCACAGTCACAGCCATAGGCATAGACATAGGTAGAGGCAGAGGCAGAGGCAGAGGCAGAGGCACGACATGGTCAGGTTGTTTTAACAGCAAAACGCAGAGACGCAGCTTTTTATTTTTATGACCGGCCGTTGTTGCCGCATATGTAAATCAACTCGATGCGTATTAACTGTTTGCTTGCAACATGGGACAAGCGGGGCGGAGGCATGTGCCATGTGGCATGTGGCAGCAGCATCGCTTGCTGCTATATGCCTGCATATATCATCAGTCAGTCAGTCAGTGAGCCAGCCAGTGTACAGTGCACATTGTACAGTGTATACTATTGTATATGGCACAGCGTCTGCGGCTGCGTCTGCGTCTGCGCGTACGTGTACGTGTACGTGAAGAATCTTGAATTGCAATTTCAATAACGAGACACGAAACACTTTCAAGTCAACGCTGCAATCCGATGCCACTTGCACTTGAAGTTAAGCCCGAAAGTCAAACGCCAAATAGCCGACAGCAATAACAATAACAACAACAACAATAGCAATAGCAACCACAGCAATAACAACAACGCCAACGACAGCGACAACAATTCTGAGCTGCTCCAAGAGAAATTGACTCAAAAACAAATACAAATTTGCCAACACATCTATGTCAACATCAACAAACAACAACAACAACAACAACATGGACTTGCCCCTTGCTTTAGCTCATTGACAAATTCGATATCCAAAAGTGTTTCATAGATAGAATTTTATATGACAAATAAAGAACAATTACAGCTATAGTGGGAGTTAGAAATGATAATCTTAAGCAAAAATAAACTATAAATTCAAATGATGTACAATGAAAGTCTGATTTGAGAGCAATTTACTTAATTGTTATTGACTGCGACACAGAGTTTGTATAATTCTTCCATCACAAAATGATATGAGCATGAAATGGTTTTGGACAATGTCCATCGTGCTCTCCATCTGTTCATTTGAAACTGAAGACTTTCAATTTGAACTTGTAGTCGTGAACACTCTCGTCTAATAAAAATAAGATACAAGCAAAATATATATTTATTTATATTTATATATATTTCGAGAAATACTATATCTCACATCTCAGGCAACTATATGAAGAGAGCATTTTTAATGGAATAAAGATTAAATTAATCAATCAAATAGCCAATAATTGAGTAAAAGTTGAAGTTTTAATTTGATAACATTTGAAAATAACAATTACAAAAAAATCTCTTCAATAATTAAATCACATTTTATAGAAAATATTTTAATATTTGTATATATAGTAAAATGAATACATAAAAAAAAAACAAAAAAAAAATGTTTTTTTTTTTACCATCAAATGTTATTCCATTAATTATTATAATTAAAAATATTATTAATTAATTATTATAATTAAAATTCAATTTTAATTGAATTTAATTGAAATAAAAATCAAAGATTTTCTATGAAAACTGAATTCTTGTTCAAATTTTAAATTACTATATAATCCGTGAAGTCTCAATCATAAAAAAAATAATAATAATAAATAATAATATTAATAATAAAAATAATAATATGCAAAAGAAATGAAAAGATAAGACAAAATAGAGGCAAAGTTTTATAAAATGTTCAGTGGTTTAATAAAACAATATTAAATAAATTAATTAAAATAAGGATTTATATATAATCAAAGTTTTGCTTACACACAATTCTTGGAAATTACAAAAATTGTTAAATAACAAAAAAATTAGAGCATTTGAAATTCGGAAAACTTAGTTGAAAAGTAACAGCTAAATAATATATAATTCATTTATCCATAAGCATTTTAGGTATATGTATTGTCAAAAATAATATTAAAAGCAAATAAAGCAAAAAAAATTATGAATAAATAACAATTAATTATAAGTTTATTAAATGAAAATATGGAAAATTGATAAATAAATAAAAATTATTAATATATTTATTATTATTTAAATATGGAAAATTGATAAATGAAAAAAAAACTAATAATATATTTATTAAATGTAAATATGGAAATTTCAAAAATAATTAAAAAAAATAATAATATATTTATTAATTTAAAATATGGATTTATATATATTGTAGAATGTTCTCGAAAACTCTTCATCTACTTCCAGAAATAAGTATTTATGTACCAAAGACTAAAGTTTCTGGCTTTACCAGAACTTTCCAGATTAGGAGGTCTAGAGTATTCTTCGTGTAAAGAAGCAGTCAGAGTATATTGTGACTTGTTACTTATTTTTATTTTTGAATTAACTTTTGAACCTACATTTACAAAACTATTTTTAATTTGTTTCTAGAAAATCTGAACAATATAAGTTATGTTAAATATAATAACTTTATATGTACTATATGCTTCTCTGAGAAGGTAATTTTACAAACTATAACTTTTCATTAGCACTTTTTTATTGAAATAAATTGTAAATTTTATTTGAATTAATTGCGTTTGAAGTTGACAAAAAAACTGCGCATATTAATGTGATCATTGTATATCTAATATATGTATGTATATATGTATCTTTTAATACAAAACAAGTTGAAAAAATCTTATTTTTATTTTATTATTTAAGGTTTTTTTTTTTTTTTTTTTTCAATATTTAATATAATCTTTGATAGCTTTTAGAAGCTCACCGCTTGGGAATTGTCATGGTCTAGCGGAATTAGAGCTAGATGTAACTGCACGTTAATTGTTTTTAATATTTACTTTAATTACGTTTCTTTATGTTAATCTATAAGACAAATGTAATTCATATCACTCTGCAAAACTTATTTAACATCTTCGGATATAAGAATAAAAAATAAAAGATAAAATACTTGGATATAATTATAAATACTATTAAATATAAATGAGAACTATTAATAATAATAATCATAATAAAAATCATAATAATAACTATTAGAATAAAAGATTTGCTATTGATTTACATTGACATAATGGAACTTGTTGGAGAGAGAGAGAGAGAGAGAGGGAGATTTTTGCATAAGACTTAAAGTCTGCTGCTCTCTCAAGTGTTCATATTCTCAATCTGCTGACTATCAATTCCGAGTAGTCATATGTAGCTAATATACATATATTTACATAGTAGAATAAGTCAGTTACGCCTCCTGCTACAGACTATTGAGTCTTCAAGCAGAGCTCTTCAGGTTTCTTGAGTTTGCCTACGCAAATGGCAAGCATAGTAATTATGAGCTTACTCTCGCTTGCAAACATTTAGCTACATATGTTTGAATACCCATATTTGGCAGAAATTGTCTGCGCTCCACTTTGGTATACAATTGTGAGCGCAGATGGAATTGTCACAGCACGAACTGATCGGCGGCTGGAGTGGAGGCGGGCGAGCAGAGCGACAGTCACAGTCGCAGTCACAGTCACATTCATAGTCACCGTCACCGTCACAGTCACAGTCACAGCGAATGCAATTGGAATGCCTCAACAAGTGCTCTTCACTCGAACTGACCCACACAAACAGTTTGCTGTTTGCTCTGCCTCGGCGCTGTTACGTGTTAATGGGGCATAAGAGTGTCGGCAGGGGGGGGGGGGGGGGGTGGGGGCGAGAGGGTGGGGGAGGCGTGTGAGGGGCATTCCATAGTCTTCTGAGTATATTTTTGGCAATGCTGATCATGCAGGATGACGTCGTCAATGGCATGGCATGAGATGACTTTGGCTCTGCTCTGCTCTGGTTTGCTTTGCTTTGCTTTCTTTGTTTGCGTGGAGACGACGGCATCGATTAATGGTCGAATATTTAAAACGGAAGTGTTTGCATGATGTGTAAGTTGATGTTCGCAGAGGGACGGATGGACAAATGCTGAAGCGGAGAAAATTCACATGCGATGAGTTGGAGCTCTAAACTTGGCATTTGGCTCAGAGAGTTCTCAGAGTGAAAACGAGCTCATGGAAATTTATTATGATTTGCACTCTCTCTCTCTCTCTCTCTCTCTGAGTATATGGAGCACTCAAAAATATTAAATTGACTAAATTTGCTTATTGTTTCAATTGAAAGCGAAGCAGCGATGGCAACTATGCCTATGCTTAGACTGCATTGCTTAGTCAGGGGTAATTAATCGTTGATTCCTTAATAATTGTTAGTTAGTTAGTTAGTTAGTTAAGTGTAATGTGCATGATTGCAATTTAGTAATTGAATCAATAATGAAGTCGCTGCTGGCATGTGATAACTGTGCATTGTCTCTAAGCATTGATTCATCGCTTGGGGTTTTGGCCAAGGCATCTCGAGTCTTATGCAAATTCCAGTTGCCATTGCAATGGGTGAGTCAGTGTGCGGCCACGCCTCTCTGCTTGCCGCCTACACGGCAGCAGTGCCTGCCCCACTGCGAGTGCTGTCGTCAATGAGTGTCAATGCGATCATAAAAAGAAGCGCGCGCCCGCGACAATTGTTGACACATTAGACGCGACAGCTCGAGCGCGATAAAAACCAAAAACCAAAAACCAAAACAACAAAAGCAACAATGAAAGAAAGCCAAAGCCAAAGCCAAAGCCAACACCAAAGCCAAAGCCACAGCAGAAATCGAGCTCGCTCGTTAGCGATTAGGCTTCGCAGCTGCAGTCGCGAGCAGCGTCCGTCACCTGGTCGAGCGTCAGCGATTGCTAAATGCCAGCGGCTCTCCCTGGGCTCGCCGCTGCTCGCAAAATGTCACACGGCAATTGACGTTGATTAGGCGAAGCGAGCGACAGAACGACTGAGTGACCGAGCGACTGATAAGCATCGATTTCAATTATGCCGACAGACAATTATTAATAATATAATCAGACAAATCGTCAACTCAAATGCGCGCATTAGGGCATTTGCAAAATACACAAATAGCAACAGCAACAGCAACAGCAACAGCAACAGCAACAGCCAACGGCAACGGCGATAGCAATGGCAATGGCAATGGCAATGGCTCCCTGGCACTGTTAGGCAATTAATGCGAATTCGCAATTGACAAATATAAATAGATTGTTCCCAAACATTTCATTTGATTGGTGTGTGTCTGTGTGTGTGTGTGTGTGTGTGTGTGTGTGTGTGTGTGTGGGTGTGGTTGTGCGTGTGCGTATTGCGTATGTCACTGACTTTTGAGACATTAGTCAACACCCCCTGGACAACTAGTGTGATTCCCATTCTGGTTCAAAGTTCCATATCGGAAACAATTGTAAAACCATAGACAAGAAGTTTAAAATCAAATTATGATAACAGTCGAATTACACTGGTCAACACATTTGATGCACACTCACTAGTTTTGATAATTGATAATTGATAACACTGTAATCAGCATGTATCTCTCTCTCTCACACACACACTGTCTCTCTCTCTCTCTCGCGCTATCTCTCTCCCTCTCTCTTTCAGAGTCCCTCGCTCTTGATATGAGGAGCATGAGGAATTACAGATCTCTGGTTTTCCCTTTTCTTTTCTTTTCTAATTATTTACCTTATTATTATTTTTAATTTTTAATTTTTTTTTTATTTATTTTTTTTTAATTTTTATTATTTTTTTATATATATATTTTTTTTTTCTTTTAGTCGATTTTCTCGAATTGTAATTATTTTGTATACTTTTTATTGTTATTTTTAATTATTACCAAATTTATAGAATTACAGAAATGCAAAAATATATTTTTATTTATAATTAATTATACAATAATTTATGATAATTTTTCGAATTTTATTTTTTACATTTTATATTATTTTAATTTAAGAAAAAAAAAGTAAAACAATTTTGTGTGTTATTTTTTTAATTATTCAGGAAAAAAGTGAAACGAAGTATTTTATATTTTTATTTTTAACTTCAAATTCTATTAAATAATTATATATTTTATTTGGAATAAATAATAATAATAAATGAAAGAGTATTTTGTGGAAAATGTTTTCCCTTTTGCCTCCACATATTGCTTAGATATTCCTCTAACAATTGCTGTGCAACAAATGGCCCCGATTATGTTGTGCAAGATGAATACGGCTAATAGGGCCCCACATCCCCAACTTATTCGATTCTGATTAGGCAGCGTGATACAGTGGGTGCCTGGTCTAGGCTAAATTTGCCCAATAAGGCAACAGATTATAGTATAAACATGAATTGGGCAGTGACTCAATACGTTTATAGACACGTCGTTCTTTACTGCAAAAGATCATTAATTAATTCACATTGCGGTGCTTAACCGAATTGTAGCTGCGATTTTTCGATGGAATCTGAAATCGCAACGAAAATATTATCGATTGACTTATTTACGATATATTAAGAACAACTTATGACAAATCAAAATTAAAGAAAAAAAAAAAAAAAAAGAAAACTGTAAACTCATACTGATACTGGGAAACATAAAGGGTATTCAAATATGATAAGCTTGCATTTGAGGCATTACCTGCTGGCACCCTGGGCACATCAATTACTGTGGACAATCAGCCTGCTGATAGCACAAAAATAGATTTTATTTAAGGCTTTAATTACCCTGCATTTTGCACCGGTCTATTTTTAGTCAACGCCGATGTTTACCTTAGCTACATATTTAAAATAGACTTGCTGCTCTTCTTTAAAAACAAAAATATAGCAAATGCAGCAAAAGGCACAGAATTTGCAGCAACTCAATCGTTGGGGTCAAAAGAGTGCTTTATGGCCATCATTATGGAACGTGGAACTCGCGAAAAGCCAATTAATAATCGTCAAGAATTACGCTGGAATGAACATGTTCATGAAAATGTGTGCATATATATACATATATATATATATATATTTATATATATAATAAATAAATATATACTACTAATAAATATATTATATAGATTCAAGTACTGCCATAAAAAAAAAAAATATTCTTAGCTCAGTATTTATAAATAATTCTTATAGCTAAATATATACAATTTTATTTGTTAATATTTTTCTTTGTTATTATTTTAGTAATTCATATCGTTTTTTTCTTCATTTTAAATTTAAGTGCTTTTTGTGTTAAAATAAATGCATATTTTTATTTCATTCCAAAAATCATTGTTAATTTTGTTAATTTTTGTATGCAGATGAAAAATCTTTCTAATAAATTAAATTTTTATTTTTTATCTTCAATTTAATATTTGATAAATTTATGTATAAAAATTTCACATTTTATTTATTTTTTATCTTCAATTTAATATTCTATAAATTTTTGTATACCCATGAAAAATCTTTTTAATAAGTTCATCTTTTATTTTGCATTTTTTATTTTCAATTTAATATTTAATATATTTTTCTAAATGCATGCAAATGCATTTAGCTTAGCAGTTCTTTTTTTTTTTTTTTTAATGTGAAGCAGGTCTGTCTTAGTTTTGAGCTATAGAATACATCTCATTTGCTTAGAAATTGCGAGATCATATAGATTTATAGCAAGATGAATGCCAAGATGTCAGACCTTCGAGCTTGTTGTTGCCGAAACGAAAGCTCCAAGTGGCTGATTGATAAGTGAACTAAATGCAGCTGATGGAGTCAGAGGAACGCGGTCTTTTGCATGCTTCATTCAGATATGTCATATCAGCTGGCAATGATAATGAAAGTGAATGAATCGTGTAACTACAATCTGAATTCCGAACCAACTACATCAATGAAGTTAATATTAAGAATGAGTATCGACGCATTGACGTAACTTTGCTGAGCATTAGGGCGACTGAAAGTTCCCCTAGCGCAATGTGTGGTAGGGGTATTTGGAGTATTGCTATACATGTGTTTGCACATATACCACATATATATTCATATTGTATATATGAATGGCAGCAGAGGGTCATTGATGGGACTATCGGCAGGTGAGGGGCGCAGCTAAGTGTGAGTGAGTGAGTAGAGAGCGAGAGAGAGAGAGAGAGGAGAGTTTAGGGTGGGAAGAGTGTCAAATCAAATAAGACAAATAAGAACGTCGGGCGGCATCGACTGCAAGATACTTCATTCTGAACCCATTACTATCCCTTACAACGTTGGAGCTAGACTCTCTTAATGTTGTCTAGAGATTCATGTGTATTTTATATAATTTTGATTCATGTTATATTTCGAATATCATCTATAAATTTTACCAAACTCCACTTTGAAGGTCAGTCGCAAATATAGACAATATATAAAGTTGGTATTTTCTATATATAAATAAATTTCCATATATAAATAAATGAATTAATAAATAAATATAATAAATAAATAAAGTATATGAATAAATAAATATATATATATTTATATATAAAAATAAATCAATAAATATGAAAAAAAAAATATATATAAAAAAATATAAAATAAATTTATAATAAAAATATTAATAAATAAATAAATAAATACAAAAATAAATATATAAATAAATAAATAAATAAATCAATGTAGATCATGTGCTGAACGTTTCATTCATTCCCATTTCTGCTCAGTTTTCAGATCCAACAGTGAATTCGCTGCTCTATGCTCGAGCAGTTCCCCATATCTTTAGATCTAATTAATATAATGTTCAATTTTCAGCAATCATCGATCTTCATGGGATAGTTCTAGCTTTAAACAGTTTGCATTCGGAGGCACGCGCATTGCACAAAACCAATATGCTTTTCTCTCTTTTTTTTCCGTCTGCGTACACAGAGTACAATTATCATCGTAATTATGAGCTTATAACGTTTACGTTTTTTCACTGTGACGTCGTCGATTACCGCTCCACTACCGCTGTCGCTGTCGCTGCCGATGTCACTGCCGCTGCCGCTGTCGCTGCCGCTAGCGTCTGAATCTGGGAAGTATAAATATAAATGAGTGTGTTCGCTGGAACCATGAATCAGTCTTACTTAGGCGCACGCCAATGATAATCGCCATCGGCTCGCGAATCCAATCGAACCAAACCGAACCGAATCGCATCGCATCACAACACAACACAACACATCACATCGAACTGAATTCAGTTCAAAACTAAAAGTCGAATACATCTATTGTAACTGCAGCCGAAATTGAAATTGAAATTGAAATTGAAAGTGAATTAGCATTAGCCAAGTGCACGGACCTCCAATCCGTATCATAAGACATCCCCAACTAACAACTAATTAATTAACAACAACAACAACAACAACAGCCGCTAAAATGTGCAAATCAAGTAAGTAAAACTAATTGAAATCGTATGAGCAGCGAGTGCCAAGTCCAAAGTGCTCACAGGCCCCCATAATCTGGCTAGCAAATAAATTTTAACTGGCTTTACCGTAATTTACGATCATTTAGCGGTGGTGAAAATTTTATTATTTTTTAAGGTGATGTTCTCAGCGCTGCGATAAACTAACCAAAAGCCAAAAATCAAAAGCTAAAAGCCAAAAAAAAGAAACAAATAAAATGATAATACTGAAAGCAAAGTTTAAATCATAAGAATCATGATAAAAAAAAAAAGAACAAGTAAGAAAGCTCTAGTCAAGACTGCTCGATTAGGAGATCCCCTGAACCCTCCGAAGAACCAATAATATTCCAACAATTATTCGATTCGCTTCTGCACGTGCAACAAACTATACATGCAAAAACATGCACACACGCACACGCTGATCTTGTGCACGCAGTGCAGGCGTCTTGCTGTCTCGCTTGCTCTTGAGTTTTGTTGCGAGAACTTATTTGATTAATAATTCGGTTTCTAAACGAATACTCGCAATAAACTATGATCAAGACATTCATATCTATTTGCCAAACCAAACTGTATGTCTCTAGAACGTTTCTTACACATATTGGGGGTGTGGGGGTGAATTGGGTAGCGAAATCCAAAATATGACAAAAACCGAAATTGTATTAAATTAGCATCTATATATATGCAGAAGACTTGGAGACTCTAACTCTAAAGATGAATGAGATATTATTTTATAACTGATTCCCAATCAATGTTTTTATCGATAATTCTGGAAATATTAAAGTTATCGAATCTCCGTATTAAATGCTGCCGCTGCCGCCGCTGCTGCTTTCGCTGCTTTGGCTTTGCTTTTGCCTTTAGCTGTTGTTGCTATCGACTGCGCGAAGTCGCTGACCTACGTCAACAGCAAACTTTTGCGCTGTTGTGCATGTTGTGGTCGTAGTTGCTGCCGCTGCCGCTGCCGCTGTCGCTGTCGCTGATGCTGCCGCTAGACGTGCACGAGCACGAGCACGGACACGGCACGAGCACGAGCGCGCGCTGCTCTTGAATGAATTTGTATTGTGCATGAATTATTCATACGACGCGTTGCCCCGCGGCCAATTGGTCAACGATGACGTCGCCGTTGCGCGCGACTTGTCTGTCTGGTCAGCGTCTGCCGCTGCCGCTGCCGCTGCTGCTGCTGCGACAGCAACTTTGCCTTTGAGCAATATCTCCAGCCACAGCATACGATTAAAAACAACGAAAAAACGAAAAAAAAAAAAACCCAAAATACGCGCACGATGAGTAATCTATATTTCTTGTGAAATTCAAGCGAAGCACAATTGGCGGGAATGCCGAACTCAAAGTCAAATGCCGTTCAACAATTTCGATAAAACACAGAGAGAGCGAGTGAGGGAGTGAGCAAGAGAGAGAGAGAGAGAGAGAGAGATAGAGCAATTGCACTCAATTGTTTTGGTCAAAAGCGAGTACAAGCCAAGAGTATTTGCACTCACGCTCTCCCAGCTGGGAGGCTGAGCAGCCGCTTATCATTCACTCAATTGCGAGAGGCAGCGCGCATTGAGTGCTGTGTGTGAGTGCGTGTGTGAATGTGAATGTGAATGTGAATGTGAATGTGAGTGAATGTGAATGCGAGTGCGAGTGCGAGTGCGAATGCGCAACTGGCCAGTTGTTGAGCAAATGCCGCAGAGCGCGCACGCGATTTCGAGCCAAGTTAGTTAAAATTTCAATTTGAATTTGAATTTGAATTTTAGTTGAGTTGAGTTGCGAGCAAACTCTCATGTCCAAGGGTAAAATTACATTAAACTTACACTCATTTCATTTATATACATATACATATATATTTATATATATTTTTAAAAATTAAATAAATTAATTATTTTACTTTGCGAATTGCAGCAAAGCAGTGCGAGAGCAAGAGACACAGCCACAGCCAGAGCGACAGCAGAGAACAGAGTTGCAGTTGCCGCTGCAGCAGCACCAAGAAGAGCATTCACAGCTATAGGCTGCTCTTTGCGCTGGCTGCGCTGCTGCCGCTGCTGCACATGACAGAGGCCCGCCATTTGCACGATCAGCTGGCGCTGGGCTTTGCCTATGATGATGCGGACAGCTCCGGGTCCATTGAGAGCAGCAAATCGCTGCCCGCTTGGCACGCGAATCCCTTTTATGGCTTGGCGCAGAGTTTTGCCGCTGCCGATGCCAGCTACGACAGCGATGCCAGCAGCAGCAGCAGCAGCAGCAGCAGCAGCAGCAGCAACAGTGACAGCAGCAGCAGCAGCAGCAGCTTTGATGCTGAAAGCGAGAGCAGCTACGAGCAGATAACACAGGCAGCAATGAAAGCCGTCAAGCGTGAGCTGCAACGTCAACGCATCCGGCATAGGCGCAGCCACAGGCTTCAGTACTTTGTTCGCGCCCAGCAGCAGACGGATGCGGCGCCCGAGTGGGAGAATCCATGCGGCGGCGTCTATCAGCCCGATCAGCTGCCGCCCAAGAAACTGGGCATCTCAGCGCAGGCCAACAAACGCAATGTGAGTTCAAAATGCCAAGTGAAAGCCAGCCAAAGCAAAATCCATGAAACTGGTTCAATTCACTAATGTTATATATAGTAAATGATTATATTATTATAATATATAAACAATTCTCTCTCTCTCTTTCTCTCCTTGCAGTATTTGATGATTCTGCACAACAACATGATAGTCGAACAGACTGACATACGTCAGGCGGCCAGGCTGGACTACGGCGACAATCAGGCCTGGCAGATCGAGTACACCTTTCTGCCAAACATCACGCGCCCCACAAAGAAGGTAAGCAGCAGCTGAAGCAGCTGAAGCAGCAGCAGCAGAAGCATGTTTGATGCGACTGGGACCTGCTCCGCCCTGGGCGGCTTAGACCAGTTTCCGTTGACTTGCCGAACGGCATTTGCATTTGCATTTGCCCTTTTGTTCTTGTTGTTGTTGTTGTAATGCAATTGACTAACTGTTGTCTCTCTCTCTCTTTCTCTCTCTCTCCCTCTGTTCGATTTCGACCAATTACAGGTGAAGCTGCAAACCTGGTACCGCGGCATGCAAACATTTGTGGGCAGCTTCGCGTATTTGGGCAAAGCTCAATATAAATACCAAAAGGATCATCAGCTGCCAATTGTGAATGCCACCGAGGAGCTGCACAAGCTATTGGTGAGCGCACGGCGTGTGCTCTGCGAGATTGAGACAACCATCAATGCATCCTATCCAGACATCAATGTGTCCAAGCTCAGCCACATTAGCAAGGCCAAGATGCTGGAGAATCTCAAATTCTATACGCCCGCCGATGGCAGCAAGGAGGCCGATAAGCGTGATCTCAAGTTCACCAAGCAGCGTTATTTCCAGTATCTGAACAATATGCGAAAATCGCTGTATAAGGCGCTATTCAAGTCGCGGCGCAATCACAGCGGCGAGGGCCATCAACAGAACAGCTCGTCTGTCTCCAATTCACGGCAAACGCTCAGCCTGGAGAGCATCGAGAGCGGTCGATCTGGCCAATCGTCAAGCCACTCGGCAGCGGCAGCGGCAGGGGCTGCGCAACGGCAGCGCAACGATAGCGGCTGTTCGAACTTTGGCGATTGTTAGGCCCGAGCCAGAGCATTTCCATTCCACTCGAATGACATCTGACCTGCATGCAGTATTATAGCGCCCCCAGTGCTGTGCACAGTTCCTAGTTGCGCGACCATTGAAGAAACCGTGAATTTGACAAATGCCATTATATAATGATATATAATAATAATGTTTATAATATTTATGAGTATGTCTCGAACACCAATCCAGCCCCGTTCCCCTCTTGCCCAGCACCCTCTTAGAGCTTAACTTATTTATTTATTTAATATTTATTACAACTACAACTATTTAGTATTATATCCGAGTATAGAGTCACAGCAAATTCCGTTGAGCGGATAGTTATAATTACACACACACACACACACACACACACACGCACACACACACACACACACACACGCACACACACACACCTACATAAGTATTTATTTATTTATTGTTCAAATGACATCTGATCATTCCCAGTTAATGTCTAAGTCTTAATTTAGTAACGTTTTACGTTTACTTGAGAAAATTTAGTTTATTTATTTATTTATTTTATTTATAGTATTTTTTTTTGTCATTATAGTATATTATTTATTTTATTTATAGTATTTTTTTTTTGGAACATATTTATTACATTTTATTTATACACATAATTTATTTAATCGTTGTTCAATTGTAAGCTTAAAAGACAACAACAACAACATCATCGCCAACAACAACAACATCAAATCTACAAGAAACTAATGAAAAAAATGCTTAGATACGCTGTGATTTATTTTAAGTAATTAATTACACTCTTTTTTTTTAATAGTTCTTAGTGTGAATGAAACAAATGTAAATTAAACCAGAGTATTTGTACTATATTTATGCCACAGCAAACGTCGATGCAAAAATCATTCAAAGCAAAATCCATGAATACAAAAAAAAAGAACAAAAATCAAAATAAAGAAAGAATGAAAAATTAAAACAAAAAAAAACTTTATTTATTGTTGAAATTTCATGTAAGTGCACAAAGACCTGAACATGTTTGTGTACGTGTACATACGTATGTCTGTATATGTGTCTATATAGGCATCTCCCTCACACATATGCAGTGCTGCTAAATCAGTTTTTTCTCGTCAAATTTGGCTTTTTTTTTAAACTCAATTGCGAGAAAAAGTCTAAAATAGGGGACAGCGAGAATTCTGGCTTTTTTCATTATTAAATTTAATTAAAAAAAAAAATATTATTTAACATTTTTTAGAGAATTCATGTACAACGGATAAAGTGTTCTTCATCATAGTTGAATTAAAACCAAAAAGTTGAGTATAAGCAAAAATGCCAGAATGTGTGGCTTAACAGTCAAGCATTCAAATGCTGACTGCGGAAAGACTTAAATGATAAGACACGAATAGATTTGTATATTGCAGTCATTGCTAATGCAGTATAGCTGCCAATTGACATAACCAATTTGTGCATGAAATACTTTAGTAATGGATCTGGGAACTCTGTGAAGATTCACAAAACAAAATGTTCAATCATTGTTAGAAGCGTGTTCCGATATTGACGATACAAAATATAACATTCCAATTAAGGAATCAGCTTATCTAAGTGAAGAAGAAATGCTGCCGAGTTAGAAAAATAAAAATAAAAATATTAAAATATGAATGGCGCTATGGAAGAATGCGATAAAGAAAATTGTCATGGATTGGACGAAACTCTGAACTATTCGCAAAAGAAAACCTTTAAATGAATGGCTTCAGCCAAATTTTCAGCTAAAATTTCAGCTTTTTTTTTAAGTCTGTTCCCACTAAAAACAGTTCTTGTGTTTTCTTTTTTTTTTTTTTTTTGCTCAACAAACACTGCACATATGTAAGCATTGAACGCTGTGTTTCAAAATAAACCTAAACAAAATACCAAAAAAAAGTGATTTTTTATTTCCAATTCAAATGAAAACATATAAAAAAAAAAATAAATAAATAAATAAATAATAATAAAAATAAAAATAAAAATAAAAATAAAAAATAAAATAAATAAATAAATAGAAATTCATATAAATATCCTTTCAATCCAGTCTATGGCGCTGATATGCTTCAGTTCATATTCAGACACATCTTCAATCTGTTATACAGTTTATATAAGATATAATATTTCGCTTCATCCATATCTTCAGCCAGCACTCCTAATCGCCTAACATATATATATAAAGGGCAATCCCATTTTTAGCCGAGAAACAGTTATGCCGATAACCTGACTGAAAGTATTTAAAGCATTTTGACCTACCTCAAAAGCCAGCATAATGAATGAGCTAACATATATGTATATATCTAGTTAGAGTTATTGTCAACATCGTATAAAGTCCAATGATTTAATCAGGTATTAAATTAAGTAAATAATAATAATGCCGAGCTCGTATTATACAAAAATATTGATCATAGCGTCTTCGATTAGACTTCTAGTGAGAGCTGTCTAAGCGGTAATTCACTCATTCCATCTATTCATTGTTGTGATAATATAAATATAATAAAAATAGTAATAAGAAAGCAATAGAAGAATATACTAAAAGTTAAGTTAATAATTCAGTTACCAAATTAATAAGTTAAAAGTATTAGCTAGAAATACAAATTTATATGCCTTAACTATACCAAATAATTATGATATTTTATTTTTCGGATATATTTAAACAAAATAAAAATTCAACAAAAAAAAAAAAAAAAAAAAAAAAAAGGAGAAATAAGTGAAGTAACGCAGAAGAGAAATGTTGCTAATAATACGAAATTGAAACTAAATTTAAATAAAATTTAAGATTTATATGAAGTAAACATTTAAATAAAAATAAGAGAAAAAATAATTGTAGTATATGGGTATATAGATATATGGGTGATATCAGGCTAATAATACGAAATGAAAATTATATATTAATATGCAAGTTTCAAAAATTTTATTTATTTACTTTGTATTGTTAATATGTCGTAAAAATTAAAATTAAATTATTGTATCCTTTATAGAAATTAGAAACTTATGCTTACGCACGGATTCAACATTTAGTAATAAATGAAAATAAATGAAAATAAATAAATAAATAAAAATGAATATAAAACTAATAAGAATCAAAGAAATCTATAATAATAAATAATATAAATAAAGTAATAAATAAAAAAATAATAATAAATAAAATTAAATTAAAAAATACAAACAAATAAACAAATAAAAATATAGTAAATATTAATAAAAAATTAACTAAAACAATAATAATAATAATAAAAATAAAAATAAACATAATAAATAAAAAACAAATAAATCAGTTATACTAATCAAATAAATTAACACAAGTAATGGCATAATAAAGAATAATAAATAAATAAATTCAAATAGTTTTCGTAACCATGCGATTTCAATCCATATATAGCCACATATATACAAGCAGAGCAGTTCTGACTCGCAGTCAGAGCAAATATTTACGTGTTAAGCCAGACACTATATCTGCGGAGGCATTGAGCTGAAGAAAAGATCATCAAACTTCGCCGAGGGGCGGAGGAGGGTCGAGGCAAGAAGATAACCTTTGCTGTGTCATCGCTGCTCGTCGACTGATGGAGGGGAGGGCATATCGGGTTCGGTTATGACAAATATATCTTATTGGCACACTTAATTGCCCGTTTCCGGTTAAACAGGTGCATGGAGTTGCTTCCGGTGGTGCAGCGATAAGTGAAGAATCTGCAATATCGTAATTGACATTATCAGGCAATGGGCCGAGCGTTGGTCAAGTGCCGTGTATTAAGCATCGCGGCGTCTGTTGTACAAATACCAAGTATTTCCGTTTCCACTTTACGTGCCGCGTCTGGCACAAACAACTGAAGGCTGGCGCGGAAGCCCCGTTAATGGCCCACCTTATCAGCCGTTGTCGCGGTTGTTCATGCAGCAGGCATGCAAGCAAACAAATGGATTAAAATAGTTGCAATCGCCGTGAAATTCTTGCATTGAGTGCCCTCAGCTTGATGCGCATACGACGCGTTGCCCGCTCACCTACTTATCGCAGACACACACCCACTCGCTTAGCCAGGACACAAACCACAAAAAGCATAGCATACGCTTAGGTGCGGCACTTCACTCAGTCAACTGTGAACTGCTTGCTTAAGCGAATATTTTATGGCAACTCAACGCATGATAGTTCAGAAGTGTTTCATAGGTGGCGCCTAAGCTTTTGGGTTGCTGTTAACTCTGGGAAATTATTCACTGGCATATATTTCCCACTGTTAGTTCACTGTTAGAGTTTCGAATTCATAAACGCATTGTATAATGGGCCGTAATACGCTTGCCACGCCCACTCATTCAGCCACAAATATGATTGCTACATTTCTTGCAAGCATCTAAATGTGAATACTCCGATAATACCATGCACGCACACACACGCACGCATGGAATGTTTTCTACATACATAACAAATTCAATTAGGAATGCATTGTAAATATTGTCACACCTTTTGGCTAAAGTCAACACGCACACGGCCAAAGCACTACAAAAGTTTTTAACTTTTCGCTCCAGTTAGTTGGCTTTGTTCAAATTGTTGTTGTTGCTGTACAAACAAATTTCCTTGCCTAGAATTGTCAAATAAATTCTTCAAACTGCGTGTCTAAATTACCAAAAATCAAACACGTTTTATTTATTGAAATTGAATTACTTCTCTTATTTTTCTTTTCTAGTCTTTATTCAAGTGTGAAACCAAAATGCAGCAAAATAGAAAAATATTTTTGTGAATAAACTTGATTGCATTTTCTTTGTCTTTCAATATCAATCTTTCAATATCAAGCAAAATAAATAAATACAAAATTACATTTATTAAAAGCCATAGCATTGACGTCAGTCAGAGGCTTTGAGTGAATATACATACATACATACATATATCTCTCTATATATGCTAAATAGACTATTATTAGGTATTATGTATAAAAAATATGTATAAAAAAAGTAAATAAATAAAAATAAAATAATGTGTTAACTTAATATAAAATCTCATCAAATTTCAAATAAATTCAACTAAACTTGCATTACATCAATAAAAATAAATTTAATAAAAACTTAAGAAATAATATAAATAAAATAAAATATAAAAAAAAAAAAAACACTCTTCCTTAGCGCCAATGTGAAAATATGACTGCCCAATCTAGGGCCTGGCTTGCGAGAGCAGCCAGATCAAAAGAATTCAGATTGCCCAAAATAAAATCCTCAGATTGATTACCGGCTGCGAATGGTATGTGAGAAACTCCATATTGCACCGAGATCTCAAAATAGTCACAATCTTTGATGCAATTAATCAGCACTCGAGTCGGCACCACGACAGACTGTTGAGACACAGAAACCGGCTGGCAAATATGCTTAACACACACCGAGCTCCAAGGAGGCTCAACCGCAGGCAACCACGAGACCAGTAAATAGATTTCGTTATTAGCAATCTAATTAATGTTAAAAATTGTAATTGTATTAATATAAATATTGTAAATAATAAAGAAGTAGTAGTGTAAGCAGAAGCAACAGCTAAGCTTTAAGTTAGCCGGCGAGCCCAGAAGATTGACAATCTTCGCTAGCAATCTAACTACAAGAATAAGAAGTAAATAATAATAATAATAATAATAATAATAATAATAATAATAATAATAATAATAATTATTATTATTATTATAATAATAATAGTATTCATCGAAACAGACGTTTATTTTCAACTCATGTTTACTCATAATAATTTCCACTCATCTTCCATCCTCTTCAGTGAGCTTGCAAAAACTCTAAGACTTATACAAAATATTACCAATTAACTATCACTACAAACTATGCTCACACACAACTGAATCGCTTCATCTATAGCTGTTGGCTCACCTTGGCCTCAAGAATAGTCCACACGAACAGACAAATTTAGTCACATCTCTGATATGATAAGATGTGCAATTAGATATTTTTGTATTTTGGTCTCAAGTAAAAGTCGTCATACAGCAAGAGCGAACAAGCAAAATATTTACAAATGTAAATTGAAATTGAAATACTAAATAATTGTATAAGCTTTTATATTATACATGTATATATATAAAACAATATTCAAATAATAGTAAAACTAACTTTAGCAAACTAAAGAGCATGAGTAATTCTTATAAATATAAATCTATATAACTATATAAATCATTAAACAAATTTACACTCTTTAATTATAAGCCTGTGTTTTCTATCAAACTTACTTCTTCATCAAGAACTATAAATCGTTTAAAAATATAAACATGATGAATTAATTTTTAATTAATTAAAATGCACATTTGCTTTAGCTGCATTCAAGCTGTGTTAACAATCTGAAATATATCTGAGCAAGCGAAAAAAAAATCCTGCTCACTCGCTTTCACTCTGAGCGAGGCACTTTGGTTCCTCTCATTTTCGTATATATATTTTCGTATTCCTTTTCGTTTCCGGAACCGTAAGTGAGCTGATAGCTCATTCATATTCACATGCACAAACTCTGTTCTTAGGGAACAATACACAAACCCAAAAAAAAAAATGAAGAGATTTCTTTCCGATCCCGAACGAACTCGTTGAAGAACCGATGCAATCCGTTGCGCTCTGAGTTTTTTCTCAAAGTGCGAGTGAAAGACTTTTATTTGCAGGCATTGAAAGCTCTGATATTATATGTTATTATAAAAAAAATATATATTATAAATAAAAAAAGATCAAACTAAAAATAAATATCCATATAAAAGAATAAATCAATTTAAGAGTATATAAGAATAAATAAAAATAAATAAAATATAGATAAATAAATAAAATGTAGAGATAAAAATGGTAATTAATATATGCTAATTATTACATGATTTAAAATAAAATAAAAAAAGTATATATATATAATTAAATTAAAATTCAAAAATTTAGTATCTGAATTGTAAATAAATTTATTAATATATATGATATTTAACGTGAGCAGAAAATAAATAATAAATTTAAAAAATTATAAAAATCTTTCCCTTTTTTTTTTTTTTTTTTTTTGTCCAACAATTCAAATGAATGATTCATGAATGATAATGAAATACTTGAATAATATATTTATTCGTTCTGTTTCCTATTTGATTTTCTTTTTGTACCCTGAACCCATTGAAAATGGGAATTCAGGGTATAATGGTTTTGTGAAAATGTATGTAACAGGCAGAAGGAGAAGTCGCAGACCCCACAAAGTATTTATATTCTTGATCAGTAGAAAAAAATAAGTTGATTGAGCCTTGTTCGTCTGTCCGTCCGTATGAACGTCGAGATTTCGGAAACTACAAAAGCTAGAGAGCTAGAGAGATCGTCCATCTGGAAATGGACTTATAAGCGTCCAAAGTTCAGCCCAAGCCACGGCAGCAACTGCGCAGTTGTAAAGAAGAAGAGTATCACTTCTCTGCAGGGTTCAGGGTATCTCGTAGTCGTGCAGCCTCGACTAGAGCCTTCTTACTTGTTTAAATTGAATTATACTTATATTGAGTTCATATTTTTGTCGAATCACAAGCGTTTTAGTCGTCTTAGTGGTCTCAGAGAGAGAGAGAGCAGTTGTCTCGCTAGTCTGCTACGGTGTCTGTCCAGTCTGTCTCCACTGTATCTGCTCGTGTGTCTACCGATCTGTTCCTCTACTGTATGCAGATTCAGATCTCGATGCAGGGTAGAGCATAGCTCGGTTTGGAAGGACCTGTATGCGTTTCTAGTTACTTTTTGCAGCTATTCCCCATTTCTATTTGAATCAATTTAATTTTTATGAAATTTAATTTCAAATTGATTTTCTTTTTTTTTTTTTTTGCCAAAAACTCTATTTAATAATGCGTAAAAAAAAACAATTTGTTGAGTGTTTATTAACACAATTTAATTGCATCATGGTTCAATAATGTCATTGACTATATTTGGCTTGCGAATTGGGGCGTAGCTGATCAGTCGAGTAGATAAAATGGCTCAATCGGCTCGTTGATATTATTGAGATAGTTTCTGTGTGTATTGATTTAGGCCACAGAGTTGGCTTTTTGTTGACACTGGCCAATGGCAATGCATGGCAATAAATGAATAGAAAAACTAATAATAATAAATAAATTAATTGCAATATGAACTCTGTGTACAATTTGTAACTTCTGGTCAATTTATTGCATTGCTTTGACTGTTGCCAATTGGTTTTCTATAAGCCCTCAATAGACAACTTTTTCTTAAGCTTCGAATGGAGTTGAAGTTGAAAGTGGCAGAAGTTATATTGCGGGCACTTAGCACTGCGACCTCGGACTGCAGGCGAAACATGTTTCAAATGCAATTAATGTAAGACTCTCCACAGATGCGAGGGCACGTCGACTGTTGCTGGCTGCAATTCAATTCGATATATGCAGATAATTTGGGGAACTGCTAATTGAGGCGCATCCAGAGCATCCAGAGCTGGACACGACAGCGAACGAACATTCGGACTTAATAAAGTTGCAGTTGACAGACTTTTGAGCACATCGATATGAAGGACAAATTGCATATCGGTTCTCCGACCAATTTGCTCACAAAGAAAAAAAAAAAAAAAGCGAGCAGAGAAAATCAAAGTAAATGAAAAGAGACCATTGGACGAATGCATGAAACACAATATACATATATTCATATATTCATATACATATATACAGATGCACATACATATATAAGTGAAGTGGGGTTGATTGAAGTATAAGGACATGGTAGTCTGCATCTCGACTGCCCTACATAGCAGCTGGCCCCTATGCTCCTAATGATTATAACTTGGTTACGATGACGACAGTGACTGCCTGACTGCCTGACTGCCTGACTGGCTGACTGGCTGTTGGAGTGTCTGACTGTCGGACTGTCAGGCGGCTTGGATATATTACGAACAATGTTGGCGCCATTAAAACTAACGAGATAGCGGCGTGCCATTTTTAATGAATATCAGGTTAATGAATATTTTATAGAAATAACGACGACGATAACAACGCAGCTAGCTGCTGTTGCTGCTGCTGCTGCTACTGTTGCTGCTGCTGCTGCTGCAGTTGGGATGCAAAAGCGAACAATGCTGGTCACTCGCTCTCGATTGGTCAATTGGGTAGTTGAGCCAGCTGCTGATACATTTTGATGGAGTTCAGCTGTTGACAGCGTGCTCAGCTCAGGCAGCAGGCGAAGAGTGGCAGAGGGAGAGAGGGAGAGAGTGGGTTGAGGCTGAGAGACTGAGATGTCGTTCTCGTTTCTTGTGGCTGCAGTCAATAAAAATTGCATTGCATAGCTGAAGGGGCACGTACTTTAATTTTGCTTACTTCGTGAATGAGTACAATTGAAATGAATGGAAATGTGTGTGTGTGTGTGTGTGTAAAAAAGTAAAATGAATAGAAAATGAAAATGCAAGTCAAGTCGAGGAATCGTCTCTATGTTGTGGCAGTCGTCGCATTATTTTGACCACGCTACGTGTGTGCCACTGACAAATTGAGCGTGGGCGACGTCTTGACGCTGGCCGCTCACTAAAATATGTGCAACAGCAGCAGGAGGAGGAGCAAGAGCAGGGGGAGGAGCAGGAGCAGCAGCAGCAACAAGAGCAGGAGGAGGAGCAGCAGCAGCAACTGCAGCAGCAACTGCAGCAGCAGCAGCAGCAAGAGCAGGAGGAGGAGCAGCAAGAGCAGGTGCAGGAGCAGGAGCAGGAGCAGCAGGAGCAGGAGCAGGAGCAGGAGCAGGAGCAGCAGCAGGAGCAGCAGCAGCAAGAGCAGGAGGAGGAGCAGGTGCAGGAGCAGGAGCAGGAGCAGCAGGAGCAGGAGCAGGACCAGCAGCAGCACCAGCAGCAGCAACTGCAGCAGCAGCAGCAACAAGAGCAGGAGCAAGAGCAGCAGCAGCAAGAGCAGCAGCAGCTGTTAATGCATCTGCCAGAGACCGCGAACGGGTGTCTTGCCTCCAATGCGCTCGCCTAGGCGTATTTACATGCGAATACGTAAAGCTCAGTCAATTATGCACATTAATGCCGCAAGCCGCAAAGCCGAGTCCTTTCGCCTTCGCCTTCGCCTTCGCCTTCGCCTTACCTAAGCAGCCAGAGGCCACATCTGAGCATCGGAGCTTCGTAGCGCCGTCTTGCTGCTTAGGCGTTGCCCTTTGATTCGGTTGCCAACGACATTTGCCAGTTGCGCTGGTTAATCGTAAAGCAAATATAGAATGGGCTATATATACATATGTAAATTAAAATGTCTTGAAACGTTGAATGAGCTGGATCAATGGATGCAGCGCCGAAGCTACTGACTGGACACTAGATTGAAGAGCGAATCGTTATAAGCTCTGCAACTGCAGCTGTTGGTCTCTAGTCAATCTTGGCTTTATCTCTATCACACACACATACAATCATCAGCGTTAATTATTGCACAACTTTGACATTAGATGCACATTCTTAATTAAAATTGCGCTAATTCTGGCAAACGATTTTGACAGCCTTTGAAACAATTCACCCTGTCAGCCTTGCATTGATTGCTTCAGACCTTTAATGTTTGCTGCATGCTCAAAATTCCATTTAGCGATGATAATCGAGCTGGGATTAGCTACAGGCATGCATATTTATAGCTTCTCATCTGTGATCTGTGGCTGGGCAATTGGCCATGGCTCGATTGTCTTAGCTGGCTGCTGATTAGCTGCCACGCCCACTGCTGCATCTTAATGATGCCATAAAAGCGCATTTTCACAGCTGTTGAAGGCATTAAAGCCGGCAGTCGAAATTTCTATTTGATATTCTTTTTCCCACTACAAATCATATTATGGAATGAAAATGTCGATGACAGTCCGTTTGAAGCTGATGAGAGCGCTTTTTTATAACTTGAACCTGCAAAAAATGGGTGTGAAGGGTATATGGGTTTTGGTGAAAATATGCCATCATAATAATCATAGACGGGCAAATATATAGATGCATATATATGCATATGGGAAGACGGAGCTGAGACGATGTTACTAATCTGTCTTTCAGTTTGTCTGTCTGCTCGTTTGGCTATCCATCTGTAAGTACGTCTATCCGCTCGTCTGGCTATCCATTCGTTCGTTTATCCTTCTGTGAATCTACCCATCTATAAGTCCACTCATTTATCTGCATATTCGTTCTACCGTCTATCCGTCCATCCATCTATCCACCTATCCGTTTATACATCTATTCATTCATCCATCTATCCGTCCATCTGTCCGTCTGTCCACATTTCACTTCATCTACTAATTCACTTGTCTAGTTCACTCATCTATCTAACCATCCGTCCATCCATCTATCTTTCCATCCTTCTATCCTTCCATTCCTCCCTCAATCCATTCTCCTCCTGTTCATCCGTTTATACATCTATTCGTTCTCCCATCTATCCGTCCATCCATCTATCCGTCCATCCATCTATCTGTCCATCCCTCTATCTTACGTCTATCCGTCTATCCGTCTAACCGCGTTTCACTTGTTTGATAGTTCAGTTATCCGTCTATCTAGCCGTATGAATACAGCTATCTGCTAAATCACAAGAACTAGAGATTTCGAATTTTGTTTTAGAAAATTTCACAAGAGCTCAAAAATTACAACAAATTTAATGTATTTTTTTCTGCAATCAATATACAGATAAGCGGATATATTTTTGTCTCTTTTCCATTAACTTTTGAATATAATTATGAATATAATTATCATGCTTATCATTTATATATGTATGTTTTTAATACGCGCTCAAAATTTGATTTAAAAATTATACATTTTGAAGAAAACTCATCCAAAGCAGCATAATTTGCTTAAAAAAAAAAAAAAAGAAAAGGCTGAGCTAAAAGCAGGCTACAGGGTATCACTTTGTCAATCACATATCAGAGTATTGTATTACTTATTCCGTATGCAATTGACTGATAATTTTATCAAGAATAAAAATACGCTCAAAGGCATACCCATGTAGCTGTAAAAAAATGTTGGAAAAAGCTGCAGAGCCACGGAAAAAGTTGCATTTTTTTCGAAATTGTATATCAAAAGCCGATGATTTATATTTTTTTCCTTTTTCTTTTCTATAATTAATTTTTCATGTGATAAATAAATGAAGAGAAAATGCAGTTGAGCTATGAACCCAAAGCCTTTGGAAGCTCTGTGCATAATTAATGAGCTGCATGTGTAACTGATTTATACTATATATATGTATATATATATATATATATATATATATGTGTGTGTGTGTGTGTGCTGCAAATAATGTTGTGCAATCAGCATTATATAGACGATGGTACTGAATGAGCAAAAAGTTCTTCAAAAATTAGCATTGACAGGCCAAACCAGAAATCGAATTGGGTTCAAAGCGTTCCGAGTTTCGAGAACAGAAAGTTCCGAGCCTTGATATGCAGATACATAATGTATAGAGTGGAGTGGGACTACTGCGACTTGGGTGATTGCCATTAGTTAATGGTGTCGTTGGCTTACAAATAATTCAATGGACTTTAAGTTGGCCCATTGATTGGCCATTGATTCGTTGCTTGGGCGATGGCTCCGAGCGCTGGTTCTTAACTTTTGGATTGCCCGTGGTGCACGTCCTTCTGTGGTTGCTTATCCCCAAGGCTCGAGCAACTTCGCCAGGCCAAAACAATGCCCCAGTCAAATAAAGAGTGAAGGATAGAGAAAGAGAGATGGGGAGTGAGTTGCTCACCCGCTGAGTTGAATCTCTGGCTGGAGCTGGAGCTGGAGCTGGAACTGGGACTGGGATGAAAGTGCGCAGGTGACAGAGCTCAGTTCGTGGCCAAACATCGAGATGGAAATTCAATTAAATCACATGTTTACTCAATCAACCAATAACCGAAGGCAATCTGTTTGCGTTTTCTTAAACTTCCAGCTAAGCTCATCTAGCCAAACAGAGATTGACTTTTGTTTGTGAACAAAACACAAAATAGGAGTTGGCTAATCAATCAGGAATCAAAGGCGACCAACACAGAAAATTGCTTTCAGCTGAATACGTTTTTCTTTTTTTTTATATAGAAGGCAATTTATTATTTATTTTATGTCAAAGCATTTAAGCAGGCAAAACCAAGTGCGGTTGCTAAAGAGTAAGAAAATTACTTTTATTTTTTGTTATTATTTAATGAAATTGCAAAATCGTTGCCGAGCACATATATAATACATATATGTATATTCATTTAATTCATGTTTACTATCAATGCCAAAAATAAATTTTTGTTTAATATGTAACTTAACGAAGCTAATTCTAAAGAATATTCGTTGCAAATATATGAATATAGTTGCAAATATAAATCTTCAAAGGAGAGTTTGTTTAAATTGAAAGCCTATATTCAAAATTTTATTAAATGCAGAAGAGTCCACATGCATTTGATGAATCGAGCTCTTAAGAGTTCATACACACTCGCTCTCGCTCTGATCAAGGTACTTCGGAACTATTCGTGTGATGCTCTTTTCGTGAAGTTCGGTTGGAGAGTAATACGATTGACGTTCGCGCAATGAGACACAGTAAGCAAGCAGATGACTTAAAGAGTCTATGCAAAAGATCTTCGTATTCACATTCACACTCATGTCAGCTGTTGATGTGCGATAGCAAAGACCACATACCCAACGAAAAGAGCGAAAAGAAAAAACTAAAAATAAAAGTTTCTGTTCGTTCGTGAACGAGTTCTTTGAAGAACCGAAATAATCTCTTGCTCTTTGAGTTTTTTCTTAAAGAGTGAGTGAAAGAGCCTTATTTGCAAGCATTGAAAAACAATCAATAGATATTTACGAGCTCTGAAGTGAAGCGAATCGGTTGATCTACTAAGAGATTTTTGTATATCCTTAAGTCAAGTTTTTGCTTTCAGCTATTGCAAAGACAAATTCAAATTATACATATGTATATGTCGGAGATTGGTCAGTCGTCGGAGATGGCTCAGTTAACATGTCTCTTATTATATATCGCTATATCACGCTATATCACGAATTCCCTGTTACTCTTCTGTTCTCTTTTTATTCAACTTCTTGAAGTTTCTGACCAATATGTTCGAGTCATCAGCTAGACCTGCCCACTTCGTCAGCAACACCAGGGACTACGTGTAGCAGCAGCAGCTGTATTATTATAAAGTATTGATTTGGGCGTTCTGCCAACTTCGATAATTACTCTAATAATGTCACGACACAATATATTCGTGCTACGACATATATTTATATTAAATATTCAACATATGCCAGACAGGCATCGCAGACATCAAATTAATTGTTCATGACTTGCAGAAACAAACAAACATTTGCATTAACTTTCACTTAAGCAAAGTTTAAACAAATTGAACTACAGCTGAGCTAATTCGCATATCCATCAACCATCAATCAATAATCAATCAGCCCAGTCAGCAACACATAGGCCTAAGCAGCCCACATTTAGTCGCAATCTTAGCACCCTTCTGGCTTATTTATTCCTTACTTATTTCACATCAAAATCAGACGCAAGCAAATATAGAAAGTTAATTCAATTTTAATTGAAAGTATCACCAAAAATCATGAATATTCTGTGTTCACTTCATACTCCGTATTCAGTTTACAAAGTTTAGCTTGATTCTGAGCATCTCTTATCAACAACGCTTTCAATACTCCAGCTATACTCTAATTCAGTTTAACAAAGTTTGTGTCAAACTACTTGCATGCGTGCATGTGCATGGCCAATTTAGACAATTTGCAGCAGCTGCAGTAATCAACCTATATTTAGTTTCTAATCAACTCGAACGTCAGAAAGAAACATGCAAAGCACGAGCAGCATAGAAGGGCTGAGGAGGACTGACTGCCATCTCTTTACGCATAATATTTAGGTTTGTACAAAATAAATTATGTTAATATTCATATTTTTAGATTAGATTATGCTTTTATTTATTTATTTAGTGTAGTTTTGCGAACAACTAAACACGCCTCCTTCTGCCTGCTACATACTTTTAACAAAACCATTATATACCCTGATTGCCCAGTTTCATAGCTGTATATTACATAATCTACATTTGTCATCCATAAAAAGAGTTTTAAAGCTGTCAATCTAAGGGACCAACGGCTTCTGCTGTTAACTTGAAACACCACAAGTTGAGTCCAATGCGAATTCGCTTAGTTGATCCATTTGAATATTTCATATTTTCAGTATATTCGCTGAAACGTGTTTCATATATGAGAGACTTGTGTGTGTTTTGGCAAATGCATGCATATGCCATATGTTAAATTTGATTAAGAAATTGCAGCTAGAACAAAAGTTATTCAACATTTAGTTATCCATTGTCAAGCAGAGTGCGTGCTCATCATGCGTGTGTGTGTGTGTGTTGTTTTTCTAATTATTAGCTTTTTTTTTATTTTATTTTCTTTTATTTATTTATTTATTTTTTTTTTATCAATGTTTATTTACAGCTTAACGTACCGTTACCTTTTAGGCAACTTAATCTAAACGGAAATTAATTAAAAATTATAAAACTACTTAAAGCTATATTAATTCTAACATAGGATAAATAAGGAGAAAAAATATATATATTTTGAAGAAATTATATGAGTATTATGAAAAAATGTTCAAGTCAAGACACGATCCAGCAGGTCTTGAGGGTGATGGCGTTTTAGTCTACTTCTAGTGGATGTACGTCTAAGGGCTGCTGTACCTAATTATTAGCATTGCAAAGAAATATTAACTGAGTGCGGGGTTAAAGGTATTTCCTGATCGAGCACTCGCATCTACTCTTGCAGTTCAACTGAGTTAATATAATTTTTGTTTTTTTTTTTTTTTATAATTCAATACAAATCAAAAATCTGTGCGAATTCAAGCTTTGATTTTAGCCAAAACGCATTCAATTTGAAGTGTGCTGCCAATTGAACTTTAATTTTAAGCAGAGATAGAAACGCGCTGTCCTTGCTGCAAGGAAGTGCCAGACGCAAAACAGTTGCCACAGCATCGCAGCTGAATGGTGAATCAACTGTCGAGATAACAAAATACATTGTCTGCCTTCCCTTAGGCGCAAGTCTAGGGAAAATGAAAAATGTAAAAATCAAAAGTAATTCTAGCCGATATTACTTGAGGATATGGATCTAGGCGTAAGCAGTAAGAAGGTGCTCATTGATTTATGTCTGCTCCTTTGGGCAGTTTTGCTAACCAGTTTGGGATATAAACTAGAATGAAAAAAAAAAAAAAAAAATTGGAATAAGAATAAGAATAAGTCATCATGCTTTAGCCAGGCGAGAGCAATAAAATGCCACTTGCAGCACGTTTCGGCGACAGAGAAAGCAGCTGAAAGGGACAGTGAATGGGAGTGAGTGTGAGTGAGAGTGCGAGTGAGAGAGAGAGAGAACGATATAAAATGTAGAAATTGGGTCAAGTTGGTGTTTAATGAATGGGGCGTTACAAGGGAGCAGACTCGACGCGAAGCCAGTTGCCTTCGTGTTTATCCCAAATATTGTCTGCCGTCTGAGACAGCTGAATAGAAGGAACTATTTTGGCACACGGTTCATTTGTCTATGTGTGTGTGTGTGTGTGTTCGTCTTCAATAAAAGTCCATAAAACGGACAAGGCCAGACTTGTAGTTTTGCAGCGTATGACGACGTGGCAGACGCCTGGCTAAAGTCCTGGCACGCACACAGCTGCTGAGCAAGGGCAACCCAGACATGGCTGACCGACTAGCGCCCAGGCCCAAGCCACAAGCCGCATCAGAGGCAGAGCCAGAGACAGAGACAGAGCCAGAGGCAGAGGCAGAGCTGGAGCCAGAGAGCGAGAGTCACAGAGGGCAATGCTGGCGCATGGGGTTTTCGGAACTCGCTATAGGAAGACGCCGATGTACGGCGAATGTACGCTGCATTCTGATTAGGCAAACAAAGTTAATTGGATGCGACAGGGTGGCGGATTGAAGGCCAACGAGCCAGCCAACGAGCCAGTCAGCTAGCCAGCCAACCAGCTCAACAAAGGCCAACAACAAAAACACCTGCAACTATTAGAGAGAGCGAGCAGGTTTCGACAAGCTTATGAACATGTAGCCAGCAATCTGGACAGAGCTGTTAGCTGATAACACACACACACACACGCATATACATACAAACATACACATATGCAGACCCCCAACAGTCGGCCACCTTCGAGACTCTTCAAGGTGTATCGTGGCATTGACTTTAATAACGCGAAGTGAGCTTAAGCTGAATACAGTTCGAGTTCAAGTCAAGCAAGCGTAGATAATCAAATCATTTTATTCTAAATTGATTTGAAAGAAGAGTGGGAGGGAGAGAGGGAGGGAGAGAGGGAGGAGAGGAGAGAAAGACAGAAGAAACAGAGAAAGAAAGAGAGAGAGAGAGAGATGCAGACAGAAATAATAGACACAGAGACAAAGATAGAAGGACAATCAGACAATATGTCAGAGACAGAGAGAGAGGGAGTGAAAGAGAGAAAGAGAGAGAGAGACAGCAAAAGAGGGGAGGTTGAGTGAGAGGGACACAGAGACAGAACATGGGGATATATAGAAAAAAAAAGAAGAGCGAGAGGGAGAGAGAAAGAAATAGGGAGAATGTTGGATGGAAAAGAAGAGAGACAAGAGACAGGGAGATAGATGAAGACTGAAATAATAGAGAGACAGAGAGAGAGAGAGAGAGAGAGAGAGAGATAAAGTAGCTAATGACAGAGAGAGAGAGAGAGAGATATATATATATAAAGTAGCTAATGACAGAGAGATAGAGAGAGAGAGAGAGAGAGAGAGAGAGAGAGAGAGAGAGAGAGATAATATGAAAGCAAGTTGGATAAATTCGGAGAAAGAGAGAAGTTTCAGTAACGGAGTGACAGTATATAGAGATAAAGAGAGAGAGGAGAGGGAGATAGAGAAAGATTGGAAAGAGCGAGATAGAGCTTGTAAATTGTAAACAAATTACTATCATAAAGATATTTTAAAAATATTGAGAGCCGCATATAAGAGCAGCCATTCATCGACACTATGAGAGAGAGAGAGAGAGAGAGAGAGAGAGAGAGAGAGAGAGAGAGAGAGAGAGAGAGAGAGAGAGAGCTTAATATGGGAAAAATAAGTAATCAGGTAAGTTGTACACGGATTACTATTATAAAGACAAAAATATTCCGAATTTTATTCATGTGCATAGACTAAAAGAGACAGCGACTGAGTGAGAGAGCGAGACAGAGTGAGCGAGTTAGTCAAAAGCGCATTTCTATTTTTAAAAAACGAGCTTACAAGAGTATCGCATGGAAAGGCGTTCCATTGCAAAATGCATTTGTTGCCCCATTAACAGCGCCCTCCATTTGGCCTTTTGAGAACGTTAGAAGGCATTCATACATATGTACATACATACATACATATGTATGTACATGCATGCATATACGCACGCAGTTAGTTTGAATTGTGGCTATAAATCATGGAGCCAAGTCAATGTTGTGTTGTTAACGTATAGCTGAGCTATTGAGCTATTGAGCTGCTAAACAATACGCTTTACATGCGATATCTCAATGGCTTTTGCTTCGATTTATTTGCATTCTGCAAAACTATTCACATTGACATTCAACTAACAATATACTTATCCACTTCAAAGCAGATACTCGAATGTCTGCTGGGAGCGACAACAGCAACAGCAACAGCAACAACCATATCAGTGAGAAAGGAAAGCAACTGTTTTGCTTCCTCGGGCAGTGTTCGGCAGACATCTCTTGTGGGCAAACAAATTGCTGTCAACGGCGAAGCCCATAAAAGTAAAGTAAAATAAACAATTTGACTCGAATATAAAACACGAAAAACAGCTGTCCATCAGTGGAGCCAAGGGGGAAGGAGGACGACGACTATGTTTAGCTGTATGTGTGTGTGTGTGTGTGTGTGTGTGTGTGTGGGAATATGAAGTGTGACTGTGACTCGCTTAGAGGCTTAATCGATTTCCAACGTGAACAATTAGTTTGAACGCAAATTGCCCGCATCGCTGAATGCGCACCAGCAACGCCAGCAGCTGGGAAATGGGCGATGGGAAATGGGCGATGGGAAATGGGAAATGGGTAACGAAGGCCACTCAAATTAAGTGACATGCCGACCAAATACATAATGAATTATTTCTTAAGCAGTTAACCACAGCGGACAGTGGCCTCTAGCCAGAAAGAGAGAGAGAGAGAGGCAGAGAGGAGGGGAGCGAGTGCGAGTGCGAGAGAAAAAGTCGTAAGACGAAACGAAATTGGGTCAATCGAGGGCTGGGCCTTGGCTATGTGTGTAAATGGAGACCGAATCCTGCTGGACTGGATGGGAGACTGCGATTCGTTTGGGCGCCGTTAAGTAAATCAAAAACATTTGCCAACTGCCAGCGGCATGTGGCAGGAGTTCGAGCAGGAGCAGGAGTCGGAGCAGGAGTGGGAGTGGGAGTGGGAACTGGGACCCATGCTAAGGCGACAATTATGCTGGCTATTTATCGTCCAGACAACCAAGTGGCAAATAAATATAAAAAAAAGAAAACAACAACAATACGAGCGTGTCACAGTAAAAAGGAAAATATTAATAATGACCTGCCACGCCCCCAACAGACGCCTTTTCGCATACATAAAAAATGAAGATCATTGACAGGCGGATATATTATGATGATGGTGGTGGCAATGATTGTTGTTGTTGTTGTTGTTGTTGTTGTTGTACTCTGCCTAGCAATTCGATTGCGACTGAGCAGCTGTGCCAGCATGACGTATGAGCGATATGCAGCAGCAGCAGCAGCAGCAGCAGCAGCAGCAGACCTCTCAGACTATGGGGCGTGTAGAATAAAGGTTAAAAGGCTTATAAATAATGATGTTTGCCAAAAGCAAATTGTTCAACAAACGGCAGGAAAACAGCTCTGACACATATTGATAGATATGATTTGTAGGCGGCATTGCGTCGAGCTGTAACTGTTAAGTATTCCATTTGAATGGCTCAGAAAACTCGCTTTCACTCTTTACTCTCCGTATTAGCTAATTCGCATTATGCCGTCTGCTGGATATCTTCTAGTCAATCACTACGCTCCTGGCACAAAAATCAATTACAGCTGCGAGCAAGGAAAAAAAAATAAATAAAATAAAACCAGCGAAAGAAGTAGCTGAGCGAAATAGGCGCCAAATTGCTAGGCAGTCTTTGATTGCTGCTCGGCTGCTCGGCTGCTCGCTGCTCGGCTGCTTGGTGAATGAATGGCTTCCGACAACATCGTGTCAATGAACTTTGTAAACAATTTTTAATCACATGTCCTTTTTTGGCCTGAACTCTATGAATTGCCGACTTGCTATGCGGCACTCTGCGCATCGCCAATCACGAACCGCGCCCACGCCCCCACGCCCCACGTTCCACGTTCCACGTTTCACGTTTCACATCAAACAGCAGCCCATTGACGCCGATTTCAAATTAAATTGAATAAATCTCAGCCTACGCAGCAGGCTGAGGTAATGAAGTTCTGCCAACTATGCTACAGTGGTTGAAAGGTCAATTGGAAATGTGTTGAGCTGATTGAGCCAACTGAGCTGATTATCTACGCATTGTCTATAGTCTTATGATTTATCATAATTGCGATTGAACAAGTTTCCCATATGCTTGATTGCTCATGCTTGCAGTTGGCTTTTTGAGAAACATTTAATATTTCACTTAGGTTATTGAGATACGAAACTGAACTCTTTATTGCGCCACAGAGTGAAGAGTTTTATTTAAAATTCTTACGTAATAACTTACGCTCTTGGCAGAAGAATTTAACTTACAAGCTCAATGCAAAACTTTGATTCAAAAAAGAAAAAAATTGAAAATTTATATTAAAAATATATATACAGGAAAATTATATAAATTGTATGGGCCGGAATCCGAAATCTAACAAAAACCGAAATTGTAATAAATTAGTATCTATATATATGCAAAAGACTTGGAGACTCTATCTCCAAAGATGAATTAGATATAATTTTATAAAAGGTTCCCAATAAGTTCGTTTATCGATAACTTTGCAAATATACAAGTTATCGAATTTCTGAAACAAACTCGTACTGCGCGTGCAATATACGAACCTAACACAGAAAGTCGGAAATCGACGCGTTCATATATACGGACGGACGGACAGACGGACATGGCTATATCGACTCAGCTCGTCACCCTGATCAAGAATATATATACTTTATGGGGTCTGCCACGCCTCCTTCTGCCTGTTACATACATTAAACAAAACCATTATACCCTAATTTCCCATTTTCAATGGGCTCAGGGTATAAAAATATAAAGCTTTAATAAATGATTCAACAAGTTTTTGAAATATATTTTCTGATTTCAAATTTTGTTACAGTCTTTGGCTGAAATGTGTATAAAGATAAACTGATTAAAGATCTCGAAGATATCAATAGATACTTGAAGCTTGGCGGAAAGATATTCCTTGCACATAGAAGCAATATTCATTTGGAATCGGTGCAAACATCTTCTGCAGACATCTTGGCAGACATTTTCAATGGTGTGTGAAATTTTCAGTGTGAGGCTGATTATCAATTTGAATTGAGCAACATGTTGCAGAGCTGTGGCACAGTGTGCGGCATTAGTTAGCGGCAATGGCGCAAACAATGGAGGCATTAATTTCTCAAAGGCTGCGGCACAGCTGCACGGCGCTGAATAGGGACGAAGGTGGCACTGGGGCAAGGGGCAAGGGGCAAGGGGCAAGGGGCGGGCAGCTGCGGCAGTTGCGGCAGCTGCGGCAAGTGGAAGTGCGTCAACACGCTCTTGTTGGCCCATCGACGCGTTGACGCTCGACTAAGCTGGCAGAGATTTAGCATGTCGCGAATGGCTGCGGCACCTGCGTGCTAAATGAGCGTTCGTCTTGAGTGTCGAGCTCGAGCTGGAGCTCTACGCGTTCCACTTTGCCACGTTGTGGCAACTGTGTAGCTCTCCCTCCCTCTCTCTCTCCCTCTCTCTCTCACGATTTCTCTTTCGATTTCCTTTTTTTTTCGGGTAGGCGAGGTCATTGCACTTCGAATTGGCAGTGGACGTCGCTATTGTCCGAGGTCCACGTTTACGTGTTGCGTGTTTTGTTTTTAATTGGGAAAACAAACGTAATTAAAGCATTCAGCAACCAGATTGAATAATGAGTAATCACCAAAGGAGGTGCGGGCAACAGGCAGCAGCCAACAGGCAACAGACTAGCAGGGAATTGGTTACAGGCGCCCAGTGAACTGGCAATTAGTGCAATTCTCTTTGTGTGTGTGCGTGTGTGTGTGGGCCAACTGAGTCGAGTATGCCGAGTGAGCCGAATAACCCTTGGCCACAAGCAACTGGTAACTGGATCCTAAATGCACACACATAACAAAGAAGCCAGTACGCTTCAGCGGGGCGTACAGACACCCCGTTTGCATCACTGATATACTTGTGATTCTGCGGCCAGTTGGTTGGCAGGCAAACAGCTGCAACTGCAACAGCAGCCAGTGGGACGTCAGCGGTTGTCGTCCACTGCTCAGCTTGTGGTTAGATAGTTACGGCCATGTTATGACATCGGCTTGCCAATTATCGCACGCAACTCATGAAATTAACGCATTTGATGCTTAAATCCAACTGCTGAAGAACTAATCAGCAGAGTGACAACTGCTTAGCTCAGCTCGGGGATTGAAGATTACAATGCACAGTTTACGAACAACACTGGCCAATAGCAATTGGTAAGGAATGCACATATCTATTTAAATATTTTTATTAATTTTTAATTATCTAATTTTTGTTACTTTTTATTTAAACTAGCATGATTTCCAAAAAAAAAAAAAAAAATTAAAAATAAAGTTTGGATTATCAAAAGCTCACCCAATTTATATTAAAGACTTTCATTTAGCATGGAAAATTAGAATAAAATTTTCTTGAACTTGAAATTAACGATTTATTAAAAAAAAAAAAAAAATTAGATATAAAGAAAAAAATATTTATGTTTTTGGTCAACATTTTTATTTTTTAAACTAAAAATGTTTAATAACTATAAAAATATTTTTAAAAGTTTTGTAAATATTGTTAACCAATTACACATTTTTAGAAAATTTATTCAAAATTAAAAAACAGAAATTTAATAAATTTAAAATAAAAAATTAAATATTTCGATATTTAAAAAAAAAATTAAAATAAAAAAATACATATTTTTATATGCCTTGAAACGAAAATTATGTTTGATTTATACACAAATTTATAAATCATTAAAATAAAAAAAAAATAAAAAAAAAAATAAAAAAAAAAAATGATTTGAGCTAGTTTCCAAACAAAATTTAAAGCTGAAAAAAAAACATCTTTTTTCAATAACTTCTTATTTCGCAAAATAAAATTATTTGAGATGTTTATAAAAAAGATTTTAATCTAAAAAAAAAAAAAAAAAAAACATTTTTGTCGTCAAACAAATTTTGTAAATAACTTATTTGGCACAAAATAAATAAATATATATATAAAAAAATAAATAAATAAATAAATGAAATAAAGTGAATAAAAAAAAAAATTAAACTGAAAAAAAAAACATATTTTATATCAAACAATTTTGTTTATACTTCAAAATTGGAAAATAAAATTAAAAAAAAAAAAAAATTTTTAATTGACATAAAAATAAATTTATTTAATTACCAAATTATATATTTAGCTACCTTGAATTGGGTCAAGCATACTCTGGTCTATGAAAAGTTAGCTAAAGTGAATCAAAATTTTTCGAATGGCAGATTGAATGACAACTGTTGAGCTTCGATAAGCTATAAAAAGCTATAATTACTGCAGAATGCTAAAACAATGGAATTCTGGCTACAGATGGACATTGGAATATTTAGAAACTCTTTTCAGATAACTCATTTCTTGCATGCACTAAATTGGCCTGTGCTATCAGGCCTGTGTTCCGCTCTCTATTGTCTCAATGCAATTATTGCTTTATCCATGGACTCACAGAAAATCAGTCAAAGAGCTTACAAATGGAAATGCATGTGAAACTTGCATGCTTCATTTGGGTTATTGCCGAATTCTTTGGAGAAATTGATTGAAAGATCTGAGACCAAATACGAATTTGCCATGAACATTTTCGGTGTCTCTGTGTGTTAATTATTGCTGCACAATTCGTGTGCTAATTGAACTGTAATGCAAAAAAGGCATCGACTTAAATGCATCATTGACAAATGGCTGAAAAATTGAAAAGAATCATCTCGGCGTTAATGAAATGAGCTATCAGAAGTCATTCAAGTGTCTTTTGTTGCTAGCTGCTAGGCCCAAATTGAGGCTAAAACTGGGTGCTAATGCTGCTGCTGCTGCTGCTGATGGCAATGCTGATGAACACATGTTACACCACACACACTATTGATTTCCATGGAGGCGATGGCAAGTATTGTGTGCGTACGGGTTGCCAGCTTGCCTGCCGAACTAATCTGTGTCACTCTCGAAATATTATAGAACATGCTGCGTCAAGGCATTTGCTTTTTTCCCTCCCTCTCTCCCCCTCCCTCTCCCTCTCTCTATCTGTCACACTTTTTATTTTTTCTTTGGTTAGAGCAAACTGTGTGAGCCCCAGCATAGGAATTGATAGTGAAGGCGCATTCAAGGGAACGGATGATAGGCATTCGCACGTACGTAGACTAGGGTAGTGCCAAAAGACAACAGCAATAATATCAACACAATACCAGCAGCGAGGGTGGCTTTGTAACTTTCGCCCAACATCTCATTAAACACACAAAATAGAAAATAATAAAAATAAAAAATATAATAAAAAAAAAACAGACACACTTTTTCAATGTCAACAAAGTTCAGCTCTTTGTTACTCCGCCTGGCTGGCTGACTTTTTGCAGCGCTTTCCTTAAGGGTAGACCCAACCCCCTTCTCTACTCCCGCCAGCCTGGCGCAGTCCCACCCCCCACCCACCAAAAAAAAAAAAAGCGCCTTGCACGCACTTCTTAAGTAACCGCCGTGCTGTAAAAATTTTTGCTACTGACCTAGTTTCGCTGAGCGAGGAGTAAATACAAAAAAAAAAAAAATAAAGAAAAAGAAAAGATGAAAAAAACTGAAAAAAAAAAGAGAAAATGTTGCCACGCTTGGTTTTTGTTTGACTTGTCCAGACATATCGATGGCGTTGTTGGCATTACACAGCCTGCGCTTGTAGTCGGGGCTGAGCCTGCTGCTGCTACGACTCCTGCTGCTGCTGCTGCTGCTGCTGCTACTCCTGCTTCTGTTCCAGTGACTGTCGCGCTGACTGTGCGTCCGTTGGTGAAATATCAAAGTTAAAGTCGCAACAGTTGCAGACAGCGCCGACTGATTGTGACAAGGTATCGTACTTAGGAACTAGGCAGGACTCGAGCAGCCTGGCTGACTGACAGACTGACTGACTGACTGGCCAGAGCAAAGTGGGGCTGCGCTACCTGACGTGTCACGGGCACCAGCAGCGTCACTGACTCGAAGCTCAAAGCTGGCCAAGGCACGGCCAACGCAAAGGCCGCTGACAATCAACAAACCTGCTCGGTGCAATGCACACACTGCGGAAACGGAAGCTGCAGCCATGTCGGCAGCGACGACGAAAAGGACAATTGCATCGAGCAGCTGGCGACGGGCACAGCAAATAGAAACCGAAATCAAAATGACAATCGTAAAATGTAAAATGTAAAATGTGAAATGTAAAAATGTTGAAATGTTGAAATGTTGAAATGTTGAAATTCAGTAAATTGCTTGTAGGCAAGACAAGGCAAGGCAAGGCAGCGCGATGACGACTGCGATTCCAATGATGACAACAGCTGATGACAAAAGCTGAATGCAACGACGAACGACGAAAAGGCGATAGACGAACGACATGCGACAGCGTCGCGGTCGACTCTCGAGGCGCAAAACAGGGTGAAGGACACGGCGCGTGCATAACGTAACGCTTATTGAAATAGTTCTGAAGTGAGCTCGACGACGCCAGCATAAGATTTCAGTGCCAGCCCAGTTGAGTGCATGTGTCTAAGTGGGCCTTAGACCCAGTTACTGCCATTGCCACTGCCACAGCGACTGCGACTGCGACTGCGACTCTGACTGTGGCTATGGCAGTGGCAGTGGCAGTGGCAGTGCCCCCATCGCCTTAGTAGCTCTAGCAATTGTTCAGCTAACAATCTGCCTTAACGAAGGCAGCTGCAACTGCAGCCACAGCCACAGCCACAGTAGCAGTCGGGGACCTCTCTCATGGATCTTTAGTGGCAGAAACAGTAGCTGCTGCTTGGGGGCTTATTTAGCGACGCAGCCGTTAAGAAAAGTGCATGGCATAGATTTTTATCGATTCGTCTCGCAGAGCAACACTAGCCAAAAAAAAAAAAAAAAAAAAAAAAAAAAATTGAATAAACAAATTTGCCACAAGCCAACTAGTTCTCTAAGCTCTGCTCAGCTCAGCTCGTGTCTTGTGCTATTTAGCATATTTCATAAATGCACAAGGACCACAAGTAATGTGAAATTCCGACTCTGGCATTTACACATGTTGCATGCATCTCCTCTTGCAAGCGCTGAGAGCTGTCGTAAGCCCATTGTCAATGGCTTTTTGGGGTATATTAGTTGTGTGCATATGTATGTCCGGCTAAAAGAAGGCAGAGTCCTAAAAAGTAGTATATATGGTCAGTCTGTCTATCCGCTTCTCACGCATGCGTTCGTTCATAATCCTGTTTCTCTGTCCGTCCGCCCATCTGTCCATCTGTCCGTCCGTCCGTCCGTCCGTACGAAGGCAGATATGTATCTCGTAAGCTTTAAAAGCCAGAGACTTGACATTTTAAATATGTACTCGTGGTATATGGACCACGTTTACGTTTTATTTTATAATTATAGTTATTTTTTTTTTTTATTTTATTTTATTTTATTTATTTATTTATTTAATTTATTTATTTTTAATTTTTGATGAGTTGATTGAGCTAAAGACTTTCATTATAAAAATTATATAATAACTAAAGATAGTATATAATATATAGAGGTCCAATGACAGTTATATCCGATGTCTGTTTTTCAATTTCTGCAAATAAACGTCTTTAACTCACATTCTGTGAAATAACTCAGAGAGCAGACGATTAAATCGGTTCTTCAACGACTTCGTTCTTGATCGCCTCGCAATTCTTTTCGTTCGTTTTCATTCGCTTTGGCTTTTCTTCGACCGTTTGGTTGAGTTCAATGAAGCTAAAAATCTTTTCCATGCGAGAGTTGTCTTCGGTAAACACATCAAAGAGGCACATACGCGTGTGTAAGTGAAGTGAAGTCCATTTGCATAGAGTCTTTGAATTAGCTGTTCATTTAATGAAGAGTGAGAGAGATAGAGAGAGAGAGAGAGAGAGAGAGAGAGAGAGAGAGAGAATATGATTCTTTTCGGTTGATCTCGTAAATAAGAGTGTGAAATAAGAAAATTAAATGAAATAATATGAAATAATAATAATCTAATAAAAATTATTCAAATTATTAAATAAATTAAAATTTTAAAAATTCAAATACACTTAATATATAAGAAAAATTACAAAATTAATTAAATACTGAAATTATGAATTAAATAATAAAACACTAATAAAAACATTCCAAATGATATGAAATATTGAAATTCTAAATTAAAAACTTTAGCAAAATATGTACATAATTTATCATACACTTATATATTATATATTACTAAAGTCATTATCACGCTCTGAAAGTTTCATCAAGAAAATTCATATACACTTGAAAAAAAAAAAAAATAAATAAATAAAACAAAATAAAATAAATAAAAAATAAGAGGAAACTAAAATAAATAATTTAAAAATAAATAGTTTAATAAATATATATAAAACGATAAAAAAGAAATTTATAAAAAATATATTTATATATATAATAAATAGATACAAAAAGTTTATAAAAAATATAATAAATAATTTAATAAATATATAATTAAATAAATAAACTAACTAGCCATAATAAGCAGTAAGCAGAACATCTACTTGCATGTGTATTTGTATGTGTGTGGAATGTATGTGTGTGGTATGTATGTGTGCATGCATTGCTTATCTTGAAAATTGCATAAATCAATCCTAAAAATATTTATATTTAACTCCTAGCAGCAATCAGGGTATCTGCTATTCGAACAGCTCCAACTAGAACTCTTTTAATTGATATAAATATGAAATAATTTTTGCTCGGCCGCCTTCATCGATACTTGGGGCAAATTCCAGGCACATTCATTGCAAATGATTGCAGCTTGTTGTTGGGGCTTGCACAGGTAAGTCCAATCATCGATTTTACATAAATCTCCAGGTAAGTCCCTCCATTGTAATGCGTATAATGTCTTTCAATTTGAACAGTCCGCATATTCAATCATTAGTTTAAGCTGTTTATCGCATTCCTTCGTCTGCTTTTGCGTATTCTCATTTTCTATTAACATCTCTAGATTTGCCGCTGATGTTTCAGCACTGATTGCCCAACCTGAGAAGCTGAACAGAGGAGCTTATAAACACTGCCTGCTGCAGCTCCAGCTCCAGCTACAGCTCCAGCTCCAACAACGATTGACAGACCGAGACGGCTTCAGTTCCAGCCAGCAACGAGGCCAGGCCATGCCAGGCCGTTCATTGAGCAGAATCTGCATCTGATACCAGTTTATTGTCATCATCAACTCCCCTTGCCGTGGCCAGGGCTGTGTGGTGTGTGCGGGCTCGTGTTTTGATTTTGTGCGCTTGTCCTGCTGCAAAGTTGCCTTGGCGCAGCGAAACCTGCTTATCACAGCCAATGATATCATGAGATGCGTCGCAGCAAACTTGTCGACCAGAAATTAAATTCTAACTTTGATGCTGCGGCAAAGGTGCGGAGTCATGCTGCACTCGACTTTCGCCATGGTAATTGCCTTGCCTCACTGCGCTCACTGCAAAGCTTTATAAATGCGAGTGAAGCGTATTACTCAATATATATTTTTCAAATAAAACGTATTTGATATATATATATATATATATATAGAGAGAGAGAGAGATAAGAAAATGCACTTATTGGTGTGTAATCGATGTAGTTGTTAGCTTAGCCTTAACAAAACTGAAAAGAAGTTTTACAGCCTCAAATAGAACCAAGAGTCATACGAATATTTCTGATTTACTCTATTCATATCTGCTAGCAGCAGAGATCTATGAAGTCGGGTTTCTCTAATATATATATACATTTATTATTTTGTAGCTGTTATAATATAAAGTCAATATTATTATTAACACTTGAATTTATTGGCAAGTTCTCCCACCTCCCCTTTGACAACCCACTCGCACTCATCTCCATCCCAAGGGCTCTTCACTTTGCAGCTAATAATTCTAATTTTCATAAACTTTCGCATTAATATTATCTCTTTCTTAGCTTAATGGCAGCCAATTTTCATTGTTCACTTTGCTTTCTGCTGCAATTTAAATTAAAATTGTTCTTTGGTTTCTTGACCACTAAAAAAAATATGGAAAAAATCCTTTGGAAAATAAAATCAGCAAACTACTTGTTTCTAAACAACTAATGGAAGCCCTAAAAGTATTAATTGCAATTAAAACTTTTGTTTAACCATTTTCATTATATTTCGCACAATTTTCTCTCTCAGTTGAAAATAGTTTTTCATTAGAATACATATGAATGCTCTCAGGTAAATATTAATTAATATATATGAAAAAAGTAGATAATTAAATAAATTGTAAATTGTTAAATTTAAATAAAAATTGAAAATAAATAAGAATATGACAAATATATAAATTTAAAAAATATATTAAAAATAATTTGCAATGTAAAAATTTTAATATATGTATATATAAAATATAAGTCAAATAAATATAAAATATCATTTATATTCTGTATATATAAAATATAAAAATAATACTAAAAATGTGCAGGGACTCATAGAATAAAAAATAAATAAATTAGAGCTTGAAATATATGCAAAAAAATATTATATAATAAATATGAAAAAAAAAAAAAAACATATATGGAACTCATAGATCATGGAACGCATAGATAGAAAAATATAAATATTTGTAGAAATGCAATCATAAATAAATATGTACAAAGTACAAAAATATAAACAAATTATTAAAAATAAGGACATATTTAATATATTTCTATTGATTGTAAAAAAAATTAATTTATTTTTGTTTTTACTTTATAATTAAAGTCCTTCAACTTAATTTTATTTTAATTTTTTTTTATTCATCTTTAAAAAAAAGTAAATTAAATAATAAAAAATAAATAAATTGTATCATTTCAGAAAATATTTAATAGACGTACAATAATAAATAATTATAAAAATATATAAATAAATTTAAAAAAAAATATATATATATAATATATATTTATATATAATAGAGTATATAAAATGAAAATATGAGAAAAATTTTGGATGCTTCCTGCACAGCTAAAACAGAACTTTCCGTTGGTCCACAAAAGGTGGACTCCTGGCTAACAGCAGCATAACAGCTGGGAAATTTGTGGCTAACAGCGTACGTTAAAATATCCCTCACGTAGCGCGCGCCTTTCCTGATAAGAGGCGCGTCGCAGGCTGACTTTGAGTTAGTTGCCAGCGAGCAACCAAACGAAATGGACGTGGAGCAGCAGCCCCAGCAGCAGCCATAGCCAGTCGCCACTCAAAGCCAACATTTGAATGGACAACGGTCAGCAGCAATCACATTTAAACGCAGCTCAACTGTAAGGCAGCGTCACAGCATCAGCTACAAAACAAACACAAATTGAAGTTTCCGTTATTTTGATATATATATATTTTTTTTTTTTTTGGTGCTTGTTGCTGAAAACTTTTGAAGGCTGGCAGCCAAGTGAATGACTCCTTAATTGGCAGTGCATAAAGATAACAAAAAAATAAAAATAAAAAAATAAAATAAATAAAAAATAAAAAAATATTTAAAACAAAAATAGTGAAAAAAGTTTGTTTAGCACTTTTTAAGTTTTTTTTTTTTTTGTGTGTGTTAAATTTAGCATTTGTGTCTTGTGACATTGCTGTGGCAAATAACAAGCATATTGAGTGAGTGAGTGAGTGTGAATGAGTGTGCATTCTGACTGTACGTGTGTGTGTGTGTGTGTTACGTGTTGTGCATGTGTAAGCAGGCGCAAAGCGAGAATTGCTTGGCGCGCTTAAAAGTAGGCAACGGAAATGCAACGCACTGAACTTGGCTCGCAATTGCCTGACTGTGTGAGTGTGTGAGTGTGTGAGTGTACGTGTGAGTGCATTAGTTTGTGTGTTAAGTGTGTGAGCAGTCAACAACAATTATTAATAATTAGCTTCACATTTAAAGCAGCTAGAGTCTACCCACCGATATGTATTTATACAAACACTGCCAACTGTGTAACGCATGCTGCCAAATAACTAAATAAACAACAATCAAACAAAAACAAAACAAAGGAAGAGAAAGAGAAAGAACTTTAAGCTAGCCACAAACAAAACAACAAACAGCAACAATACGTTTCTTTTTTTTTTTTTTGTTGTTGTAATTTTTTGTTTGTTTATTGAGCAAGTGCTAAACAAGACAAGCAGCGAGAAGCATCGACAACAGAAGCCGCCAACGTGTTCACAATTTCGTTAAAGCTAACACGCCCACAGAGCAGGCCGTGCGGTAAGTTGACATTTCCATTTCCATTTTCATTTTTCATTTCACGTTTGCTCGTTTTGCCTTGCTACATCTCTGGCCTCCCTCCCTCCCTCTCCGTCTCCCTCTCTCGCCCAGCTCGTTTCTCATTTTCGAAACGCAATTGCGAGTGCACTTTTAGCAGCGTTTTGTTCGTAATACACGAACAAGCTTCAAACGCCGCTTGATTTCTAAGTGCATCTGCATGTTTGCATGTGTTCGATGCTCTCTCTCCCTCTCCCTCTCTCTCTGTGTATGTGTGTGCGTGTGAGGGTCGTGGTTCGGGTTCGTTATTACAAGTTATGCGCTTTGGCATGGCAGCAGCAAAGCCAACAAGCCAACAAGCCAACAGGCCAACAGGCCAACAAGCCAACAATCTAACAATACCAGGCAGCTGCTACCAATGATGCTGCTGCAGCAAGTGCCAAGAAAAGTCACGTTGCCAATGGCAAATGGCAACTTCGAGTTGCTCTATCCCAAAACAACAAACTGTATATGGGAGCAAGAAGCAGAACTAAAAACGTATAAAAGCTAATTTTGTCACACGCACACAGTTACTTGTAGATAGGGATATACTATATAGTATAGTGGCATCGCTTTCAAACGCGCCAACTCTGTCCAGCGATAGCAGTTGGCAAAAGTTGTCAAATTGCACGCTGCAGCGACGCAGCAGCAACTCTCATCAAGCCAAGGCCAATAATTGTCATTTACGAGCAGAGCATCGAGACAGCGACAGGGACAAACATAGATATAAATATATAAGATACAAATACACATACACATACACATACACATACATATATATATAGTGTCATCTTATTCAAATTGTTGTGAAAAAATATCAGCAGCAACGTTGCAATCGAACGCCACCGACTGCAGAGCACTCTAATATATCTACTCTACTCTATATTTAAACATATAAGAATATAAAAAAATATACAACAAACGTATACATATGTTAACATATAAAAAAACAAAGTGTTATATATACATTATACTTTTATATATATATATATATATTTATTATTATTAAGTGCAGAGACGTTACAATCAAATTTAGTACTTTAACAACACATTTATGTATATTAAATTAGAATCCTCGAATTATGGGGACTTTAAAAAAAAAGTATATATTTACTGTATACCCATTGTTTTGGCCGTTTAAGACGTCTTAGGGGTCTGGCAGCAGTTCGACCTCTTGTTAGTAGGCTTCGATGTCGCAGCAAACTTTCTGAGTATCTGCTTGTGTGTCTATTAATCTGTTCTTCGACAGTAGACAGCTTGAGGTCTCTATGCAGTGTTGAGTTCATTATACCAAAACAAAACAAAATTGTAAAATCTACAGGCACTACCGATAGCAGAATACTCAAAAATATATTTTAATATATCGACACATTTCCGCGAAAGTATCGTATGTCGCAAAACAAAATTTTGCAGGAGAAGTGCTTTTTTTTTTCCACAGAATGTATATTTTTAGTTTAATTACAAATGTTAAAATGTTAAATAAAATAAAAAAAAAAATTTGAAACTATCTTCATACAAATACTATGACATACGATATAAAGCTGATTAAATATTATTTCTGAAAAATAAATATTTTAAAAAATTTGTATTGTTTCAGTTGTATTGTTTCAGTTGTTTTTTTTTTTTTTTTTTTTTTTTTTTTAAAGATATACTATGTATTTGGTGTATATAATTAATTTTAAATTTTTAAAAATTAATGCGTAAATGTATGGCAAATATATCATTAATTTTTTAATTAATTATAATATTTTTTAATTCATAATAATAATATTAATTAGCTTTCATCTTCTTCAACTGTCTCAATCAAGCAGTCTGAAATGCAGTTTGAATATTACTTAGGCTTAAATATTTATTATGATTGCTTAAATCTACAATTTTGTTTTGTTTTTCATATTTTATTATTAAAATTCAGTGTTTCCGAATTTTTTACATCAAAAATATCAAGGCCAGAATTAATAAAAAATAAAATATATTATATAATATAATATTTTAATATATTATTACTGAAATATATTATTTTTGCTCGATTCGATTTGCCACGCCCGCAGTGGGCGTGAACATACAATTAATAGACAGTCCACAGAAGGGTTTCAGAGTATTGAAAATATCATCTGCAGCAATGCGATATGTATCGATTACAGCATTTACCATATCTATGTGATGGGTATCATCTCTAAGTACGAAAAGTCTCCATCCAACATAGAGTAATGTAACAAAGCAATTTGCGGCTTTTGCTCAAAAATTAGAAAAATTATAGGGTATTTTGCGATCCGTCACGCCCCAAAGAAGCGTGGAGTAAAAATGATATTTCTGATCATCGATAAAAGAGCTAAACTGTTAAATATCCAATTTTTAGGTTTATAGTTGGGTAAGTGATAGCGGAACTCGAATTGTCAAAACTTCTTTAAAATATTTGAAAGAGTAATCTTGGGCGAAGACGTCATATTGTTTTCAGCATGAGTTGTTAACTACATTATATGAGCCAAATTTCCAGTGTTTCTGGATACAAAAAGTTTCTGATATACACAAAAAAGTGTCATCTCTGGATTAGCCACGCCCCTAAAAGGCATATCAAGTAATTCTAAATGCTTTATCAGACGAGAGTAACCACAACTCTATATTTAAAGTTTCAAGTCTCTCGCACTTAAAATGCTCAGGATATAATGGAATATATAGAGAACATTATAAAGTTAGATTCGAATTTGTGACGACGTAATGGAAAAATCGCGTTACAGTTTATGAGAGCCACAAGTACATATTCGGAATTTCAAATTACTCTAGACATTGCACAAAACGAATATACTCATTGCGATTCATGAATGAGTATGAAAATCCAACAATGTGCAAATCGAAGTAGATTGACGACATTTTATAGCGGCCATAAAAAAATGGCATGCTTAAATTGAATTGGGTTTTCCCCTTTACTTGGCCACATTTAAAAGCTAAGCGCTGCGCTAACAAAATGCTTAATTGAAACATATTTTTCG